>OY720675.1:150645873-151245873 GCA_963170755.1 Amphimallon solstitiale
TCTTCATAAGAGTTGGCTGTAATTTTGCAAAATTATAAATTGATGTCCTAAAACTTTGAGAGAAAAAAATCAGCAACAAAATAATGCAATTTAAATAACCTAGAACTATTGAGCAACGTAACAACAATTAAAAGAAAGAAAAACAAATTTCATTAAAGAATATATTCAACTTAACCACAACTTGTGCAATGCACGTGAGTATTCTGCTTTCCAAAGAAGTAGTAACGTTGTGTAAAACGTTTCGACATATTCTTGTAAACGTTTTTCTGATTTTAATGTTCCTGTAATCAAAAATTTTTGAAAACCGCCCGTAGAAAACGAAGATACTCTTCTCGATTAACATTTTCATCAAAGAAATAAGGTCCAATTATGTAACTACCTACAATATTCCTCCTCACACATTTAATGCCCAACGATTTTGAAAGCTTATAGGTGTGATAAAGTGAGGGTTTTTATGTGTTATAATAACGATAATTGTGACGATGAACGTATCCACTTCGTCGGTAAACAACAAAAAATTATGAAAGTCAGGATAATTTATATGCCCCCCATTGACAAAAATGTAAGCGATTCTGAAAATTTCTTTTATCTAACCCTGTGGATGAATATGCTACGGATGAATTACATATTTCCTAATTATTCGGGATTCTCAAATTTATCTTAAATCTAACTAACAACTAATTTTCGTAGTACTAGGGGTGTTCGACTACACTCGCAAGTACCATAAACGTCTTATCCTCACCAGTAATTGATTTTGTCCGCTCTTTTTTCCATATTCAATACTTTTTGTTCACTCGAACCGTTCCTTTATAATTTCTAAGATTTCTGACTTCGGTTGACTTCTACTAGGGATCGCTATGCATAAGGTCTAGATGCTAGCAATGAGTTTCATTCTGATTCATCCAAAACGTCAATCATATCTATTAACTCTTCATAAGAATAATGCATTTGGATGATAACTAATAGTGATGCTTTTATAAGTTTGACTAAATGTTTACCGACTTTCTTTAACTCAGGCAGTCGACCGCATTCTAGCCTTTATTGGAGGAATATGTGGGTGCATAAAACAGCGCTCGTAGTTCTTTATTTGACCGCTAATGGCTCCTATACTGATTATTTCAGAAATTACAAAAGATAGGTTATGACATTGTTAACAAAAACGAAAGAGAATAAAAAAGGGAACAAAATGCTACAATAAAATACCGGGTGTTCTATTTAAAAAAAATATGTTTTTGGTATGTGAAAATTTCAGGAAGTAGGCTTTGAAAAAAGAAAAAAGAAAGTTATTTGAGGTATTGTCCAATGCAACTTATACCAAATGATGCAGAATTCTCTTGGCTACAAGCATCACCAAGGTTAATGTTTTTATTTTTAAAACAATGAAAAAATGTTTTCTTTAGCGTTTTCGTCAAAAATTTCCAAAAAAAATTAATAACTCAAAAACTATTGGCTCAATTTTGAAAAAGAAAAAGCAATTAAATAGACAATTTGAAACAGTACTAGAAAATCTAAAAATATATAGAGTGAGCCATTAAAAAAAATTAAGTTCCATGGATTTTCGGTGAAACCGGAAGTGCGTTACGTTATAAAATATGAAAATAGATTTTTGATAAACCATCAATTTCATTCCTATCATTAACTGTATTGTTTCGTTTTATTTCAATCATCTCAAGAAAATTTCTTACATTGGCATTGTTCTCGGTTTTAAGAATTTTAACATTTTTAAAATTGAAATTATGTTTCATCTTATCTTTATGTTTCTTGAGTGATGTAGGATTTTTAGCATATCGCTATTATGTTCTAAATGTTCTTATAATATTGAGTCTGGACGAGACAAGTACAACGATGGATTTCGAGGCAAGACATTGTAAATGAAGTAGAAAGGCCACTTGTATGTTGTATGAATGTTCGTCAAGGACGATCATTAGAGCTTTACACAAAAATGGAATACATTGCAGAAAACCTGCAAGAAAATTGGCATTTCAGAACAACATGCTGCTGTTCGCCTAAATTTCGCCAATGGAAATATTAAAAAAAATTGAGAAAATGTTTTTTCGTGGACAAAAAACTATTTACTACTTCTGATAATTTAATAAAAGTGCTTTGGCGGCCAAACAATACTAGGTATGATGGATAACATGTCCAAGGTACAAGAAGAAGTGGCAGAATAAGTCGCGTCTTTTGTGGATGGATGTGCGCAGGTAGTCCTGTAGAAATTGTTCCAATTCCGGGACGATTAACTGGTGAAGATTACGGAGATACTACGAAAGCATAATTAATATTCCTGCCCAGTGTGCGTATATTATTTCCAGATGATCCAATTTAGCTCGTTCACGATAACTCGCCTGTTCATACATCGCAAACAGTACGCAATTGGATAGAAAATAATTCCGAAGTAATAGTAATTCCGTGGCCTCCTAAATCACCGGATCTCAATCTCAAAATCTGTGGGCGCTAATGGTTCGTAAATGGTACGAAAGAATAATAGATAATATTCGCACTGTAGAACATTTAAGTCAAAATGTATGCAACGTGTGGTAGTTACGTGGTGGTCAATATTGTAAAAACCTTTTGCATTCATGGTCCGTCAGACTAAGAGATTGTATAACCGCTAATGGATATTACATAAAATATAAGTTTTCTTATTCTCTTCTTGGTTTCCGGACATCTTCAGGGTCTCCTTTTGTTACTACTGCATCTGCTGCTACACAGTGACTGCCCTATATAAACCGTCCCAAAGCAGATAGTTCCATAGTATTGGTGACGAAACGTCGATAGACGAAACCATGCAGTCCGGAAACTAAGAAAAGAATACGGAGATAGACCGCGGAAGCCAGATTTATTTAGTTTTCTTATTTATTTATATGATGTATTTTTTGAAGTGGTTTACTTAATCATTTTCGGAATATATTTGTTTCATTCTTATTTTTTAGAATATATTATTTATTAGTTGTATTTCTTTAGTTCATTATTATTAGAACTGTTTCCTATGTTTTCAATTTTTTAAATACATTTTTCATTTTATTGTAATATTTGAGTTTTGATCGCACATACTTTCTTAATTTGACACTTATATGTATTCACTGCATACATTAAAAACGTTTCTATAATGACAATGATTATTATAGCTATAATAAATAAAACAACTATAATATTTGAAACGTTGAAATAAGAATAATTAAAGTTCATTATGCGTTTATTATCTATCGATATCAACCCACATATCCACTTATTCCTGTAAAATTCTAAAATAGTTTTTCATATACTTGCAGATATTGAAAGTTGTTTACTTTTCTTGTCATATTTACATTCAAAGATTACAATGCGTATATTATACTCCTTTTTCGCATAACTGAAAAATACCGATACGCCTGGCCAGGCGAAAACAAGGTAGGTAGTTTTGATATTTACGTGTTTAATGGGGGAAACATGAATTTTGAATGTTTGTGTACCTTTCAAACAATTAAAAACATTTGAAAATTATATTAACAACATTCATCCAAAAATGAAATGCACTGCAGAAAAGAATAAGATAAGTCAATCAATTTTTACTTTCTTATACGTAGTATAAGAAAGTATTGTGATGATGAAAATTTTCGACCTCGAGATTTTTGCAGATGTCCAGGTTTTGAGGTCCCCTGATACCAAAAAAAAGTGGTTTTTAAAAAATGTCTGTGTCTCTCTCTCTCTCTCTCTGTGTGTGTGACCACGATAGCGGTCAAACCGCTACAGATATCAATTCCAAATTTTGTATTTACGAATATAGTCTCCCTCTTGAGAACTGATTAGATTTTGAGCAAAATCAGCAGACCGGAAGTAGTAGTTTACTTCAGTAAAAAAAAACGAATTTTGCAAATATTTCGTCAATTACTAAGTTTAAACAAATTTATAAAGAATTCATATGTACTTAAAATTGAAATTGTGAACAATTTTATTAAAAAAGTTTTTCGAAATTCTTACCGGAAGTAGGTCTTTTACTCTTATCGAAAATCAGTTTCTTGCAAATATTTTGCAAGTCATGCTTTTTAGACAGGTACGCTACGAATATAAAAGTATTTAGAACTTAATTTCCAATATCTTTTGTATAAAAAAAATTTCAAAATTCGGACCGGACTTTTACTCTTATCGAATAACGATTTTTTGCAAATATGTGGTAAATTCTGCATTCTATATATATTTATGAAGAGTACAAAAATATTTAGAGTTGGATTTGGAATATTTTTTGTATAAATGAAATTTCAAAATTCGGACCGGAGGTAACACATTCATACATATAAGAAAGACGTGTGGTGGCCACACCTCATTTTTCTTTATTTAATATAGACATTATTATTATGTTTATAGTGGAAAGTTTTTATTTTAGTGTAGGCATTGTTTTAGTTCGTGTTTATTAAGTTTTTTAGTGTAAATTAGGGCCAATTGTAGATATACACGTTTAAAAATGAAACCAAGAAAAATAAAGCTTTTCTTAAATTAGTAAAAAACTGTATTTTATTCCTTCTGTATTTACCCTTATTTTCCAAATATTTTTTTTTGTTTGTTCGTTATACTGTACAGATAAAATGAAAAACGTTTTATCAAGAAGTCTTTAAGCATAAGCATAACGAAACATTTTCACATATTATTATTATATAATATGTAAATAATATCAAGAACTTATAAAAATAAATCATTGGTATTATTATTATGTATATTCAACTAACTACTTTCAGAAATGTGTATATGTTACCATAAATAGCCGAAATCCGTTATTACGCGTACTTACTAGTAAGAATGCGAAGTAACTACGAGCATTTGTAATTTCGCGTTCTTACTAAGAAAGACCCGAATTAAAATTTTAATTCGGCTATTTACTGCAGCTTTCAGTTAGAACCCGTTCTAACTACTGGCATAACAGTAACTACTGAGCAAGAACGGGTCGATGAATGATCTATGCGTTAATTGGTTACTTCTCATCACGTACTAAATAGCGAAGTAGCCAAATTGTGTAAATACATTGTAATGAATGGAGAGGTATATGAAGAATTACTTCAGGAAATAAAACAAGCTAAACTGGCATCGAAGAAACTTCATCGCTGTTACGACGCGTGAACAGTTTTGACATAATAGAAATAGACGTCGTTCAGCGAATAATTGCAAAGTCGGAGAGTAATAAAATACTATATTACTTGCCAGTTGAAGACATTTTCGATATAATCGAAGCAGCTGACATAGCAATTGGACATGGAGGTCGCAAAAGACTTCGAATGGAAAGAAGTGGAAAATATGCCAACGTTACTACTAAAATAATTAATTAGTTCCTGTTTCTTGTCAATATGTGAAATCTGCAATAGTAAAAAATCTAAGAAGAAGAAGGGATTAGTTTCTAAACCAGTTTTGCACAATGAGTTAAACAGCCGATGCCAAGTAGATCTGGCAAATCTGCTAGATGATCATAATAAACCATGATGAATATACATTCATCATGATAAACCATGATATACAGGGTGTCCAGAAACTCTCCTGACAAACGAAGACCGGATATTCCTCAGATAATTTTAAGACAATTTAACCCAATTCACCCTAGTCCGAAAATGCTTCCTAAGGGAGCTAGAGCTCTTTGAAGATGGCGCCTTGTAATTAGTTTTTTTTAATATCTCCCGAACGCTTCTATTTAGAAAAAAAAAACTGGTATGCTTATTTATCCTCCAGAGATGAATCGATTCCATCAATTGCGAATTTCTAGTACTGGTCATAGGCGTCCGTTTTGGGTAGGTAAACGGTTATTTTAACGCATAACTTTTTTGTCTTTAACTTTTAAGCATTTGTGACACTAGATTATTAAATTTTCAGGTATTCTAGTACTAAAAGGTACTCTTACTTTAAGTCGGTAGGATACACCGTTTTCTAGAAAAATCGATTTGAAAATTTTTCGTTTTTTCGTCATTTCATCTTTCGTCATTTCAACTTCGCGAACTGACAACAATTTGACAATTAAAAACGTAGGTTTTATTTCTGTTGGCAGTTCAGAGCGAACTAGTGCAAAAAATAATAAATTGAATTTTAATGACGAAAAAACGAAAAATTTTCAAATCGATTTTTCTAGAAAACGGTGTATCCTACCTACTTAAAGTAAGAGTACCTTTTAGTACTAGAATACCTGAAAATTTAATAATCTAGTGTCACAAATGCTTAAAAGTTAAAGACAAAAAAGTTATGCGTTAAAATAACCGTTTACCTACCCAAAACGGACGCCTATGACCTTAGGAAGCATTTTCGGACTAGGGTGAATTGGGTTAAATTGTCTTAAAATTATCTGAGGAATCTCCGGTCTTCGTTTGTCAGGAGAGTTTCTGGACACCCTGTATATTCATCATGGTTTATCATGATCATCTAACCACGTTTATTTTATTAAAAGCTTTAACATCGAGACGAGCAGAAGAAATAGCTTATAAAACAAATGAAATATTTTTGACGTTCGAAGCGCCCTGTATATAAGCCATGCAACAATCAGAGCCAAGGCTCAGTTGAATAAGCCAATCAAGCTGTTGAAAATATGATTACCGTGTGGATGTCCCATAATAACACCTTTAAATGGTCAGAAGATCTACCATTTGTACAATATATGAAACACCGTGCGTTTCATTCAGGCATAAAGCAAACTCCATATAAGACTATGTTTGGCATCGAGTCTAGGGTTGGGCTCTTTGCCTATTGACGTTATTTATTCTCTAGAGCGGGAAGAAGATTTGGAAAATATTATTGGTGACGTAAAAATTAACATGGCAGAAATTCATGGAGAAGATTCGAACATAGAATTTGAAATTAAGAAAAAGAACCAGAGGTAATATAATCTAGATAACGTCACAATACCTGTTCTTGACGTTGACAAAGCTAAAGGTGCATTCAGAAATATTATAGCTGTTGTTTCATTAAAAACCGATGACAACATGAGATCAACTGTACACCAGATGAGAATTCGATATTTCTAAGCAAACATTTATTGATATTGATGTAGTAAAGGAGGATAAGCAAATATCTTTACGACATGCGGCTTCTCTATGCAAGTGAACAAAAAAAGTGTCTCACTAATTTCTGTAAGTGTAAAAAAAAAATAGTCTTATGCAATTCAAAATGTCACAATAGTAGCCCGTGTAATAATTAATATGCCAGTTTATTTCTCAACGTATTACATAATTTTGAAACCAATCGTAATTTATTATAAGAAAGAAAACTAAATAAAAGAAGGTATTTGGTATAACTTCATAAGTAATGCGCTTGTTAGGAGGTATTTGCACATCATTGAAAAATTGTCTATTAAACAGAGTATGTCCGCTGTTAAGATATGTATTTCGGATACTTACTGTTGTATGTATAGTTAGAACGGGTTCTAACGGAAAGCTACAGTAAATAGCCGAATTAAAATTTTAATTCGTGTCTTTCCTAGTAAGAACGCGAAATTACAAATGCTCCTAGTTACTTCGCATTCTTACTAGTAAGTACGCGTACAAACGGATTTCGGCTATTTACGGTAACATATATATAGCAATAATAAATATATACATATTGCCGTGATCCATGCATATTTTTAAAAATTAGAATAATATTAAGAATTAGTTTAAGTGTTAAAAAGAATAGAAATCGTAATATCAACTTGTTTATTTTTGATTTCAAGCATTATACAGTACAAGTACCACAAAGGTATAATGGATTGCCTATATTTAGATATAGAAATTTTAAAAATCAAATATGATTTATTGTTACATTATAGGTTGGATAAGTATTAAAATTAAGTATTATACCGGGTGTCCCGTAAAAAACGCCAACAATAATAACTCCGTTATTTATTGTCCGATTTTATTGAAACAAAAAGTCAGTTAATTAGAATCAAAAATACTACAAGAAAGTAATGTTTTAGTTGTTTTCAGTTGTTTTCATTAATGTCAAACGATAGTCAACTTTTTTATTTTAAATGGAAACAGATATATTTTTGGCAATATTCGGAGTGGAATTTCTTTTCTGAATTCATCGATGTATAACATGTCTATTTTTTTTATAAACGATTATTGAAAGAAAACCATTTATTAAAATTGACCATGTTTTTAATAAATTATGTATAACATTTCGAATGTGTTATGAAACATTGAAAACGTAAGTATTATAAGTATTATTCTAAAAAACAAAACAAAACACTTCACAATAATTGTTCAAATTGCCCGCCACCTTGTTCAATACATAACGCACATCTCCTAATTACTCCACGAGTCGCATTTAAAAGACAAACGGCAGGTATTTCTTGACAAGTGTTAATAATTCTTTGTCTTAAAATGTCAAAATTTTCTGGAGGTGTCAAATAAACTCGATCTTCTAGATAAGCCCACAACCAAAAATCTAGGGGCGAAAGATCGGGTGAACGCGCAGGCCACTCGATAGGACCGGATGTTCCTATCCACCTATTTCCAAATTGGGTGTTCAACCAATCAGTATTTACTCTGGTGTTGTGAGCGGGGGCCCCATCTTGTTGATAAAATATTCTATTTAAATTTGCCAAAGGTAATTCATCTAAAAAGTTTTGGAGATTTTCGTTTAATAAAGTGTGATACTTTTCTTGATTTAAGCAACCATCTATGAAAAGCGGCCCAATTAATTGATCGCCTACAATACCACACCAAACATTTACGCTGAAACGTCTTTGAAAATTATTTTCAATGACAAATCTCGGATTGTCTTGACTCCATTGTCGATGTATGTTTCTATTAAAAATACCATTGTTGCTAAAAGTGCATTCATCAGACCAAATTATCATTCTGTAAAAACTCCGGTCTTGTTCTAATGCATTTAAAAAAAGTCGACAAAACTGTATTCTTCGGCGTTGATCATTTTGTTCTAATGCATTAACTTTTCGAGCTATGTGCGGTTTAAATTTGTGTTTTCTTAAAATACTATGGACTGTAGTTTTTGATACCCCAATATTATGTGCAATTTCGCGAGTCGAAGTTCGTGAATTTTCTTGTAGTGCAAGAACATCATATTCCGTATCTTCGGCGAATCTACGTCGCTGTGTTTTAGGTTTTTTAAATGATCCATAATTCCTCAAATTCGTTTTAATTCTCTGAAATATTTTCGAATCTGGAACTTCTCTGTCCGGAAAACGAACGCTGTAACGCCGAACTGCTTGAAGACGATTTTTATTACATTCAAAAAACACTTGCAACATGTCTGTTAACTCATTGTTATTCCTTTTTAGGAATATACTTTTTTTTTGTGACAAAACGTTCAAGCAGAACAATAAATAAGACTTAATAGACACTCACACTGACGTTTATCGCATTTTCATGGCACATTCCAAAATTTATAAATAATGGAATACAAAGATGAAATTTATTAAGTGTTTTATATTTTTTTTCAATAATTGTTTATCAAAAATAGACATTTTATACATAGTTGAATTCAGAAAAAAAAATCCAATCCGAATATAGCCAAAAATATATCTGTTTCCATTTAAAATAAAAAAGTTGACTATCGTTTGACATTAATAAAAACAACTGAAAACAAACAAAACACTGCTTTTTTGTAGCATTTTTGATGCAAATCAACTTTCTTTTTGTTTGAATAAAATCGGACAATAAATAACAGAGTTATTATTGTTGGCGTTTTTTACGGGACACCCGGTATAGGTACAAAATAAAAAACAAACTAGGTCTAAGCAATATATATATTTCTTTTGTAGAAAAGATATACAGGAGGTAAGGTTTGTATACACTGTAAAGCAACCTAACTTTTCACAAGGCGTGAAAATAGCTTTAAATATTTTAAATATTGGACCTTTGTTTAAAAACAAAAAGGTACTTAAAGCTAACAACAGAGAAAGAGTCATGTTGAGGGATGGAACGGTTAAGAGAGTGAGTCATTTAAACGCTATAAAACTATATGAACAGGGTCACAATCTTTATGCACGAGACGAAAATATGGCAGAATGTGAATTTAAACGTGTACAATGTGACAAATTTATAAGAGAGATTTTAATAAATCATGCTTAAAGAATATAGAAATTACCTCAAACTTATGACTATAAATAGGAAAGGGATATAAGTTAAATATTCTAACACGATATGGTCAGCAACAATGTTCTGTATAAACGAATAAAAATATACATTCATGAATTTGTATCTGTGTGTACAGGTGCTTCCATAGACAACAAAAATAATTTGTGTTGTTTAGAAGACCTGCAAAGAAAAAAAATATAGTATAAACATTGTTTACAGTTTCTTGCAGATAAATGTGTTACCGTGGGAAAAGTCCTGGATAGAAATTAGAGACGACGTAGTAGGCCCGACTAATCGTTGTAATGCGAGTGATTAATTTTTAAAAGCTAACAAAGAATTTGAGCGTGGGGTTCGATACAGTACGGTTAGACTTATAATTATTTAGTTTGTATTAGTATATAAATTTAATTTTCATTCATTTTATTTAGAGTAATTTTCTTTTGATAATTTTTATTTAAGTATGGAGATGCCTAAGGCAGAATTTGAAGAGATATTTGATGAAACAAAGTAAGTTGTTCAATTGTAAAGGATTATTAATACTGCTGTGCGTTTCTAAGAATACAACGTGAAAATGTTTATTCTAGTATAACGTTGAGCAGTAAGAGTTAAATAGATATTATTTTGTGTGGCAGGTATTGAGACGCTAGCAGTGATACATGCGAATGGTTGCGGCTAGTGATCAATTCAGGCTAATCTCTGAACATTAACCATTGCAAAGTTCTAGATTATCAGGGCATTACGTGCAAATATAATCTTTCTGGTAAAATAGAATCAGCTCAATATTAAGAGATTACCTATCGGGAATCCAGTTTTATGTTTGTTTAAAACAGGATAAATATTTCATGACTATCATTATCGATATATATATTTTACAAAACATTATAACCGAAAGATGGTAGAAATGTTTTCTTTCAATTACGTGTATTATAAAATTTAATATGGATATAGTATAGCAATGCTATCTATAATTGATGTTCTAATAAAAATATACAAATATGATTTTTAGACTTTTCTTTAATAAAAAAATTATATCCTTATCCCAGAATAATACTGAACAAGAGATTTACCAGGAGACAAAGAGGATGAATACACTGCTGGAACTCATAAGTACTTACAAAGTACGTGCTGTTGAGAAATAAGTTCATACATAGAATATAAATTATATCAACTATTAGCATTCAGTTAAAATCATTGAATCTACAGCATAAATAATATAGTGCCCAACGTGTGTCTATGGTCATTATATTATATACTAGCTGTCCATCAATCTCTTCGAGCTTGAATCGCCTTTTCGCGTCCGCTTACAGCTGTCCGTCAATCTCTCTTAGCTTGAACCGCTTTTTTCGCGTCCACTTACAGTTTCTTTACAGTTTCCTGTAAAAAGCAATCACTGTCATGGCTTTTTAGAATGTACGATTTTATTAACTTTTGAAGCACCCCTGTATATACATATATCTTGTGAAGCCAATAGTATGTTTTATTTAAAATGCTTCTCGAACTGTTTTTTTACACAAACCTGTACACACTCAAGAGCGAGAAAGGAAATTTAATGTTAAACATAGTTCATGTTAAGGTATTTAAAGAAACAATGAGCTGAAAGTGCACAACATTTTCATCGAGGCAGTTTACAATACTATTTTGATGTGATAGTGGAAGAGCATGTCAACCTTTTCGAAGTCTATTCTCGTTAAGAAAAAAGCACAAAATAATAATAAAAGTAAAAAGCCCAAGTTTTAAATTTAAGCCCTATTGAAGCGCCGGTACACTCTCAAGAGCGAGGAAGGTAATTTAATGTTAAACATCAGTCGTGTTAATGTATCCAAAGACACAATGAGATCAAAAAGCGCAACATTTTTATTAAGACAGTGTACAATACTATGTTGATGTAAAGTGTGACCCTTTTGAAATCCACTATCGTTAATAAAGGAGCACAAAATAGAAGTAAAAGTAAAAAGCCGAAGTTTTAAATTGAAGCGCCTTTCCTGTAAAAAGCGAGTACTGGCATGACGCTTTTTAGAATGTCCGGTTTTATAAACTTTTAAAGCATCCCGGTATATACATATATTTTATGAAGCCAATAGTATATTTTAATGTTAAACATAAGTCATGTTAAAATATCCAAAGAAACAATGAGCTCTCAAAAAGCGCAATATTTTCATTTAGACAGTTTATAATACTATTTTGATGTGAACGTGTAAAAGCCTGTCAATCTTTTCGAAGTCTACTCTCGTTAAGAAAAAAGCACAAAATAATAATAAAAGTAAGAAGCACTCCTGTATATACATATATTTTGTTAAGCCAATAGGACGTTTTATTTAAAATTCTTCTCGAAGTGTTTTTAACACAAACCGGTACACACTCAAGAGCGAAAAAGGTAATTTAATTTTAACCATAAGTTATGTTAAGGTATCCAAAGACACAATGAGATCAAAAAGCCCAACTTGTCCATTAAGGCAGTTTACAATTCTATTTTGATGTGAAAGTGTAAAAGCCCGTCAACCTTTTCGAAATCCACTATCGTTAATAAAGGAGCGGGAAATAATAATAAAAGTAAAAAACCCAAGTTTTAAATTTAAGCCCTATTAAAGCGCCTTTCCTGTAAAAGGCGATCACTGGAATGACGCTTTTTAGAATATCCACTTTTACAAACTTTTGAAACACCCCTGTATATACATATATTTTATTAAGCCAATAGGATATTTTATTTAAAATTCTTCTCGAACTGTTTTTGACACAAACCGGTACACACTCAAGAGCGAAAAATGTAATTTAATAATAATCATAATTCATATTAAAGTATCCAAAGAAACAATAAGCTCAGAGCGCAACATTTCCATTAAGACAGTTTACAGTATTATTTTGATGTAACAGTGAAAAAATCATGTCAACCTTTTTGAATTCTACTATCATTAATGAAGAAACACAAAGGAATAATAAAAATGAACTTAAAATTCATTTTACTCAAAAATCCAAAAAAGAGCCCAAGTTTTAAATTTTAACCCTATTGAATGGCTTTTTTCGCGTCCGCTTACAGTTTCTTCACAGTTTCCTGCAAAAAGCAATCACTGTCATGGCTTTTTAGAATGTCCGTTTTTATTAACTTTTGAAGCACTCCTGTATATATACATATATCTTGTGAAGCAAATAGTATGTTTTATTTAAAATGCTTCTCGAACTGTTTTTTACACAAATCTGTACACACTCAAGAGCGAAAAAGGTAATTTAATGTTAAACATAAGTCGTGTTAAAGTATGCAAATACACAATGAGATCAAGAAGCGCAACATTTTTATTAAGACAGTGTACAATACTATTTTGATGTGAAAGTGTAAAAGCCTGTCAACCTTTTCGAAGTCTACTCTCGTTAAGAAAAAAGCACAAAATAATAATAAAAGTAAAAAGCCCAAGTTTTAAATGTAAGTCCTATTGAAGCGCCTGTCCTGTAAAAAGCAATCGCTGTCGTGGCTTTTTAGAATGTCCACCTTTATAAACTTTTGAAGCACCCCTACATATATTTTGTTAAGCCAATAGTATATTTTATTATTATATTTAAAATTCTTCTCGAACTGCTTTTTAGACAAACTGGTACACACTCAAGAGCGAGAAAGGTAATTTAATGTTAAACATAAGTCATGTTAAAGTATCGAAAGAAACAATGAGCTCAATGAGCGCAACATTTCCATTGAGACAGTGTACAATACGATTCTGATGTTTGCGAATCTACTATCGTTAAGAAAAAATGAAGTATTGAATTTAAGCCCTGTTCAATCACGTTTTGAAAAATCGCCAAATTGAAGACGTAATAAGCGACCACAAACAGCCCCGTATCTAAAATTTCACATTCATACGTCAATTTTCAAAAAAATCTTCCGCATTTTTGTTTTTTTTGACATTTTGACTTTGGAATCGTGATCGGCGACCCCCAAAACCCCCGGATCTAAAATTTCACTTTCATACGTCAATTTTCAAAAAAATCTTCCGCCATTTTGTTTTTTTTACATTTTGACTTTGGAATCGTGATCGGCGACCCCCAAAACCCCCGTATCTAAAATTTCACATTCATACGTCAATTTTCAAAAATCTCCCGCCATTTTGTTTTTTTGACTTTGGAATCGTGATTGGCGACCCCCAAAACCCCCGTATCTAAAATTTCACGTTCATACGTTAATTTTCAAAAAAATCTCCCGCCATTTTGTTTTTTTTGACATTTTGACTTTGGAATCGTGATCGGCGACCCCCAAAACCCCCGTATCTAAAATTTCACGTTCATACCTCAATTTTCAAAAAATCTTCCGCCATTTTGTTTTTTTTGACATTTTGACTTTGGAATCGTGATCGGCGACCCCCAAAACCCCCGTATCTAAAATTTCACGTTCATACCTCAATTTTCAAAAAATCTTCCGCCATTTTGTTTTTTTTTGACATTTTGATTATGGATTCGTGATCGGTGACCTAAGACACCCCCGTATATAAAATTTCACATTTATACGTCAATTTTCAAAAAATCCTTCGGCCATTTTATTTTTTTTTGACATTTCGACTTTGGATACGTGATCAATGACACCACAAAAACTCCCAAGTGCCGAATTTTACTTTAATCAGGAGAGAGAAATTAATTTCAGCTAGCTCCGCCCACTCTGCATGTATGCGTAATCGTTGAAATAAAATTATTACATAAGGGCACATCGATGTTAAAAGCAATCCTTTTCCCCGCGCATACGCGTTCTGAAATTAACGTATTTTAATTCAAATCATTATTAAAATATTAATCTACAGCTCCTGTATAGTTGAAAATATTAAATCAAGCGGGACCGTTATGTATTGTGTGGAGATATGGAGATGCCGAACATTCACCGGACCGTAATACATTGATCGGCAGTGCACATGAGAATCTGATTATATTTTTCGCCCGTCCGGAATGCATTGATACAGTGCACGTTGAATCGGCCATTTTTCTGACCAAATGCTTCTGCAAACGAATTTGAAAGTGCTCATGCCCTTGATTGCGTGCGTCTGTCGATTCGAAATAAGCATGGAAAAGATCCCGAGAAGGCCGTTCTTTAATACCTCGGGTCTTGTTCGGCGCTCGCAACCTTCAAAATTTCGTATTTCACGCTTAAAAATGAATCTGTGGACACAACTCAGTTTGATGTCAGTTTGACGTTTCCCGAGATTTTTATCGCTTGTCACGGGAACGGTCAAAACGTAAGCCATTTTTCTGTCACAAAATGGAATGCACGCTCCTCTTCAACGGACGATATCTCTGCACACACTCCACTAAAAAGGAAAATCTCTCCGTCCACCGGAAATTCAATGTCACCCCTAGGCCCAGCCCAAAACACAGCCTTTAATTCCCCATATCCAGAGAGGAGTTTTCTGCAAAGATTTGTCGACTTTTTTCTATTTTGATAGTTCCGAAAATGCTCGGTTAAGCTCTTTCAACTAAGGCGATTAACAACAGAGGTCTGTGCGCTATTATTATATATAACTAGCTCTAACGTCCGCTTACAGCGGGTCCTCCGCTTACAACGGGTCCTCCGCTTACAGCGGGTCCTCCGCTTACAGCGGGTCCGTCAACCTCTTTTGGTTGGAATCGCTTTCTTCGCGTCCGCTTACAGCTTTTTCATAGTTTCTTGTAAAAAGCAATCACTGTCATGACACCTTTTAGAATGTCCGAGTTTATTAACTTTTGACGCACCGCTGTATATACATATATTTCGTGAAGTCAATAGTATATTTTCTTTGAAATTCATCTCGAACGGTTTTTTACACAAACCGGTACACACTCAAGAGCGAGAAAGGTAAATTTATGTTAAACATAAGTCATGTTAATGTATCCAAATAAACAATGAGCTCGAGAGCACAACATTTTCATCGAGACAGTTTACAATACTATTTGATGTGATAGTGGAAAAGCATGTCAACCTTCTCGAAGTCTACTGTCGTTAAGAAAAGATCACAAAATGATAATAAAAGTAAGAAGTCCAATTTTTAAATTTAAGCCGCATTGAAGCGCCTTTCCTGTAAAAAACACTTTTTAAAATATCCACTTTTATAAACTTTTGAAGCACCCTTGTATATACATATATTTTGTTAAGCCAATAGGATATTTTATTTAAAATTCTTCTCGAACTGTTTTTGATATAAATCGGTACACACTCAAGAGCGAGAAAGGTAATTTAACATAAGTCATGTTAAAGTATCCAAAGACACAATGAGATCAAAAAGCGCAACATTTTTATTAAGACAGTGTACAATACTATTTTGATGTGAAAGTGTAAAAGCCTGTCAACCTTTTTGAAATCCACTATCGTTAATAAAGGAGCACAAAATAATAATAAAAGTAAAAAGCCCAAGTTTTCAATTGAAGCGCCTTTCGAGTAAAAAGCGATCACTGGCATGACGCTTTTGAGAATGTCCAGTTTTATACACCTTTGAAGCACCCCTGTATATACATATATTTTGTGAAGCCAATTGGATATTTTATTTAAAATTCTTCTCGAACTGTTTTTAACATAAACCGGTACACACTCAAGAGCCAGAAAGATAATTTAATTTTAAACATAAGTCATGTTAAGGTATCCAAAAGCACAATGAGATCAAAAAGCCCAGCATGTTCATTAAGACAGTTTACAATACTATTTTGATGTGAAAGTGTAAAGCCTGTCAACCTTTTCAAAATCCACTATCGTTAATAAAGGAGCACGAAATAATAATAAAAGTAAAAAGCCCAAGTTTTAAATTTAAGCCCTATTGAAGCGCCTTTCCTGTAAAAAAAGGCTCACTAAAATGTCCACTTTTTTAAACTTTTGAAGCACCCCTGTATATACATATATTTTGTTAAGCCAATAGGATATTTTATTTAAAATTCTTCTCGAACTGTTTTTGACATAAACCGGTACACACTCAAGAGCGAGAAAGGTAATTTAATGTTAAAAATAAGTCATGTTAATATCCAAAGACAGAATGAGTTTAAAAAACGCTACATTTTTATTAAGATAGTTTACAATAGTATTTTGATGTGAAAGTATAAAGCCTGTCAACCTTTTCGAAATCCACTATCGTTAATAAAGGAGCACAAAGTAATAATAAAAGTAAAAAGCCCAAGTTTTAAATTTAAGCCCTATTGAAGCGCGTTTCCTGTAAAAATAGGCTTTTTAGAATGTCTACTTTTATAAACCTTTGAAGCACCCCTGTATATACATATATTTTGTTAAGCCAATAGGATATTTTATTTAAAATTCTTCTCGAACTGTTTTTGACATAAACCGGTACACACTCAAGAGCGAGAAAGGTAATTTAATGTTAAACATGAGTCATGTTAAAGTATCCAAAAACACAATGAGATCAAAAAGCGTAACATTTTTATTAAGACAGTGTACAATGCTACTTTGATGCGAAAGTGTAAAAGTCTGTCAACCTTTTCGAAATCCACTATCGTTAATAAAAGAGCACAAAATAATAATAAAAGGAAAAGCCCAAGTTTTATATGTAAACCCTATTGAAGCGCCTTGGCTGTAAAAAGCGATCACTCTCATGACGCTTTTTAGAATGTCCAATTTTTATAAACTTTTGAAGCACCTCTGTACATACATAAATTTTGTGAAGCCAATAGGATATTTTATTTAAAGTTCTTCTCGAACTGTTTTTGACAAAAACCGGTACACACTCAAGAGCGAGAGAGGTAATTTAATGTTAAAGTATCCAAAGACACAATGAGATCAAAAAGCTCAACATTTTTATTAAGACAGTTTACAATACTATTTTGATGCGAAAGTGTAAAAGCCTTTCAATCTTTTCGAAATCCACTATCGTTAATAAAAGAGCACAAAACAATAATAAAAGTAGAAAGCACAAGTTTTTAATTTGAAGCCCTATTGAAGCGCCTTTCCGGTAAAAAGTGATCACTGGCATGACAATTTTTAGAATGTCCACTTTTATAAACTTTTGAAGCACCCCTGAACATACATTAATTTTGTGAAGCTAATTGTATATTTTATTTAAAATTCTTCTCGAATTGCTTTTTACACAAACCGGTACACACTCAAGAACGAGAAAGGTAGTTTATGTTAAAATATCCAAGGACACAACAAGATCAAAAAGCGTAACAATTTTATTAAGACAGTTTACAATACTATTGTGATGCGAAAGTGTAAAAGCTTTTCGAAATCCACTATCGTTAATAAAAGAGCACAAAACAATAATAAAAGTAGAAAGCCCAAGTTTTAAATGTAAGCTCTATTAAAGCGCCTTTTCTGTAAAAAGCGATCAGTCTCATGACACTTTTTAGAATGTCCAATTTTATAAACGTTTGTTGCACCCCTGTACATACATAAGTTTTGTGAAGCCAATTGTATATTTTATTTAAAATTCTTCTCGACTTGTTTTTTATACAAACCGGTACACACTCAAGAGTGAGAAAGGTAATTTAATGTTAAACATAAGTCATGTTAAAGTATCCAAAGACACAATGAGCTCAAAAAGCGCAACACTTTTCTTAAGACAGTTTACAATACTATTTTTATGTGAAAGTGTAAAAGCTTTTCAACCTTTTCGAAATCCACTATCGTCAATAAAAGAGCACAAAATAATAATAAATCATCACTGGCATGACGCTTTTTAGAATGTCCACTTTTATAAACTTTTGAAGCATCTCTGTACATACATAAATTTTGTGAAGCCAATTTTATATTTTTTTTTAATTTTTCTAGAATTGCTTTTTACACAAAGCGGTACACACTCAAGAGCGAGAAACATAATTTAATATTAAATATAAGAATGATGTTAAAGTATCCGAAGAAACAGTATGCTCAATAAGCGCATCATTTTCATTGAGACAATCGGGGTAATACGATCTTGAGATAACAGTGGTAAAATTTTTTATATGAACAAAAAGTATGTCAATTATTCAGAAACAATTTAAAATAGGCACGCACAATATTAAAAAAAAGAACCTAAAAATCAGTTCGACACTGAGATATTTTTTACCCCAATTATTTGAAGTGGAACATCGCGTTCTTGGTCAGCAGATTTGAAATATTCGTCTGTCACATACTCAAAATTAGTTCGCAAGTCAATTAAAAATGAAGTACTTGTATTGCAGACCATTTTAAATTTTCACCGAATTACATTATTATTCGTACTGTTATCTCTCTAATGATATAAAAGATATTATGTATACTACTCGCCCGCAATCGCGGGCTCGTCATTTTAATGAACATGCTCAAATATATATAGTATCTGTACAGTGTTTAAAATGTTTATAACACATTTTGTTTGATAAATGGGCGTCGCTTTCTAACATTCTTATAGAATGCTAATGAATGCTGATGAACTTCAAACATATAGATCGCAAACATATAAATGATTAGTTTTAATAAGGTGCTGTTAAATGCAATTACAAAGAAGAAAAGACCTAGCGCAGGCATAAATTTTCACAAATATTTAGGATTTTTAGCAACTGAGATAAAGTCCCAGAAATGTAACAGAATTAAAAAGCTTTCAAAACACAAATATTTTCCTAGTAAGCTAAAAGTTACACATATTCAATATTATGTTTTATTTTTAATTATACTGTTAATTTCATGTATAGGAGAAGCGATACAATTACTACAACACTAATAAAAATAATTATTAATTACAAATGGATAAGAAAACATAATCGCAGTCAATACTAATAAAAATCCAAATCTCCTAGGTTATGCGCATGTGTAAGTAATCGTAATTACTGTTTAATATTTCATCAGGTTTGGTAAAACAGCGGTTAAAATATCTTCATTTAATAACGTTCTTAATCAATGATTAGCGCTAACCGGTGTTGGAAAAACATACTAACCGGTATTTTAATCAATGATTAGCGGCAACCGGTTCTTGCGAAAACGTACTATCGCGTATTTCATCTAATGAATACGCATTTTAATCGGAATTGGGAAAACCGGCCCTTTATTGAACTTAATCAACTAATACAATGCAATAATGTAAATGACTAAAAATACGTTTAAATTTGCCATTGTAGTTGTTAGGGCGTTTTAATGTTGAAGGTTACATTCAAATATTATGTCAACTTTATTGAAATATGCGCCAATAATTTAAGGACATTAAATTTGAGATATTGCAAAATTTTACCTGTCAAGTATTCTACCTACACAAGCCATTTCGAGAGAGAGAGAGAGAGAATATCCGATTTTATGAACTTTTGACGCATCCCTGTACACATATAAATTTTGTTATGCCAATCGTATATATTATTTAGAACTTTCCTTTCCCTTTTACACAAACCGTTACACTGAACACTGAAGAGCGAGAAGGATAATTAAATGTTAAACCTTTCCACCACATTGTTTTTTAAATTTTTTTTTTGACATTTTGACTTTGGAATCGTGATCGGCGACACCCTAAACCCCCGTATATAAAATTTCACATTCATACGTCAATTTTCAAAAAAATCTTTCGCCATTTTTTTTTGACATTTTGACTTTGGATTTGTGATCGGCGTCCGCACACACCCCCGTATCTAAAATTTCACATTAATACGTCAATTTTCAAAAAAATTCTTCCGCCATTTTGTTTTTTTTTGACATTTTGACTTTGGATTTGTGATCGGCGTTCGCACACACCCCCGTATCTATAATTTCACATTCATGCGTCAATTTTCAAAAAACTTCCTCCATTTTGTTTTTTTCTGACATTTTGACTTTGGATTCGTGATCGGCTACCTAAGACACCCCCGTATCTAAAATTTCACATCCATACGTCAATTTTCAAAAAACTCGTCCGCCATTTTGTTTTTTTTGACATTTTGACTTTGGATTTGTGATCGGCGACCTAAGACACCCCCGTATCTAAAATTTCACATTCATACGTCATTTTCAAAAAACTCGTCCGCCATTTTGTTTTTTTTGACATTTTGGTTTTGGATTCGTGATCGGCGACCCCTAAAACACTCATATCTAAAATTTCACATCCATACGTCAATTTTCAAAAAACTCGTTCGCCATTTTGTTTTTTTTTACATTTTGACTTTGAATTTGTGATCGGCGGCCGCACACACTCCCGTATCTAAAATTTCACATTCATACGTCAATTTTCAAAAAAATCTTCCGCCATCTTGTTTTTTTTGACATTTTGACTTTGAAATCGTGATCGGCGACCCCAAAACCCCCGTATCTAAAATTTCACATCCATAAGTCAATTTTCAAAAAACTCGTCCGCAATTTTCTTTTTTTGACATTTTGACTATGGATTGGTGATCGGCGTCCGCAGACACCCCCGTATCTAAAATTTCGCATTCATACGTCAATTTTCAAAAAACTCTTCTGCCATTTTTTTTTTGACATATTGACTTTGGATTAGTGATCGGCGACATAAGACACCCCCGTATCTAAAAATTTCACATTCCTACGTCAATTTTCAAGAAATCCTTCGGCCATTTTAATTTTTTCGACATTTGGATTAGTGACGGGCGACCGTAAAGACTCCCGAGTGCCTAATTTTGCTTTTAATCAGAAGAGAGAGAAATTGATTTCAGCCAACTCCGCCCACCGTGCACGTTTGCGTAATCGTTAACATAAAATTATTTCGTAGGGGCACATAAATGTCGAAATCAATCCTCTTCTTTTTCCCCTTTGAGAAAATACGCGTTCTGAAAGTATCGTATTTTAATTCAAATCATTATTAAAATATTAATCGACAACACCTGTATAGATGAAAATATTAAATCAAGCGGGACCGTTACATATTATGAGGACATGCCGAACATTCGCCGGACCGTAATGTATCGACCGGCAGTGCACATGATAATCTGATTATATTTTTCGCCCGTCCAGAATGCATTGATATCAGTGCAAATTGAATCGGCCATTTTTCTGACCAAATCGCTCTGCAAACGGACTTGGAATTACTCGTACCTCCGTCTAGGTACCTCTGTAAACTGGGAATACGCAAGTAGACGTTTCCGAAATGTCACTTCTTTACGTTTCTGAATCTTGCTGTGCCCTCGAAACTTTCAAAATTTGGAATTTCAAGCTTAAAACTGAAAATGTGAATGCGTATGAGACCAACTGTCAGTTTGACGTTTGTCGGGATTTTTCATCCATTTCGCTAAACCGTATCCGTCTGCAAACGCACTTTAAATCGCCCGTACCTTTGTATCTGTACCACTATAAACTGGGAACATGCAACTAAAGGGTCCCGAAGAGACAGTACTTTACTATTTGGAATCTTGTTGCGCCCCCGAAAGCTTTAAAATTTGGAATTTCAGGCCTAAAAGTGAAAGTTTGCATACATTTCGAATCGCCTGTCAGTTTTGACGTTTGTCGGGATTTTCAGTATAAAAGGCTCCAGAGGATTTTTTGTTTCACACGTCATCCTTATGGGAAAATGTCGCGATGCAGCGTGATTTTCAACACGTGGCAAAATTTTCAAAAATTCTTTTCGGGCCTTTGCACTCTCATCGGAGACGTGAAAAATAGCTTTAGGGACGGCGGACCGTCGTCCCCGCAGCCTGACACCTTTGTTCCCACCGCGGACGGGCCACGTTCTCAGAAAAGTGCCGCCCCAATTTGCCCCTTTAGCGCGTCTTTTGTCCTCTACTAAATCCGCGAGAGCGGTAAAGGGTCCTGTGCACTTTAAGTATATATAATAATACTAATAGCCGAGTAGTCAATGGCAACCAAACGACTCGAAAAATCGACAAAAATCAGCGTCGCGGGGCGCAAAACTCCTCTCTGGATACGCGAAATTGAAAGCTGCCCTTTGGCGTGAAGTTACCGACGACCTTGAAGGGTTCCTCGACGGAGAGATTTTCTTCCCAAGTGGAGCGTGCTTTTAAAGAGGAGCCTGCACTCGATGTTTTAACAGAAAAATGGCTTGTCATGACGATTCACGTGACAACCGATCAAAATCGTAAAAATGTCAGGTATGACAGGCACGCGCGAAAGAATTGTAAAAGTTTCACATTGACGAAGAAATTTCAGGCCGTCGAGGTTTAGAGTGCGGAAAGAGGGTTGGAAACCAAAAGAGGGGACTTTTCCGCGACGATTGAGTGCACTGTCCACGTGCCAAATCTGTCGCTGTCGAAGGTGCGACTCATTTAAGGCTTTTCTGCAGGGCAATGCGGTATAAAAATCTCGCGATGACGAGTTTGCGTGTCATTAATGACTATATATATTCACGTTCATCCATCGGTTGTCAAGTTTAAATGTCAGAAGGCCGACAAATAAAGATATTACGAAGAAGAAGTGCATTTTTAATTGAAACGTGGTACCTTTCAGATACGTATTAGTGTTATTATTATCAATCGTTACTATTTCTTTTCTATATGAATATATGAACAAAATGCCGACGTGTATTATAAAATAAACTTAAAGTGTATTGTCGCACGTAAGTACAGTAATAAATATAACGATTTTGCTATCTTTTATTAAGATATATTAAATACAATGACACTCTATTCATTATATATGTCATCGAAATGTCGTCACGATGACAGCTCACGAGAGAAGTACGGGATATTTTTTGCTTAAAACTGGACGCAAAAAAGTCAGGTCAATTTCATACAACGAACAACTTGAAGCAAGTCTAAATAAAGAACCATCTGAGTTTTGCCTGAATGTTGGAAATATATCAGTGTTCAAGATTGTAATTATATAAATTTAAGCCATTTTACGAATGGGATCATTTAATAACATTTCTCATCGATCTCTCTACGCATACAAATAATAAGGTGACTTTTCTTTATTTGTCAGATGTGTCCGAAACACTTCGAAATAAAATAAATACATCAAATAAGATTCCCATAAGCATTTATGTATTTTCGTTTACCAATTTTCAGTTATAAAAGCAAGCATTTAAAGTATGCGACTGCGGGCAGGCACCAACTAATCAGAAGTACATTTTCGGTTAAATGGTATTAGGAGCCAGCAAGATTTTCGATTGGGTTTTACAAAGTAATTAAAGCGTAATATGAAAATTAATTAATTCTCTCAATGACCTGTAAGTTTGAAACATGTTTTCTTAAAGTTCATCATGTTATGTTGTTAATTACATTTGACAATTGGAAAGACAATTTGGTTAAGCAATCTGACATTTCGTCCTCACAAGTTTATGTGTGAACGAACTATTGTCGCGATGACAGGTGGAACCACAATTTGGTTAAACATCTTGACGTCGGCAGTCTGACTTTTCATTGTGGTATAAATGTCACGATGACAGTCTGTCGAAAAATTTGAAGTATACACTATTTTTATCGTAAACTTGACACAAAGCGAGGCATAGTACTACCAATTTTATAGAACGAATGGCTTGAAACAAGATTTAATTAGCGAACTGTCTTGGGCTAGATGCACACAATTGATATAAAACCTGAGTGTCAACAAAGTTTTTCTAAATATCAGCGTTCAGTAAATTGTATAGAAATGTTGTTCGCTTTGTGGGCAAAGTCTTAATTAATAAATTCATTTGCCACTAATTATAAATGTCACAATAATATTTAATTTATTTCTAAGAGACATTTTCATTCATAAACAAGAACAAACTAAACTGCGTTTGTAATTACTCTACATTGTCGGTCATTCAGGTACAGTTTCCAATATCGTAGTTATAAAAATTAAAGCAAAGGGGGCGTCCTAATGCAATGATTAATAACATTTAACGTCCACTGAAGTAAATATTATAACCGCTAATATTTACATTTTATTGCATTATCAATTATTATTATTATTACTATTGTATCGGTCATTTATCTTATTTTTAATGGCTTGGACACATCTCTGTCATCTTTCTACATACAAATATACATACTGCGTCTTTAATTTACATTTAGAGTAGCTTATGATATCAATATTAATTTGGGAACAGTGTAATGTTTTTCATTTTGACTACTGTCATAGTTAAGTCAATTTATTGAAAAGTTCCACAGTGTTCTCAAATTAATATTGAAATCGTAGGTTATTCTAAAAAATTTAATTGAGGGCACGGTATGTCTACAATGACATTCAATTTGACAATTAATTCTCGCAATAGATCAAACTGTCGCCACGATGACAGTTTGACGTTTGGGCAACTTTTATCATAGAACTTGAGACAAATAAAGTTAGAGTACTACCAAATTTAAAAAACAAAGAAATTTATATATGATACAACAAATCTTGATCATAGGTTTACCTTTTCGGCCTACTTACATTCAACTTAGACTAGGTGCACACGCATTATATCAAACCTGAATATCAACGAAATGTTCGAAGTAATCAGCTTTCAGTAAATTCTATAGAAATGTTAAACATTTTATGGGCAATTCAAACTCGAAGAGTTTCATGGACCACTACAACAACAAAAAGAGCAAATATTCTATTAAATTAATGTGTCCTAAATAAAAAAAAAAAAAGAAGGGGGGAAAGAATAGAAATTTATTTCTATTGACTATTGTTTGGGAAGCCCTACGTTAATTGTAATTCAAAGAAACGAATACATCATGCATACATATCATCTTTAATTTAACGATTTAAAGAGTAATGTAATTACTATTTTAAAAATGGAACTACTACTAATATAAAGACAATGCGATTCAAAAATTTATCATACATGGTAATTCACTAATTATCAGTGACTTTATGATCGCGATCTACTTTATTACACAAAAGCATCCCTTCCTTAGAAAAAATAATTTAAGCATTACGCCCCAGATGCTGATCAAAATTGGTGAACATAGTATATTATTAAAAATAAAATTAAGAAACAGTTAAAGAATGTAGCGAAAATAAAAAAAATAGTGCACATCTATGTCGCCATCATTACTCATCTATTATCATTTTAACACCGATATATTTAACTAGAGCATACGCGAAATGTTGGTCAACTCAACATTCACGTTAGGTGGCTTAAATGTTACAGGAAACGTCAGAATTGTCAGAAAAATCCATCTGACTTTTGATTAATGTTGGCAATTTCACAAAAATTTAATTGCAAATCTGAACTGCTTTCATGATGACAATTATTTAAGAAAAAAAAAACCCTGACATCTGTCTGATATTTCATTGGTCATGTTTTTAAGCTCCATCGAGATTTATTGTAGACCTTGACATAAAAAGATATGAAATTACAAATTTTATACAGCGAAATGACTATAGTCTATTTTTAAAGTAGCGAGACGAATTTCTGAACATACCCCTGTCCCAAATTACATGCACGAAAATCTTGAAAACAAACTTACGAGTATATCTGATAACTATTACTGTCGAGCTCTGAATAGAACTGGTAAAGTATATAATGAAACAACGGGGAAATAATAGAAACAACAACAAGGCTTAACAATAAACAATGTCAGTTGACAGAATGTAAGCAAGATTGATACGGTGTCATTTGGCCTTGCTTTCAACCAATGAGATTTCACTGTCAAAGTGGTCTGTTCAGAAATTCGTCTCGCTATTTTAAAAATAGACTTTAAAATATTAATGAGAAAAGTGTTATCAGATCCATTTTAGTTTTGCCTATATATTAGACAATTACCTTAAAATATGATTTATATTATTATTACTAGGTGACAGACGAATCAAATTTCAATGTAATGACAATTGTTTTCTAACTATTCAATTTATTAAAGTAAATATTCCAGCCTAATTCAACAACAACTACTACTAAATAATTTGATTGTCAGTAGAAAGTTTGAAGTATCATCAATCAATCATTTAATGGGATATGTTTGAAAATACACCATTAAATCAAATTGTTAATCAAACATTCTGATGATGGTTCATGATGATCGTGTCCCAGGCTGGTGGCTCTTATTTCGATGGATTGGTTGTAATCATGAACTACCTTTTTGTGTTATTTTTCCTTAAATACTTAATAAGAATCACAAAATGATCCGACAATTACGAATTATATTCTTTTTACAGTGTGTGTAAGCAAAATGTTTACACAGACATTCCCACGTCGGTCTGTTTTATTTTTGGTTATTGTTTTTAGTTCAACTACCAGCGTCACTACTAAATATTTAAATTATAATAGGATCGTCTCAGCAACCGACATAGCCAGAGCACGATCTACAGGCGACGACTCAATGCCACTGCAAAATCACTTATATATAATAAATTGTTAATCAAACATTCTGATGATGGTTCATGATGATCGTGTCCCAGGCTGGTGGCTCTTATTTCGATGGATTGGTTGTAATCATGAACTACCTTTTTGTGTTATTTTTCCTTAAATACTTAATAAGAATCACAAAATGATCCGACAATTACGAATTATATGCTTTTTACAGTGTGTGTAAGCAAAATGTTTACACAGACATTCCCACGTCGGTCTGTTTTATTTTTGGTTATTGTTTTTAGTTCAACTACCAGCGTCACTACTAAATATTTAAATTATAATAGGATCGTCTCAGCAACCGACATAGCCAGAGCACGATCTACAGGCGACGACTCAATGCCACTGCAAAATCACTTTGATAGGAACAATTTCAGAACAGACAAATGAAACTAATTTATTATTATGGAAGCCAGTTATAAATTCACTATTATAAATAAAATTAATAAGTCATACTATTCTATACCAACATTTTATTTACAACTTGATTCTTCTGTGTAATGGGCATGCATCGTTCACAAATTTGCATTATAACGAAGCTCAGAAAGTATGTCAAAACATGTATGACTATTATTAAATATTACAGCCCAGAAATGACGTTTGTGGGCCATGATAATTGACAGGTCAAATTATGCAAAACTAAAAGAAATCTGATATTACTTTTTTAATAATGATGTAGTCCTTTCATTGTGTAAAACCAATAACACTATGAATCTTTTAGTGTCAAGTCTTAGTATTACGCTAAATAGAATCTAAATTTCAAACTTCAACAACAAAAAGTCAGACTCACGTTAAGATGCTTTAAATTGTCGTTCCACCTGTCACCGTGACAGTAGTTCGTGGACAAAATATACGTCTATACAAGGTGTGCCAAAAGTTTAGAAAATCAAAATTGATTTGTTTTTTGGCGTTTTACAGGAAACTGTTATAAAACTGTAAGCGGACGCGAAAAGGCGATTCAAGCTCGAAGAGATTGATGGACAGCTAGTTTAATAAATAATGCTGGTACAGCACACAGCATTAATTATATAGTGCCCAACGTGGGGCAGTGTATTCTTGTTTCCTTTTGTTAATTAACAGCATATACTAATTATATGGCGTCCAACAAAGTAGAGCGGTGAATTTTACTTATTTTTGTTAATTGACCATAATTAAATGCCCAAATAAGTGGTGCAGTGTTTTTTTTTCATTTTTCTTGTTTATTAACAAATACTATAATTATTTAGCGTCCAATTTAGAGACAGATTTCTTTTAATTTTCATTTTTCTGGTAAATTATCAATATTTCTCTTGTTTAGGAAGGGATAAAGAAAGTAAAAATAGCCTTTAACTATATAGGTTGTTATTAATTAATAAATTAGATATAAGACAATATGGCAGATAAAGATAAGGGTAACGGTGAAGGTGAACAACAACCTGAAACCAACTTAGATTTTGGACTAAAGGAACAATTCACAAAATACAGGGACAATCGTCCATCATCTTCCGACTGAGAATCGGAAAAGCATGAGTCAGAAGATCTTATAATTGACGATAGTGTACAAACACAAAGCACTAGTGGTGTATCTAGTGAACAAAAACTTGAGGATCTCTTTCATAAACTATTCAGCAGAATAGAAGAAAATAATTTGAGTATAAATCAAAAATTTGAGGAAAATAATAAAAGATTAGTAGAAAATAATCAAAGTTTAAACGAAAGATTAGAAAAGATTGATTCAAAGATAGACAAAGATTTCATAGAATTAAGAAAGGAAACGTTAGAATTAACACAAAATGAAAAGTGTGAACACATGGATGTTAAAACTAACATCAAGCAGTAAATAATTACTGTGACTTACATATATATCTATACGTAAAACGTATATGCATATATGCATATATGCATATATGCGTATATGCATATATGCATATACGTTTTACGTATAGATATATATGTAAGTCACAGTCGTTAGAATTAAATTTAAAACTAGAATTAAAACTAGAGCAATCAGCACTAGCTTTAAAGAAAGAGATTAGCAATAATGAAATGAAATGTGAAAATAAGGGTATTCTTAATCAAGGAAATAAATGATAGATCTGCCAAAACGCAAGCTAGTTTCAACAAAGTTGAGAAAAGAATAGATTCTCTTGAAACAAAAATAGTAGACACAATGACGTGGTATACAAATAACAGATTCAACAACTTTCACACAAAATGGAAGATTGTAAGGTCAAATATAGTGCTTGTACTGACACAATGCTGACTTTACGAGATAAAACACTAACTTTTGAAAATACTATTAAGCAACTGGAAAACAAAGTAATACATGGGGTCAATATACCTAGTGTATCTTTGTCACAAATACCAGGTAGCGCAGAAAACATACCGAAATTCTCGAGATTTTACAAAGATAATCCAATGGCATTTATGAGGACCATTAAAACTAATATGAGGGGCATATCTGATGAAATATCAAGATTGCATTTCATATGAGGTTGTTTAAAAGATTATGCACTTCAGTGGTATGACATGGTCATAGATGAAGTAATTAACTTCAAAGACTTTGAAACACGCTTTATAAGGCAATACTGGGGACAAACTCAGCAGAGAAGAATAAGACACGACTTAGTGTTCGGCAAATACAGATCTGGATCTTCTCGAGAGAATTACGTAATAAGAAAATACTCTTTTCTTAAACACATTCAACCGACTATTGAAGAAAGTGACATTGTATCACAATTAGCTGCACACTTTGACCACAGGTGGTCGCTCTTCAAGAAATTGATACCATTGAAGGACTATTGGCCCTGGTCAAGAGACTAGACGACGTGGATGAGAAGGGCAATAACCATAATAGGAATAATACAAATCCAAACATAAGTAATCCACCTCGATACAATCAGAACAACAATAATTATGGGAATAATCAAAGTCAGAGTAAACCAAGTTATGGAAACAACCCATATACATGTAGGATATTAAATAAAAGCAATGAATGCCACTAGAAGTTTGTTTATTAAAGTTTTACTTTATTAAAGATTATAACGATATTATTCTTAAACGCACGGCGAACATCCGATCGGTCTCCCGTCTCTCGTACTTCTGCCCTCACACCCACAGCCGCGCTTCCCCTTCCGTCGTCGGAGATCATACCGTCCCACAACTCGGCCATTCCTGCTTGGGGGTTCGGCCTCGGACTCACGGGCATTCTCTTCGGGTTGGATTAAACATTGCTTCAAGTCCTCACCACCCTCGCCAGCATTCAATTTTACTTCCGAGTCCACTGACTGCAATTTCAATTCTTCTGTCCATTCCTACCTGAATCCAGCTCTGCTCCTGAAACATCTGAATCGTCATACTCACCGTTACTTTGATTCATAGGCCATGGCTTCATAAAATCGGCTACTGTGGAGGTTAGATGTGGTCCCTCAGTATGTCCAATTTTTTGCACATCATACCGATCATGACCTTTCCATGCTATAACTTTGTATGGACCCAAAAACTTCCGCTTAAATTTGCTCTGAGTTACAAATTGAGTTCTTTTAATCGCAACGAGATCCCCTGGTTGGTACTCATGCGCCTTTTTTCGTCTTTTATTAAAATTTCTTCTGTTTTCTTCTTGTATCTTCTGAATATCTTCTTTGGCTTTCAATCTTATCTTTCTTCTTTCATCTTGAAATGACTTGATATATTCAGTCTCGATTATTTCCCGAACGTTTATGTCACCAGGGAGGTGTAGGGTGGTTCCAAAGAAAAGTTTTGCCGGGTTGGTGTTAATTGCCCTTTGAAAAGTATTATTCAAAAACAACTGTGTCTTGTCCACGTACTTGTACCAGCTACTTTCGTCTTCTAGTGATAATTTAGTTAATATTGGAATAACTACTTGGTGGATTCTTTCGACCTGGCCATTAGCACGCGCAACTCCCGTGGTTATGTGGAGTAGTTGTATATTCTCCGTCTTGCAATACGTCTTAAACTGCTCCGGCGTAAAAGCTCTTCCTCGATCCGCGATGATCCTGACCGGATTACCAAAATTTTTCCGCTGGCATTCCAATTTAGATATCACTTCTTCTGTGGAGACTGTCTTAGTAGGATATATCCAGACAAATTTTGTGAATCCATCCACAACGACCAAAAGGTATTTGTATCCCTTTGCAGTAGGTGGCAATGGGCCCAAATGATCAATATGAAATGTCTGCAACGGAAGATCGTCCTTATTAATTGGATCAAGTAAGCATTCCTGTTTCCCACGTTTTCTTTCAGCTAATATGCATGCAACACAATTGCGTATATGTGTCTCAATTTTAGTTCGCAACTTTGGTATCCAGTACCCTCGCAGAATAAAATCTTCAGTCTTTTTCACCGAGAAATGTCCATTGTCTTCGTGTGCCTTCCTTATGATGTCATTTTGCATCCTACCGGGTATCACCATTACCCTCAAGACGTCTGTGTAACAAGTCATGTTTTAAATAATAATTCTCATATGGTCGACCGTCCGTCAATATTTGCTTGATTGCTTTGAGGTGGCCATCTTCGTTCTGCGCCCTGAGTAACTGCTTCAAGAATTCATTCCTTACCACTATCGCTACTATATTTCTGGAGAGAGCGTCAGCATGTCTCATGCCAGTCCCAGGCCTGTGCTCCACTTTATAATTAAATTCCTTTAGGAACATTGCCCATCTTGCAATTCGCTGTGCCATGTCTTGCTTCTTCATAGTTTGAGCAAAGGCTGCGCAGTCGGTTACTAATTTGAAAGGTATTCCCAAAAGGTAAACTCTAAATTTCTTCGGAGCTTTCACCACAGCCAGAACCTCAAGCTCGTAGCTACAATACTTCTCCTCTGCTGGTGATGATTTACAGCTCATGTAATAAATCGGATGCATCTTCCCGTCATCGTCTTTTTGCATCAGTACGGCTCCATATCCATGTTTGGAAGCATCTGTATGGAGCTCGGTTTCGGGTTGATATATTCCCAACACAGGTTTCTCCATCAATACTGTCTTTAACATCTTGAATGAGGTCTTCTGCTCATCCCCAAATACAAATTGCTTGTCCTTCTTCAATAAATCACTTAGTGCCATAGCAGCATAGTTTTTCACGAACTTTCTAAAATATCCAGTCTAACTCAGAAAACTCTGAATCTGCTTCGTAGTTGATGGCTCGGGAAAATTAACGACCGCCCTGGTCTTCTCGGATGATGGACGAATTGTACCATATCTTATTTCGTATCCTAAATAGTGGATTTCTTCTTTCAAAAATTGACATTTCTTCCAATTTATTTCCAGGCCATAGTCAGCAGCAACCTGGAGCACATTCTCTAATTTAGTTTCTTCCTCATTTCGGGCTGGGACTATTAAATCATCCATGTAGATTAACACTGTTCCATCCTGAAGTAATCTCCTGAATACATCATTGATGAATCTTTGAAAAACCGAGGGATAATTACAATACCCAAACGGTGTCTTCAAAAATTCGTATTGACCCTGGTGGGTGACGAAGGATGTATATTTACAACTCTCTGGTTCAATAGGTACAAGGAAAAAACCATTTTTCAAGTCAAGAACAGTAAAAACTCTGACACTGTGTAATCTGTCAATCTGATCCTCGATTAGCGGAAGAGGATATCTATCACGAATCACCTGCTGATTCAACTTCCAATAACCAATGCACAGTCGGGTAGAGCCATCTTTTTTTTGTCAGCACGACAGGGCTGCTAAATTCAGAATAGCTTGGTCTGATAATATCCTCATGTAACCATTCATTGATATGCTTTTCTACTTCGGTCTTTTCTTGTGATGACATTCTCCTTGGCGTACATGATACTGGTGTCTCATCCCTTAGGAGGATCCTCGTTCTAACCTCAGTCGTCTTCACAGGCTTCGGGTTATAATTTCGCACCAATCCCGTTATCTTGTTCACAATGTCTGAACTCCTAATGTGGTCCAAATCCACACCAAAAATTGATGCCTTTCCCACCGAAATCGACATAATTTCCTTCTCCTCTTCTGCCAATTTTACGATGGTAACTTTTTCTGGAGTTATTCTGAGCTCAACCTGACCAAGAAGAGTATTGCCTATCAAGCATGTCATATCCATTACTGAATCCGGCACTATGTGGATGATTGTTCGATATTGATTATTATCTACTTCAATTGTTGCGCTTATACTCCCTAGCGTTTCGACTTCGCCTGCACCAATTCCCTTTAGTTTTGTCCGAGTAGCGGAAACAATCGGTGCACCAATTCCGAAGTATTCATCTGCTCTAATCAGATTTACCGAGCTTCCGGTATCTATCAAGGCTTGCAATTCCACACCATTTATTCTGATAGGCTTTATCATTTTGTGCAGTCCTTTATCCTCATAAATTTGCATGCTTCTTCTTGAATCTTCATCCTTCTTAGGGCATCTCGATGCTATATGTCCAAATCCATCACATGCAAAACACTTTGTTCCTCTATCTCTGAATTCACAGTCTTTTAATTTATGTCCTGTACTTCCGCAATTGAAACAATGAGTGGGTTTCACCTTAGGCTTGATACCACTTTTATTGTCAAATTTCTTTCCACGTTCCTTTTCTTCATTTGTCATCTTTGATTTCATAACAGAGTATGTTTCGAATCGCTTCCTTAGCTCTACTATCGTTTCAGCTCCATACAATAATACTTTATTACTTTCCAAATCGGGTATTCCATCTATAATGTACTGTATGATCGCTTTCTCTTCAACATTTCCTAGGTTCGCTATATTTATCATTGTTAGTATATACTCCTGATAAGTCTCTTCTTTTGTTTTTTTTCGTTTTGTTAATTGTTGATGCACAGCGGCACTATTGAAATTTACACCAAATTCTGCTATCAGCTTATCTTTAAATTCCTGCCAGGACTTAATGGTAGTTTGTCCCTCCAACCATATTTTTGCAGTGCCCCGTAATAGACTCTTCGCGCAAAGTAACATTAGTAGAGGCGTCCAATTGAACAGAACGAAATTCTCCTCCACATCGGACAACCATTTTTCAACACGGCGGTTCGTATTATTACCAAATACGGGTAGACTACTTCTTAAATCTTGCATATTGAAGCCCGTCTTCGGTGCTGATTGTTCACGCAAAAGCCAGTCGTTCTCCCTCTTGAGCAATTCCATTTCTTTCCTTAGTAACTGCATCTCTCGAGTTACATAATTCAACTGCTCATCGGCTCCTCCAGTTGTCGATCCAATGTCATTCAACAGACTGTAATCTTGCGACTTTGCCTCATCCGCCATATTTGCAATGTAATAGGCAATGCCTCAATCTTGTGTTAACTTAGAAAGTATTCGTCAATCTTAACAACTTAGAATGTCTACTTAGATATTTTTTTTCTTTAAAATAAACAACTTCAAAATGCTTCTTTTCAACTTAACTACTTTTCGTTTTAGTCTATCGACTTTACCACTTTAAAAGTTCAACTTATTTTTTACAGTGTAACATTCAACGTAGCAGTGTATTATTTTTACAACGTAACGACCTTTGAAACTACTTTTATTATTTTAACAACTTTTCACCACGATCTCTTAGTCTGTATTTTAGAAATAACCATTCATTGTTTACTACTTCCGAAAAGTACTTACAGTTTTTTCCTTTACGCACTTAAAATGTTCACAACTTTCTCTTTGTGTTTATTAAATAATCCACTTAAACAACTTTTTTCTTTTTACACTTCACCACATTATACTTGAACGTCCTATTTAATCATCTTGTATGCACCACTTTTACTGTCCTTTTACCACTCATGGAGACCAATTCAGACGCGCGCCACGCCCAACGCCATTGTTGTATACTTTTTCACTGTCTATCGTTTTCTTTATATAGGCGGCTCCAGTGCTCAATCCCGGTTGAGCCCCCAATTTTGTAGGATATTAAATAAAAGCAATGAATGCCACTAGAAGTTTGTTTATTAAAGTTTTACTTTATTAAAGATTATAATGATATTATTCTTAAACGCACGGCGAACATACGATCGGTCTCCCGTCTCTCGTACTACTGCCCTCACACCAGAGATAGTATAAGAGTCGAGTTAACAACTTAATGTAAAATTTTTGTTATCGTGGTGGGGGTAAAAGAATTAGTACCGGTATAAGGCAGAAGTGGCGCTTGCTGTCAAAAGCGGGCTTTTTGAACTATCATTTACTTACATTTCTGATAAATTTATATTTTTTTTATTCATTTGAAAATAAAATGTATTCTATACTCTATTTGCTATTAAACACTTAAATCTATTTCATATCAAAAGCAAACAGTGAACAAAATACATTTCATTTTCAAATAAATGTTTCTACAATTATGTATATTGAATTATATTCTAATTTCAAAATAAGAATAAATTAAACACCAATAAAGAACATAATTTTATTTATTGAAATAAGTAGGTAGTCTATTTTCCACAGGAAATTATTACTATTTAGACAGATATTACTACATAATTTAACAATGGACAAAAATTATGATAAAAAACATACATTACAGTTCATTAGATATAAAGCGGCATATATACGTAATAAAGTTATTTGAAAATCAACGCAACAGTTTCATTTGGAGATCGACGAGTTCAACTAATATATATTTGCTTCTTAAAGAGTTAGTATTCTAAACAAAAGTTGTAGTGAAGTAGTGAGAACAAAAAAATGTAATCTACGACTATTTTGGACACAATCAAATATTAATTCTGCATATTATGTAAAGATAACTAATAGTTACTGGTTCTGAATTACCCACAATAACAATATCACATAACAGAGTTACATTATATTAAACCAGCTTTTATTTTAACTTCCAAGATTGTTAAGAACACAACAGACTTGTAAGTCAAGAGAATTACTTAGCTTCAACATAGTATTTTAATTACAAAATTTATTTTCATAGGATATGCACATTTAAAAATTATCTAACATAAGTATTACATTTTCTAAATACATAATTTTAAATTATAATATAATTTTACTAATAACCATCCGTTGAGGTTGTTAGTGGTAATATATGTCGAATGTATAATATATTCATTAACTACTTTCTTCAGGCTCATTAAAAATTCTTAGTAGGGATCAACTATTTTCAACTTTTAGTCCCTAATTGCATTGTTTCATGTTACCTATCACAATAAGATATTTATTTAAAAAAATATCTTTCAATTATGTTGACTAGACATTTTGTAGCTATTTCTATGCCAGAAGAGTTATGTATAGTTCAAAAAAATGTACATACATTAAAAACAGCTTGCTAGGTATGGTGTAATACGAGGAATGGGTATATATAAGTCTATTTTAGGTAATAGAAGTAGTATTATTGTAGTGTTTATATTTGTAATTTATACAGGTTAATGTAATGACATGTGTATCAAAATCTGAAAATGCATCACTATATGATAAATACATGTATAATAATTTTATTTTATAATAAATGATTTATGTACATATACATTTTCTGTTAAATAATTTTAAAGTCAATGGCATTTAGTAGTATGACATAACATTGACAGCATACCAGTTTGTACCATTTCAATATCATAAATTACTGATACACATAAATGTCCAAGTTGCGATATTTTTTAACTTTACTGAAGTAAAGAAACTAATGCGCAACATAAACATATTGCAATCGTTCTTTCATTGTGTTCCACAATAAATAAAATTACAAAAATTGCTTCGCCTAAAACGGGCTTTATATTTCTTATTAAAAGAAAACATATTCTAATGAAGTAGGGCATTATTCAATAATTTCCTCCATAGAAGTTTAGAATTTGTAATGTAGAAATACCTCAGAAAAATTTTTTCACTGCAGAACAGGTCGTTGAAACTCAAAAATTTTAATGGTATTTGCAATGTTAATATGTAGAAAACAGTTTAACAGAATTTAATGAAATATAGCTCAAACCAAAACACGATTGAACTATGGACGAATATAATAGTGCGTAAGCCAGTTTAAACGTCAGATTATGTGTGGTCTCAACAAAAGAAATTAAGAGGCTTCAAGATGTATTTAGTAAATGAAACAATTTATTTCTTAGGTAATAACCAAGAATAAATTAGTAATTCCAAAATAAAGAAAAACTATAGAAACTCCTGTACATTCTATCAATAATACAAGAATCAAATTTAGAACTACTTATCACAAGTAATCACATTTAGCAAAGTTTACTTAAGTGAATACAATGTTACACCTTTCATTAGCTTACGATCTGCTTTATTCTTACATCATTCGATTGTTATTGCTTTTAGTTATAATTTCTTCATTGTGATTGCTAGTATCTTTATATATCTAAATTACATAGATTGTAGAAGATTAGCAAGCAATGAATTTGATGACAGTGTATTCTAAAATGTAAAGAATTAAATGTGAAAAGTGAGTCTGTGCAAAAAAAATGATTTAAATCAGTGAAAGGAAAGTTTCTATAGACAAGTTAGTAGGTAACCAATCATATTATATATGCTGCAAAATTGCAGTTTTCTTGGATTTACACGAATGTGAATGTAATATAAATTCACGATTTCGACGAGTGCAAAACCAAGGAATGCATATAAAGCAAATGCTCTTTAATAAACTTTCCTGAACCGCAGAAATATGTATGTCACAACTTATTGATGACAAGTCTATGGTATTCTTTATGATTTTTTTAATATGTTGGCCAATGCCCTCGACATGACCCTCAATCTTCAATATTTCTTCAACGGCGTTAACTGCCAGGGACATCACCTCCACTAACTTCTTGCTTGGGTAAACAAGTTTATTTACTGTACCTGAATCATATTCTTTGAAGGAAATGAAATCATTCAGCCATTCATCAGATGAAGATTGTAAAAATGTAGAACAATCCTTACACTGCAGCTTGTCCAATATTCGTTTGGCAATGAATCCACTGACATACACGTTCGCAGAACCTAGGTGAAGTATATCAGAATTAATTTCTGATGTACAAAAAGTATCTTCTTCGACAGTGGGTGGTTTAGAGGTAGAAGGTGTAGAAGACATTTCTGGTTGAAATGTGGTTGCCATGGAAGGTTGTTGTGGCTGCAGAAAAGATAGTAAGTTATTTAACAATATGCCCCCATCGTCCGCGCAATTAAAATGCTGCATATCTTTATTGGTTAAACCATTAATTATATGAGTTTTCAGGCCGCTGACGAACTGAGAAGTTGTCGGATTTACATTGTTTCCGCAATAAGACCTAAGTCCTCTGAACATATTTTCAATCGCATCTTGATTAATAGCTCTTGTTTTCAAGAATTTGAAATCGTGTGAAGATTTTAAAAGATTCCACAGACCCTTAATTGCTTTTATGTTCGACAGCCATCCTTTTTGGGATGGTGGCATATCGCCTCGAAACCCAACGTATTTCCAGGTATCTATAAAAAGAAAAAATAATCGTCAGTGTGCGTATCCTCGCATTATTAAATAATATAATAACAATATAAATAAGCAAATAACCGTTTTGGAGGCGATACAGAGAAATATTACTACAGCGGAATTTTATAGAGAAATACTGTAATAAAATTGTAAGACAATAATGTACATTTTAAGAAATGAGAATAAGCACAATTATTAGTATTATTACATTACACTTAATACATTATTATCTACATTATATACTAGTCAACGACCATGTAGGTACAGAAAAGTTGACCCGAAAAGTTTTCACAATTTCACTGCAACTCTTAATTCAAATGTGGGTAATATGCGTTATTGCAAAACATATGAACAATGAAAGATGTAAATAATATTTGCGTCGATGTTCAACTGAAAAAAAAATATGAAAACGAAGCAAAATAGAGCTAAATTGCTTGCAAATAATTGCACCAAGACAAGTTGTATTGTGATCTGGAACATCTTCTATAAACTTACTTATTATTTTTTCCATTTTGCTCCAAAACTCTACGTGTGGTGATTCGGCAGTTATAGCACTTTTCAACGTTTTTCCACCCTCAGAAAAATATGTCACTCCATTGAAACTATCGAAAAGTTCGTCTACTTGTTTTATGAACACCGCTGTAGAAATTGCGCTATTTGGTAAAATACCTGAAATGTATAATGTTATTTTATAATTTCAGAAATCATTATTAGTATACTGTCTAAATATAATAATTTTTTGTCTGATAGATACAACTAAAGCTTTCGGACAATGTAGGGTTTTTGATGGGATTTTAAAACAGGTTAGTAAGTGATTTCCATAGTTCGTTGGAGAGTGAAAGGAATAATAGTACATTCATTTAGTGGCGTCAAACGTTCAAATATCCAAAATCACATGCATACAATGTCACCTACATTGTACACAGTAAACAATATTCCATATGATTATTGAATATTTGATAAAATAAGAACTAAAAAATGAAATTGAAATCTGAAATATCAGTATCTAATTAATGCAAATTAGTAAAACTTAAAAATTTACTGGAATTTCACAAATGTTACCTTGTGACACTGTATGAAGAATCAAGCTAGCTACCGAATGACTCAGTAGCTGTGTGGCCAGAGAAACTTTCATTTTTAGGTAATTGTTGGGCTGTAAATGGCTATTCGTTATTTTCGGCACAGTGCGGAATATATTTTTTTGTCATGTTCTACTGCAATTGCTACATCTGCAATACTGGCATTCCCATCAATTTCGTTTTCACCAATTTTAACTTTGCATCGTACGGAATGCTTTAAAAACATATTTCGTGTACATTTTAGTAAATGTGGAGGATCGAAAAATCTGTATATTAACTGAGTATTGTACATAAAATATGGATTCTCATATGTTGCACCAAGTTTTTCTAAGGCTTTAACATTGTTCGATCCCATGTCACAGATAGTTGCAACAAGATTAAATCCTATTTTTTTGGCAAGCATCCAACACTTCTATAATTGCTTCATCAAGAGTATAAGAACTATCTATACTTTTTTTATTATTAGTTGAGGACATTTTACTATGAACAAAGTAATATGCAACAGGTTGCTTCCACTGTTTTCGAAGGCCTTGTAATAAAAATACTAAGGCTGTATTAGCGTACTTCTGACCCCTGAACTTGCCAAAATCTTCAAAGCCTTTTATTACATCCTTTGAATGGTCATATTCTAAATGTTGCTTTAATGACATTTCGTCAAATATTAAGCTACATGTCCTATCTCGTTCAGGCATTTCTTTCACACATTCTTCTAAATATCCAAACATTTGTGAACATACTCCTGGATTCATGGGGACTGTGGAGAGTAGTGTAACAAGTGTACCTCTGGATGGCAAAGCAGTGAGACTCTGTAATAGTCTATAGCCCTTAGGACTGCGTTTATACAAAGATAAAGCTACTGCTTTATCATTCACTGTCCATCTACGACCACGTGGTTTATAACCACTGCACCGTATCTGACTAAGAAGAAACTCTAAAGAGGTCTTATTAAGGCATCCTTTCAATGCATTTCGTACAACTGACTGTACATCTTCAGGGCTTCAACAAATCTTTAATTTTTTTTTGTTTTCTTCTACATATTGACTTCAGTTGGTTTATATACTTCGCCTTGGCTTTCAATGCATAAGAATTGGACGACAGTATCTGAGCGCCTGTTGGAAAATCTTTATATTATTTTTGTTAGTGTTTCAATTTAGTAACTTACGAATCGCTTGAGAAGAAGTACTCACAGGAACATTAATTACGGCTCTATCAGCATCATCTGCCATAATTTTTTCTTGTTCTTGAGGAAGATGGGCTTCTTCAAATCCCTGATGTAATGGTATAACATGCTCGCTTGCTTACGTAATGCCAGCGTAATACAAAGCGAACGCTATAAGACAAGTCTTTTGCATGCCTCCATTATATTGCGGAAAACACTAGCACCTCGGGTTGCCTATACACGCAGGCACCAATATCGCGAAATTCTAAACGTCTAGCGGAATGACATCATTGTAATTTCGCCTCGTTGGCATTATTTATAGACGTAAATATGGCGGTTGAAGTGTTGTGATTTTTAGGCATGAGACTACAAACTCTTCGGCTAGCACAGTGAAGAACGTGAGTACTTCTTTTTTGTTTTAATGTATCTTAACGTTCATTGAAAATACTACATTCCCTACACTCATTACTAATCGGTGAAAAGAAAACACGTATGGAAACTTATTTGAAAAACAAGAATAAATAGTCTTTATTATTACTAAAACAATATCAAAATTTATACACATTTATTTAATCATATTTACATTTTACGCACATACACAAAGTCATACAATATGTACACAATTAAATATTAGAATAAATTTACATCAGTGACCTCTTTAAATCGTAATTAAATTAAGATTGAACATGTGCTCAACCCTATCCCCTGAACTGTCACTTACAAATCCCAATGCATTTTATCATCCTTAATATGAAACAAAAATAAACAAGAAATGAGATATGTCTCGGTCAATTTGAGATAAAAGACGCATTCAGATCAATTTAAATTATTCTACAAATTATTTCTATGTTACGACATGCTCACAGGAAGAATTTACTAGTTTATCGTGAAATAGAATTTTATTTTGATACGGACTCGGATATTTATTCAATAGCTTCGCGGTGGCTTACTAATACGTCTATTTTATCACGGGCTCTGATAGCGCGGGTGTTTAGACGATAATTTATATAAATTCGCGGTGCGCGTTTACGCATAATATCGGAAATTTAACGGTCGTAAAAATCTCTGAAATAAATAATTGTTATTAAATTCGGGTTTTATGACGGTCACGACATTTAAAAGTCTGACCTAGACGGGATGCGGTTTATAACGGTAATATATCACTCTTCCCACGGCTCATGGGGCCTGAGTAAGAGGGACATATTCGGACGAGATTAGCGGATTTTAAAACGACTGTTTCACGATACGGAGACCTGAAAGCAGCACGTTTCTAAGGAGTTAACCAAGTCTCTTCCACGCCATCTGGAGGCTGAATAGAGAGAGGTGTAGGGTTTCGGATAGGTCGGAGAAGTAAATGAACGAGGCACGCTCGATGGGGCCTTTTATATGTGAAAACCCCCTACGTATGTAGGTAAAAACCCGTTCAAAACATAAAAATTTGCACACGATACTGACATGAAATGCGCGACTTGGAGCATGACGTAGACATTCGGTATTTTTCCATTAAAAATATGTAAATAACATGAATTATTACAAACAACTGAACATACATACAGGTCGATTCAATTCACTTTATACAATATTAATATTTGAACAAAATAACACACATACATTTAATTTAATATTGACAAATAAATTAATTATGAACTTAAAAATGTTAATTTGTTACAATTAACGAAGGAACTTCGTTACAATGGTAATGGATCTAAAAAGTTGTATAATGATTTAATATTGGATGGGAGACTGAAAATGATGTATGCTATAAGGTCGTGAAGTATTCACTCCTGCTAATTTTTAAACAACACAAGGCTATGAGAAAGAAACATTTAAAAATGTAGAAACCTATGTATCGCTTGAGAAGAAGTACTCGCAGAAACATTAATTACGGCTCTATCAGCATCATCTGCCATAATTTGTTCTTGTTCTTGAGGAAGAGGGGCTCCTTCAAATCCCTGATGTAATGATAATGGATCTAAAAAGTTGTATAATGATTTAATATTGGATGGGAGACTGAAAATTACATATGCTATGAGGTCGTGAAGTATTCACTCCTGCTAATTTTTAAACGACACAAAGCTATGAGAAAGAAACATGTCAATTTTAACTTTCAATGTAGTAAACATAAGCGATGTCCATAATTAATTTTTATATTTGTTTCGCCAGAAGTTGCACTAGCATTTCTATCTTAAATAGAACAATCTATATACCTTTATTTACCTTTTGGAGAGCTAATGATGAAAACAATTTACTATATCACATTTATTCCAATTTATTTTAAAAATTACGATGATATGCAGCCGTAAAAGTTTTAATTTAAAGCAGAATAAATGTGATATCTTTGGTTAATTTATCTTACAAAAAATGTAAACATATAGAAGCTGACACATGATATAACATCTCACCTTATAAAAACTCATCCAGCATGTGAATGTGTATAGATCAGGTAAAATTAATACTTTTTGCAAATAAGAAAAACTGACTTGAACTTATTAATAATGGTAGGAAGTGCTTCATAATTTAAGCTGGTCCGTAAAGGTGTACGAAAAGAAATATCTGTAAAATGATTTTGGCATATTCGTTTCTTGTGACTGACATCCTTCACATCTACATTTAACTGTAAGTTATTTATCCATTGCTGACATCTGTAAGTATATTATGGTTACATAACAGGATTGATCATAATTATCAATTTAATAATCAAATGCAACAACGTTTGGAAAGTACAGAGATATGTAAATAGCTGTTAATTTTAATCTCTCTAGTAGATATTTGAACCTCCATATTTTATGCGAAAGACAGAAGAATTTACATAGTACTCTTAGATTATGAATTAGCAATATGTATATACTTATTTTAAATTTCAACACTTACCTCTCCTTTCTTACAGGAAACCAAAATAAGTGTTTTGAAGGCACTTTAACACAAATAAAACAGTCTTGTACAGGCATCTTTAGCAATTTATAACTTTATCAGATACAAACTAACACTATTTCTAAAGTTATCGATATTAAAATAGGTATGCAAATGCACTATTTACAAGATAAAATGAAATAATTTGTTTAAGAAACCACACAGCACTTATAAAATAATACTCATAATACAGTTTAAAAAACATTTACTAAAATATTAATACCTTTCAATATACAAAACGCGTATAACAAAAGAAAACTGTTCGGAAAAGATACCGTTATATAACAGATTTCTAGATAAAGAAATAAACAAAGAACATCCGTATTCTTTTTGGCAAACTTCTTGAAATAAAATTCCCTATCGGCTTCCTAAAATAAATTTAAAAATTTTCTACATATGCAACCTGAAATATATCATGAACAACATAAATTTAAAATATGCCTGGTATGTATGTAACTTACAATACTCTCAGTATACTTCTAAATGTTTATGATATTTGTAGTTCTTCTTATTAGACAACCTTTTATACATATCAATAAAGTTTCTAAGAGCGACATCCTCTGCCTTATACCGAGAAGTAAGTTTCCCGCCAAATTTAGGATAACATATTACGCGTATAAAGTCGGACGGGGGTGCCTCACACCCACAGCCGCGCTTCTTCCCCTTCCGTCGTCGGAGATCATACCGTCCCACATACAAATAACAAGACGAGAAGTTATGAAAATGCAAAGAAAAATGAACAAATCTACAGAAAAGAAGAAGAGAATCCTGAGAGGAACATAAAAATAAATAATGTACAAATAAAAGGAGAAAAGAAAGAAGTAAGTTCCAAGGAAAGGCTAGAATCAAAAGGTGCAATACCTAAGGATACAAGACAACCACCGATAAACAAAGAATGGGTAAATTCAACCTATTCAAATGCGACTTCGCTGGATTTTTAGAGAAGCCAATCAAAAAGAAAAGGAAAATAAACGTCTACAACTTCGACAATCTAAAGAAAATCACAACGGAATTACCACATATAACAGTCCAAATAGGGAACGAAGAAATAGAAGCATTATTGGACACAGGAGCGCAACTATCATTATTAGATAGTAATATTAGAGATAAAGATATAGAAAAACTAGGATATTATAAGCCCATAAGAAAGGTAAATTTAATTACTGCAAATAAAAAACCTATGATTACTATAGATAAAGTTTTTTGTATAAATGTTAAAATAGATAACTTAAAATTATTAACAGAATTCATAATAGTGCCTAATTTGAATAGCAACTGTATTTTGGGGATAGACTTTTTAAGTCAATATAGTACAAAATTTTATATGGAAAACAAAACATTTCATATTAAAGATTCAATAATCTCCTGGAGCAAAGAAGCACAGGAAGATGAGATATTAATCAATAATTTGTATATAAATAATACTGAACAAGATCTCACAAAAGAAATGAATAGTAGTTTATTAGACAATAAAAGTGCACATCCTGTGAAGCATCGTCAAAGTGAGGACTTCGCGCTAAATAGGGATGGAACAAATTTAAATTGCGATAAACAATACATAAGCCAGGTGAGCAATCTTATAGGTAAATATAAAAAATTATTTGATAGTAGTCCAGGTTTAGCCAAAGGTTATGAGCATAAGCTCAGGGTTGATGAAACGCAACCATTTAAAGTAAAAAATTATCCAATCCCCAATAAATACAGAGAACAAGTCAAGTTAGAAATTAAAGAAATGTTAAAGAATAAAATCATAAAAAGAACAGAATCAACATTTATCAATCCTATAATAGTAGTAGTAAAGAAAAATATCAATAATCAAAAAGAAGCTAAGTTACGCTTGTGTCTTGATGCAAGGGTCAGTAACTCAAGGACCTCCCCTAATTTTGAAGCTCCACAAAGTATGTACCTTATTAACAAGGTGTATTAATGCAAAGTGGTTTACAAAGATAGATCTGATGCGTTCTTTTTGGCTGGTACCATTACATAAGGATTCAAGGAAGTATTGTTCCTTTATGTTTAATTAATTAGTTTATTCATATAAAGTTGTTCCATTTGGTCTATTAACGGCTACTGCGGCCTTGGTCAGAGCTATGCAACAAATTTTAGACCCACATGAAGAATACGTTTCTCATTACGTGGATGACATACTAATTTTCAATAAAGATTTGGAAAGTCACAAAAAATCTGTAGACAAGGTTTTAAACACTTTGGCAGAGAATGATTTAAAAATGAATCTTGAAAAATGTGAATTTTACAAGAACAAGATAAATTATTTAGGATATGTAATTGATGGTAGAACTATTACAATAGAAAAGGAAAAACTAGAAGCAATAAGAAAATATCCCAGACTTAAGAATATAAAAATGCTTAGAGGATTCTTGGGGATGATAAACTATTACAAACATATCATACCAAGAATATCAGATCAGACTTATATGCTATTTAGGATGATCAAGAAAGGGGTAAAATTCAAATGGACTTCTGAAACAATTAAGGCATTTGAAGATGTAAAAGACAATTTTTGCAAAGCTTTAATGGTGAATTTGCCGGATTTTAATGAAGAATTTATTTTAAGGTGCGATGCATCAAATAATGCAATGGCTGCAGAGTTACTACAGATAAGAAATGGTGTGGAAATGCCAATCTGTTTCTCATCAAGGATTTTAAAAGGATACGAAGTAAATTATACGATATCAGAAAAGGAACTTCTGTCCTTGGTTCACGCGGTATCAAAACTAAAATACTACTTACTAGGAAATAGCCTCTTGGTCGAGACAGATCATTTATCCTTAATTTATCTTATGAAAACCAAATTCAATAATTCAAGGATATATAGATGGTCACTTTTATTATCTGAATATTTATTTAGGATAAAACACAGAAAAGGAACAGACAATATTGTTGCGGATGCATTAAGCAGAGCTCAAGGAGGGATCAAGCAACAAAATTCATATCAAGTAAACAATTATGATTTTGATTATGCTCCAGATTTATACAATAGAGAGAGCATAGAAGTCAGTGAACAAACAGAAGAGACTTTGGAAATAAGAAATAGAATCCAGATAGAAGGGAATTATAAAGGTTATAACATAAGAAACAACATAGTATATAAGATTTTAGGAGATAAGAATTTAATAGTTGTAGATAGAGATTTAGCATTAAGAATTATTAGAAATATACATAATAATTTAGGGCATCCTGGAAATAGGAAAACATTCCTTGTTTTCAGGGAACAATTTTATAACTTAAGAGACAAGAGTTTAATTGACACAGAAAATAAAAAGTGTAGACAATGCCTATTAGGTAAATATAAGAATAGAGTAAATCAAAATATTATACATAGCATACGAGTAGAGAATAAGCTTGATTTAGTAGCTGCTGATTTTCTGCGTAATTTAATACCAGGAGAGCAAGGATTCTGTAATATCTTTGTAATGGTAGATATTTTGACTAAATATGTCAAATTATATCCTACAAGCAAATACAACACTCAGACAGCAATTAATTGCATAAATCAATTCATTACTGAACATGGACAAATAAGAAAACTATTAGTGGACAATGCATCCTATTTTAACAATGAAAGACTCATACAAGAGACAAAAGAGATAAATATAGAAGTAATTTTCACAAGCATAAACCATCCACAAGCAAATCCTAGTGAGAGGTATATACAAGAAGTAACCAGACATTTGAGTATGTTAACACACACAAGACATAACGCCTGGGTACAATATATTGAGGAAGTGGAGAATAATATAAATTTCATGCCAAGTGTTACTACTAATATAAGTCCTTACACTTTGATGCATGGGAGACATCCACCTAGACCTTGGAGACAAGATACACCAGTCAAAGATAATCTTGAAGATTTGATAAATCAAGGTAAACAACGACAAACAAATATAGCCGAAAAATATATGAGATTAGAAAATGAAAAGATTTGAAGGCATAAGACATATCAGATTGGAGATCTAGTAGTGGTGAAGAACTACAGATTAGGGAGGAGACATTTGAACAAATGTGCAAAATTAGATTTACCTTACAAAGGACCATATAGAATAAGTAGGATCCTGAGTGATGTAACTTATGAGTTACAGGAAGTAGATAATGAAAATATTAAAGGGCAATATCACATATCAATGCTATATGATTATGTAGATATAGAGAATTGATAAATCGTTTGTGCAAGTTCACACAATGGTTATTATATGTGTCGTTCATGCATTAACATTTATCGTTGCCGATGGTTCACGACAACAATAATAACCAAGGGATATATGCCATAATCCTTACATATTCTTAAAAATTAGAATAATATTAAGAATTAGTTTGTGTTAAAAAGAATAGAAATCGTAATATCAACTTGTTTATTTTTGATTTCAAGCATTATACAATACAAGTAACACAAAGGTATAATGGGTTGCCTATATTTAGATATAGAAATTTTAAAAATCAAATATGATTTATTGTTACATTATAGGTTGAATAAGTATTAAAATTAAGTATTATATAGGTACAAAATAAAAAACAAAATAAGTCTAAGCAATATATATATTTCGTTTGTAGAAAAGATAAACAGGAGGTAAGGTTTGTATACACTGTAAAGCAACCTAACTTTTCACAAGGCGTGAAAATAGCTTTAAATATTTTAAATATTGGACCTTTGTTTAAAAACAAAAAGGTACTTAAAGCTAACAACAGAGAAAGAGTCATGTTGAGGGATGGAACGGTAAAGAGAGTGAGTCATTTAAACGCTATAAAACTATATGAACAGGGTCACATTCGTTATGCACGAGACGAAAATATGGCAGAATAAATAATGTGAATTTAAACGTGCACAATGTGACAAATTTATAAGAGAGATTTTAATAAATCATGCTTAAAGAATATAGAAATTACCTCAAACTTATGACTATAAATAGGAAAAGGATATAAGTTAAATATTCTAACACGATATGGTCAGCAACAATGATCTGTATAAACAACAACTGAACGAATAAAAATATACATTTATGAATTTGTATCTGTGTGTACAGGTGCTTCCATAGACAACAAAAATAATTTGTGTGGTTTAGAAGACCTGCAAAGAAAGAAAATAAAGAATAAACATTGTTTACAGTTTCTTGCAGATAAATGTGTTACCGTGGGAAAAGTCCTGGATAGAAATTAGAGACGACGTAGTAGGCCCGACTAATCGTTGTAATGCGAGTGATGTGGAAAGAAGAATTCCTGTTATCTGTAATATATTTCCAGTTTTACCTAATCCAGATATTTCTAAAAGAAAATTAAGGATTGTGTTAGCAAATGGAAAAAGAAAGTATGTAACAAATAATGAAAAAGGCAATACGTTTATAAACAAATACAAGGAGGGACTGTATTAAGAAGATAGAAAAATATACCTACCGATGGAAATGCATAGGAAGTTGGTGAAAACACTTTTTTAAACAAACAAACAATTCAGAGTGTTGACGTTGGTGAATGAACTGTCAAAAACAATATGTGCGTATGTGTTCGTGTAGCAGCGACAACTTGCAGAAAATGAACAGCAGAGATTTCACCGAGGTCGCTTCGATATCAACTTAAAGTTCAGTTAGAAGGAGGGCGCAATGAATAGCCGATGTTCTTTTGTTTCTAGTATATAGTAGATAAAGTCTGGAACAAAATTAATATTTCTGTTATCATCGGTTTGATGGAAAAACCCTGAAACAGGTCGATTTTGTTTTTATCCCGTGCACTTTATAACATCGTGAATTTAATTCTGTCGTTATCTGGTCGCGCGCGGGCGTGACGTCATTAGTTTTTTCAAATGGTAACCCACCACATATATTACCCCTTGTCGTTAGGTATTCCATTGTACATGCAACGGTATAAAAAGTTTGGTACCTTACATAACAATTTTTGGGAGAAAAATGCTTTCGAATTTCAAAAAATTAAAATTTTATTTATAATGAAAAACTAATCAAAAATTATTTTAAAAAATCAGATAAATTATAATCCGAGGTTTATCTTGGATTGTTGTCAAACAAGACACCAAAAAAATGTCAACGGAAGTGTTCAAATTGTCCGCCATTGGCCATTTGACACTGGCCGAGACGGACGTACACGTTCTAGATTATAGAAAGTTCTAGATCATAGAAAATTAATTCAGCTCAATATTAACAGATTACCTATCGAGAATCGAGTTTTTTGTTTGTTTAAAACAGGATAAATATTTCATGACTATCATTATCGATATATATATTTTACAACACATTATAACCGAAAGATAGTAGAAATGTTTTCTTTCAATTACGTGTATTATAAAATTTAATGTGGATATAGTATAGCAATGCTATCTATAATTGATGTTCTAATAAAAATATACAAATATGATTTTTATATAAACTTAGACTTTTCTTTAATAAAAAAATTATAACCTTATTCCAGAATAATACTGAACAAGAGATTTACCAGGAGACAAAGAGGATGAATACACTGCTAGAACTCATAAGTACTTACAAAGTACGTGCTGTTGAGAAATAAGTTCATACATAGAATATAAATTATATCAACTATTAGCATTCAATTAAAATCATTGAATCTACAGCATAAATAATATAGTGCCCAACGTATTACATACCGGTTTCCCTGAGAGCCGACAAAACACGAGTCAGTCTAGTGTGAGTGAAACTGGACCATATTCCCCTATCTCGCCCATGTATAGTAATTACTATATCTACCTATTATATTTGTTTTTTACGTAAACTGTAATTACTGCGAAAATCATTTCGTTGAAAAATGTACACACGTAAGTAAAATTATCACTTTCTTATACGTAGTATAAGGAAGTATTGTGATGATGAAAATTTTCGACCTCGAGATTTTTGCAGATGTCCACGTTTTGAGGTCCCCTGATACCAAAAAAAAGTGGTTTTTAAAAAATGTCTGTGTCTCTCTCTCTGTCTTTAAAAAATTTCTCTCTGTGTGTGTGTGTCTGTCTGTCTCTCTGTGACCACGATAGCGGTCAAACCGCTGGAGATATCAATTCCAAATTTTGCATTTACGTGTATAATCTCCCTCTTGAGAATTGATTAGAATTTCAGCAAATTCGACCGACCGGAAGTTGTAGTTTACTTCAGTGAAAAACTCGAATTTTGCCAATATTTCGTCAACTACTAAGTTTAGGCGAATTTTTAAAGAATTCATATGTACTTAGAATTAAATTTGAGAAGAATTTTATTAAAAAAATTTTTCGAAATTCCTACCGGAAGTAGGTTTTTACTCTTATCGAAAATCGGTTTTTTGCAAATATGGCGTAAATAATGCATTCTATATATATTTATGAAGAGTACAAAAGTATTTAAAGTTGGATTTGGAATATTTTTTATACAAATGAAATTTCAAAATTCGGACCGGAAGTAACACTTTCATACGTATAAGAAAGTCGTGTGGTGGCCACACCTAATTTTTTTTTATTTGGATTGTATTATGTATTGAAAATTAAAAATAATTAAGTCCTCTAGTTAAAGATTAATAAGTAACGTATAACATGTAACGCATTTATTTTTAAATAAAAGTTATAATTTATTTTTCTCAAGCAAAATTAATAAGAGATAAGTTTTATTAAAAAAAGAAAATTAATATACAAATTTATGTAATTTATAACAATTTTTATTACTATCCCTACACCCACCCGGCCTTCAATTTATTTGTCAACAAACTAACATTATGCTATATATATATTTCTTACTTTTAAGATTATTCCTATCATTATTTTTTGATTTTAAATTACCTACATTATTTCCATTTGTTATAAAAGGACTTTATTGAAATAGTGTGACGTGTGAATTCACAACTTTATTGAACTTGTTGCGTGCTTTTGGCACTTCTGATTAATTTAATTTCAAAATGTTAAATAATATCTGTTTACTTAAACTAGCAATTATTAAATTACTTAAGAATTCCAAATTAATTGTAATATCATTCTTTTGGCTCCTACTGTACACTATTATTAGTCTTAATACTCAAAATATATTCAAAATTTAAAATACATGTATTGCAATTCCACAGCCAAGCTTGTTCAAATTTGTGATGAGATCATTCGTTATATTTTATTTTCAAATACTTATTTCTTAAAAATAATATTTGAATAACCGCAGTTATAAGTTAAAATAAAATTCTTTTATAAAATAAATATTAGAGTCACGTACAACAATTTTTCTCAAATACCCCTTTGTATGACACGATGAAAATTAGATTTCGGCGCCACGAGTATGCTCGTGTTATCAATCGCCCCTTTATTTAACAGTAGCCTGGGAACCGGGCAATTGAATCTATTACATCGTATGCGTCGTGTGCAAAAATTCCTTCTTGGAGAAGTCAAGAAGCTTCTAGAATCCGGAAACAGGCGTTGACGCGTGTTTTCACCCCTCTCCGAAGGTACGAATAAAAAGGCAAGAACGCTTAAAAATATAATAATTGTTAACCGCCTAGTGACAGTCGACACATATGAGTAATTTTAAGTGTGTACCGTTGGCGGTCGACTATTAGATGTTTGACACATAGTTCAGTATCGATTTAAATGTTAAGATTGTTACCCTAGTGTACGTAATATAGCAGTGTCAAAAGCTAGTCAAGTGACGATTTAACGTGCCTAGTGGTTTTAAAATTATCAAACGATCATTAGTCCAGTCTAAGAGAAGATTTGGCCGATCACGATAATTCACCTTATGGGAATTTGAAGCAGTCTTGATATTGAACCATTGCCGTCGGATTCAGTCCTCCGTCAAGCTACCGAAGACACCCATCTTATCTTCGTGGAAAGTCATCGACCCGTCGCACACCCGCCAACCACGGTTATTATCGTATCTGCACACTTCAAGGTAATTAACGTATTAGTTGTGTCTCAGAGCGCTTAAAAGTTATTCTACCGTCGCTAGAATAAAATCAAAAGGCCATTCCCTCTGGCTTTGTAACGATAAATCTGTATTATATAGTTCCGTCGGATAACGTCAAAATAGCTTTGAGGGTTAATCCATATCTCTTTGTTCACGTTGTTATTTGAATAATTACACTACTGTAAATAATGGTATTAATCTGAAATTTCGAGTTCGTTGTCAGAATCTTTGTACTATTGCCTATAATATCCTAACCTTAAGTTAATCTTTTAAAAGTTACGATACTAATTGTTCACGTTGTTAAAATAATACATGCATTAGTTGTTGCATTTTGTTCTAAATTTAATGTCCGATTTTAATTTACCATTTGTATTTTTCACTAGGATATTGTAATACTTTATATGTGTTAATATTTGTGTAACAATAATATTTCCGTCTGGCCAGATTATCAACTTAAGAATTACGTAATCTGATGTAAAATGTGGGAATGAAACATCTGTTTATTAGTGTTAAATGTTCATTGTACCTTTGTTCAGTACCGGATTGAGGGGGGGGCAAGAGGGGGCATTTGCCCCGGGCGGCATGTCTGGGGGGCGGCAAAATGGAATTAAAAAATTGATATTTTTTTAAAACTTTATAATGCCATAAAAATATAAATAAAACATAAAATTTAGATATCATTACTTCACTTTCTTTTTATAATAGTGGCGTATTATTAAACTATTAGGTAATTACGAAAAGTAAACTCAAATCATTGCTTTACGTAATGGTAAAATAAGCGTATTTCAAAAACAGAAGAGCGCTAATTGCGTTGATGTGATTTGCAGAGTATGTTTCATTGCCGAAGAACAAGCAGGTAGCTGCTGCAGGAGTGGGGAGAGTGTCCTGTGACTGGTAGCGATGCCAGATGCACCATGATTATGGAATTGTACCATAATTTTTACCTTAAATCAATAGCAGTCAGTGAACGTACCATAATAAATAATTGTACCATAATTTCGATTGATTCAATATTTTGTTCAAAAAGTATTCAGCAAACAACCAAGTCCTATTCCTGATATCCTGATATAAATAAACAAAATGAAGTGTGGCCACCGCACGACTTTCTTATACGTATAAGCGTTTGAAATTATAGAATTTTAAGAATTTTTTTATTCAAAAATTTTTCAAAATCCTATTTTAAGTACTTATATTCTCTTAATAAATTTCTATAGTGTGCATACTTTGTAAGAAAAAACTTCTGGTCCGAATTTTGAATTTTTTTTTTATATAAAAGGTACTGAAAATTATGTTTTAAAACTAACTGCCTAGAAAGCATGACTGGCCATATATTCTCAAAAAACTAATTTTCGGTAAGAGTAAAAGACCTACTTCCGGTAGGAAGTTCGAAAACCTTTTTTAGTAAAATTTTTCTCAAATTTAATTTTGAGTACATATGAATTCTTTTTACAATTTTTTAACTTAATAGTTGACGAAATATTGCCTAAATTCGATTTTTTTACTGAAGTAAACTACTACTTCCGGTCCGCTAATTTTACTGAATATCTAATCAGATCTCATGTGGGAGGTTTTACCTCGCCATTGTGATGACCTAGCCCGGGATATTTTCATTTTTTTTAAAGCATTTCTAAAGTCCAAACTCAACTATTGAACAATGGGGTCTTTTGCAATTGTATTTCACACAACAATAGATTGAACATAGGTCGCAGTCTTCTGAAACTATTGCAAACAGGCTCAATGACTCTGAAACTAAACTTTTTTTTATACTTCCTGCAATGGATTCTACCAAAGTTTATCGATCTAAATCAGTATTTTCAAAATGAAAGTGTTGTCATTACTGCAGTATACACCAAGATGACTGAAACTTTTAAAGACATATTATTAACATGACATAAAAAATAAAAGTCTTACAAACAAATACAGCTATAAAATTATGTTATTTACTAACCTGCCAAATCAAAATTTATTTAGGCATTTCGTTTTGGACGTTTTGGTAAGGTCACACTCAAATGCATCATGCGAAAGAGTTTTTCGAAAGTAAATTTGATAAAAAAATGTTCGAAATCGGATTTGTACAAATTCGATTATTAGATTGCTCTTAGCATCATAAAGTACTAATGGGAAATGCTACAATTTCAAAGTGTCTAATTCTTTGCTACAAGCAACGGAAGCCAAAAATTTGTTTAAATCCGATGACGAGGAGGATGTGGAGGTTTATTTTGAGACATAGTTGTTAGGTTAATTATTTAAATATAAATTTATTTAGTTAAGGACTGTGTCGCTAAACGAAATAATATATTATGTCTTTTATTTTTTATATATAATTTTGTTTTAAGTTTAAAAATTGAAATCCATCATTATAATATAAATTCGAATTAGTGTTTTATTTGACCCGGCATATACTTATTACTGCGAGATCAAAAACTATATTGATAAAGGTTTGCCATAGAATGTAAAACGTCTAAATACAGTAATCGTTTATGTTTAGATAATTTTCGTGTTATGGTATTCAAACATGTAAATCACTTTAAATAAACATGTATTTACAAATTTTATGTCAGTCAAATGTCAGAATTATCTCAAACGAATAATATCTAAGACGCACGTTTTACATTGCTTGGCAAACCTTATCAATATGATTTTTGATCTCGCGGTACCATTTGTACCATGATTTTCCCGAAAATTCGATAAATATGGCATCACTGCGCTATAATTTCATATTTGACATCTGGCATCGCTGGTGGTAGTAATGAGTGATGGGGGGTGTTGGGAAAAGACAGTGCCAATTGCAGACTTGGACTTGTCGTTGTCGCCTGTCTGTGCGTCCGCTTGTTAATTCTAATTTTTACTCTGTTAAATTAATCAGTGGTACAGTTTCAATCTTAAGCTCACATAGTTTAAATTAAATCTACACTTTTGTAGTCTAGTGTTCGTGTTTACAATCTGTACCTAAATCTACATTTCGAGGTAAGTAACAATAAGAATAAAAATTCGTAATAAATTTGTTGTAGACGTAAATACTTAAAAGCATTGATTTTTTCCAGACGTTCCAATATAATTAAATAGCCATGCTTCCAAGAAAACGTTTATCTGGCGCTCAATATAGGAAAATAGCAGAATCTAAAGGAAAAAAAGCCAAGCAGAATGCCGTGGGCATGGTTAATTGGCTGAAGACGAATAAGCCTACTTCAGGTGATACTCAGGAACCATGTTCATCAAATGAAACAAAAAAATATGTTGATGGAAATCTTCTTCTTGATGAGAAAGAACAGCCCATTTGTAATCCTATATTAGTTGATGATCAAGAACCACAATCATCAAACGAAACCAAAAATAATGTTCACGGAAATCTTCATATTAATATGGAAGAAGAATATATAAATGAAGGCTATACAGAAAACGAGAAAACAAAAATTGATCCTGCTGAGCCAGGCACTTGGCCAACTAATGAAAAGCTTACTCACCAAATGCGTGATTTTTTATGTATTGAATCAGTCAAGCTAACTGAAACATTTCCTCAGTCCCTTGATTTTAATTCAACTGAGAGAGATAAACGACATCTTACACCTTCTCTTTGGTATAAGGTATTGTCAAATAATGAAAGAGTAAAAAGATCATGGTTGACATATTTTAAAAAAGAAAATTCGCTGTTCTGTGTTCCATGTAAACTCTTCAACGTCAAGGGCACTGAATATCTCAAACCTGGAATGTACACATTACAAACAACAGGCTTTAAAAATTGGAAGAAACTGTTAGAGAAGATGAACCAACACGAAAATTCACCGACGCATAAAAGAAATATTGTTCAGTGGAGAAATTTATTGAAATCGCTGAATGAGGGATGTGGTATTGACAGTCATTTAGAAAAAGCGGTAGAATTAGAGAAAAATAAATGGAGGGATATATTACGTGCAGTTATTGATGCGATATTGTATCTTGCAACAAACAGTCTTCCATTACGTGGTTCAAAGGAAACACAAAGTGATTTAACCCTTTCATGTTTTTCGAAAGAGCAAGGAAATTTTTTGAACTTAATTATTTTGCTGTCTAAATACAATACAACATTAAAAATGGCATTAGAGGCACTCCAGAAAGGTCACGTATCTTACTTGTCAAAGACCACACAGAATGAAATCATTGAAATGATGGGAGATCATGTTCGAAGAAAGATACTGAATGACATATATCACGCAAAGTACTATGCAGTATTGTTTGATTGCACGCCTGATAAATCACACACAGAACAAATGAGCCAAGTAATCCGATATGTTGCTAAGAATGAAAATGGCCAATATGAAATCAGAGAAAGCTTCATTGATTTTATAGCAGTTATTGGAAAATCTGGGGAGTACTTGGCAAACACAATATTTCATAAGCTGGAGGAAGATGGGTTAGAAATAAGAAATTGTCGAGCGCAAACATATGATAATGGGTCGAACATGTGTGGTATTTATAAAGGAGTGCAAGCTAGATTCTTGGATATCAACCCATTAGCAACATTTGTCCCGTGCACAGCCCACTCCCTGAATCTAGTGGGATTATATGCGGCATCAGTATCTCCTGAAACAGCGAACGTATTTGGAGTAATTCAGAGGTTATATACTTATTTTGTTTCATCAACACAACGGTGGGAAGTCATGGAGAAATACACCAAAACGAATTTAAAAGGAACCAGTGATATTCGATGGTCTGCTAAGTCTGAGGCTGTACATGCTCTGGTAAAAAACTTTCAAGGAATAATCAGCGCTCTCAGTGAGTTGAATCAAGAAGACATCTATACACCAGAAACAAAATCTGATGCCTCCTGCCTCATTCGCACACTGAAAGATTTCCGATTTATTTCGTATTTGGTTGCTTGGGCAAATATCTTGAAAGAAATTAACAGAGTTAACAAGGAAATACAAAAACAAAACATAATATTGTCAAAAACAATACAAATGTTGGAAGGTCTCACCAACACTATGGAAAGGCAGAGAAACGAAACAAATGAATGGTTAAAGACTGCCAAAGAAATAGCGCAAAAAATTGAAGTAGAGCCAACTATGGAAATTCGCAGAATCCCAAAAAGGAAAAGAATGCCCGGAGAAATGGCGCAAGATGAAGGAAGAAGTTTCTCTGTAGAGCAAAGTTTTTACCATACTATGAAAGAAGTAATCGATGTTATATTGGTCCAGTTGAAAGATAGAATGCAGAGCATAAGTGCACTCAACAATAACTTTTCTTTTCTGAATTGTAAAAATTTGAAAAGCTTGAGTGACAGGGAGTTGAAAACGTGTGCTACAAACTTAGCTAGCAAGTATTTTGAAGATATAAGTAAGGATGAGTTCCCTACTGAAATCCTGGTTCTTCGTGACCAATTACAGAATTCACTTAATTTTGAAGAAATGAATCAACTTGATCTTCTAAACCTAATTCAAGAAAGAGATTTGACTGATGCTTTCCTAAATGTGTGCGTAGCCTTGAGAGTTTACTTAACCCTCCCAACTACATCAGCAAGTTGCGAGAGGAGTTTCAGCAAACTGAAGATAATTAAAAACTATCTCAGATCAACAATGGCTCAAGACAGATTGAGAAACCTTGCAATACTATCTATAGAAAGCCAAGAGGCTAATTCAATAAATTATGAAGAAGCCATTAACACATTTTCTGAAAAAAAGTCAAGAAAAATAATTTTGTAAAAATATCTGCACACAACATTTCTAAAGCATAATGAAAGGTAGCTGCGAAGACCATCATTACTTGTGCAAGAGGATAGTGGTGGGTTTTATTTTTAATGTCCTAGTAGTGTTAAGTAACAAATATATGTGTTTTTATTTTAATAAATTAAGTTTGGCACACCATTAAAAAAGACAATTACCTTTTTTTTTATTATTCATTACTACATTAAATAGTGAAAAACAGCTACAGGGGCGGCATGGGGCTGACTTGCCCCCCCGAAGTAATTCTCTAGATCCGGCACTGCCTTTGTTTCAATTATTTCATGTAATAAATATTGTTAAGTTTACGACACTTGTGTTCTAAATTAATTATCCTTCGTTCTTTGAGGTAACTCAATAAGCTCAGTGAATGTTTCTTACTTTCTTACACTAACATATCTAGAGCCACGATGTGCTAATTCTAGTGATAATAAAATTATGATCATATTAATCAAAGTAAGTGGCGTCCAGCAATAACTTTATAAATAATCACAAGATCATTCAAGTAAGTAGTTAGCTATCTAAAATAATCAACACCGGTTACCTGAGGAACTTTTGATTGGGGATTGTAAAGCATAAGATTAAGGTAGGTGAGTTGTGTCATTAAATTAAATACACGCATTCATTCACTCCTGGTTCAATTATTAGTCATATAGATTCATTACAATAATAAATATTAAACGACCCTGAGATACTGGATGCAGACTGTGCTACTGGGCTAATCACTCTGTTCTCGCATCCAGTACCGTTGCTGATTAGAAAATATTTATGTAACAAATCATTCAACCCTTTAGTACCTTAAACAATGTGTTATGGAAAATAATTAGCAACAAACTGGTAGTACTAGAGGTCGAATGCGTGTCATCTAAAGATGCGCAAGAGCATACCTTCTTTCCTTGTACCATGGTTGTATATGTGTTTGTCTAGCAAGATCGCAAACAACAACTGGGATTCCCCTTTAATAACGTCATCTCTTGTGTGATAGTGCGAACTCTTTCAGCTCTCATAGTCAGAGTGGTGACACTGATGAAATTAGTTCTGTTAAGTTGACGCAAATCGTAGCCACATAGTGTCGTCGTCCTGTGCAAAATAGTTATTTTCAATACGAGTGCGCTGTCCTGTTATTTTCAGGGGTGAGACCGCATTCTTGAAGTACGAAGCGCAGCTGAGTGTTTCAAATGAGGTCGAACCTCTGAAAAATGAGAGCGCACGAGTATTGAACAAGGTTTCTTGTATTCGGACCCAACATCTTCGGCCACGTACCACGGCCCGACCAAGAAGGCCCTAAGTGTCCGCTGGGTCCAACGTCTTCGGCCACGTACCACGGCCCGACCGACAAGGCCCTAAATATCCGCTGGGTCCAACGTCTTCGGCCACGTACCACGGCCCGATCAACAAGGCCCTAAGTGTCCGCTGGGTCCAACGTCTTCGGCCACGTACCACGGCCCGACCGACAAGGCCCTAAGTGTCCGCTGGGTCCAACGTCTTCGGCCACGTACCACGGCCCAATCAACAAGGCCCCAAGTGTCCGCTGGGTCCAACATCTTCGGCCACGTATCACGGCCCCACCAGCAAGTATCCATGGGGTCCTTCGCCTTCGATCACGTATCACGGCCGAACCCGCCCGCATTCACTGGGACCTACGTATCCGGCCACATACCAAGACCCAGCCGGCCAGGTCCAAGCACCCGATGGTACACCCCATCCAGATTCGGAAGCAGCCTCTCCAGGCCTACCGCCTCTTCAGGAACAGCATATTGTGAATAGTGAAGTGCCGTTCAAACTCCTTGCTGGATTACGCGTGTGCATCGTGAAAGGCAACCCCCCCCCCAGTGCCAAGCCTCTCTAGGCCCACCGCGGCTTCAGGAACAGCATAGTGTGAATAGTGAAGTGCCGTTCAAACTCCTTGCTGGATTACGCGTGTGTATCGTGAAAGGCAACCCCCCCCCAAAGAACAAACATTGGTTGCGTGAGTGCGCCCCGCTAACCGCAAATCATACTGAAAATACGCGAGTGCACCGTGCTCCTCCCTACCACCCACAGTGCAAGACACCATAAGTGAATCCTGTGTACATATTATGCCCCCATAGCTATCTGGTATTAATGTTTATTTCTTGTTATTTGGTTGTTATTGTTTAAAATAAAGATTTCTTGTGTGTTATTTTTTGTAAACTGTTTGTTTCAATTGTTATCCCCCACCACCAAGAGTCTCCGCTGGCGCCTCTCTTACGCACATAAAGTGGTGGGTAACACAAACACATTTTAGTGAGGAAAATTAATTTTCCTGCACCGTTGCGGAAATAATTTTCCACCTCAATATGTCAAATTAATAATAAGCCGGGATATTATGGTGGTTGCGAAATGCTTTAGTTACCATGTGTAACTAACCAGTTACTTACTTTCATTTTTGTTTGTTTATTGTCAGAAAACTGTCAGTGCATTTCTAAAATATTTTGCTCGTGAATAAGTGAATCCTCATTAAAATAAATATTTGCCATTCAACAAGCAACTAACACCTGCTATAAATTTAAGTAATGCAAATAATTGTACTTTTACAATAAATTATAATATAAATAATTAGGTATTAGATTTTGACATGTAACTATTATTGTTAATAATATTTTACCTTATGATTACTTTATCAATAATCTAATAAAATATGTTTCTAAATAAAATATAAGCACGTATACACAGTTAAAAATATCTCAACTTTTGATTAGTTCTGTAGACTTTTTTCACGCTCGTAGAAAAACTATTGTACCTAACACTTGCGAAAAATGTTTTTTCTGCACTCGGCTGCTTTACCGAACGACGCGTAGCGGTGAACGGCAGACTCGTGCGGAAAAATTCATTTTCCTAACTTGTTAGGTAAATAGCTATTTTGTACTCACCGCCTGTAAAGTGACATTTGGCGCATGCATCGCTCGACCAGCAAGGAGTATTTCCCGGTCGACACTCGTGCTTTCAAAGTGCGCTCATGGTTCGTAAATAACTCTTACACTTGAATTCTTATCTTTGTTTATCATGTTTTTTTAAAAACATATATGTATTTAATACGCAAATTATAGGTTACTATATCAATCCATATCTAATTAAACTGCATTATTTATTTTACCATTTGACAGATACCCGCAGGGTACCCAAATAATGGCCGATTTCTTGCTTTGATTTCCCATCTCGTGTCATCACTCTCATTATAAAGGCACTCTATGATATAGTACTTCTCCTAGTGGCCTCTTTTGGAGTATTTTTAAACCAAATATAGAATTGTGATGCATTGCCACGAACCATCAAATTTGAAATCAATCGGAGACTTTCGAAATTTTCTCCACCAATCGAATCGCGGCTGATAATGTATATACACATTGGTCGCATTCAGCAGACCTAACAGTTGCGCAACTATATAGTGATCGTATTCAGATCATGTACGCTCACTCTGAACAATTGGAACGGTAGCCATTTTTGTGAGCGAAAAAATTCTACGCTCACTAGTGAGCGTATTCTGCTCCGCATGCGCATCAACGCATTCCAAGACCAAAGTAACAGAGTTTTGAAGAAAGTTACTAAAAAAGTAAAATAAACAAACTAATGCTGTTGCCCAGAAAAAAATAATTACAATATTCGAGTTAACCGAGTATTTTAATCGGAGTTGGAAAAACCGACCGTTACATTTTAAACCACGTCGAAACGTAATGCAGAAGAACAATTTATTATTGTTGTTTGTCCGTATAATTCTAACATATACATATGGCAGCAGAGAAAAACGAATAAAACTATTAATCGATTGCCAATAACATTTATATATTATTTTATTTTATATGAATAGCATGGCAGTTCTGATTTTTTCGGTAGAATTATGTTGAAAATCGGTAGAAATCATTCAAAATCCGTAATCTACCCAAAAATCATTAGGACTGACAGCGTTGTCAGGTCTGGTGTTTTTTTTGCATCCGGTACGTTTAAAATATGCCATGTTTCTGGTGATCTTTAGAAAAATTATTGTGTTGTGGAAAATAAAGAAAAAATATAGAAAACGTGCAATAATTTAATATAGATATATAGAAAATTGTGTGTAATTCTAAACGACGAGACGGAATTCTAATATTCTTGTCAGTTTCAAAGTTAATTGCTTTATTACAGTGCTTTTCATTTGCTTTTCTTCTTTTGTCAATTGTGTTTCACTATTTTTCAAATGAATTTCCCCCATTCTGTTAGTAGTTGCTATGCATGTCAAATAATTTCCTCATATGTCAAATATATATCACTTTTTGTCAATTCAGTTTCACACATTCAGTTGTAAACAACATGAATGGTGAAAGACGAAGAAAAGCTGTAATAAGTGATGAGGTGCGTTCTCTTATTATTAGAGGTATGAATAGCGGGCATTCGTCAACCTTTATAGGGCAACAGTTTAGTGTACGACCCAATACGGTACGAAAAATGTATGCCAATTATCGAAAAACAAATCAAATTAAAAAGAAAAGTGGCGGTCATCGGCCAAAAAAAATAACTATAGAGCAAAAGGAAGCTCTTTGCAATTGGATTGATGAAGATTGTTCCCTAACACTTCAAAAGTTAAGAACTAAATTATTAGAAGAAAATCCTCAATTGCAAGTTTGCATATCCGCCATAAGTAGGGCTTTCAGGGAATTTCACTATTCCATGAAACGAATTTCATTTGTACCAGAAAAACGCAACACCGGAAACTATTCAAGCAAGATTTGATTATGCTGTTCAGTACACCAGAATAATGGTTGAACGAGAAAAAATATTTTTTATCGATGAATGTGGAGTTCAAGTATATTCGCGAATGGCATATGGTAGATCAGAGAAAAATACCAGAGCAACGAAAGTCAAAGCCCAGATAAGAGGAAGAAATTATTCTATTGCTGCAGCAATGAATAGTTCTTCACTGTACTTATTTCAAATACAGGACAGACCCTATAATGCAGAACATTTTGGAGAATTTTTAACTAATTTAATAAATCATTTACAAGAAGATGATATCCAAGGCGCTCATTTCGTCATGGATAATGTTAGATTTCATCGAACCGAAGAAATCTTGCAACTAATAAGAGCCCACTGACATTTTCCAATATTTCTTCCCCCATACAGTCCATTCTTAAATCCCATCGAAGAATTATTTAATCAGTGGAAATGTTTAGTTAAAAGAAGAGAACCGAACAACGAAGATGAACTATACAACGCGGTACATAACGCATCAGAAGCAATAAATGAACAAAATTGCAATAATTATATTCGGCACATGGAATCCTATTTGGGGGATTGTTTAAACAGAACTGAGATATTAAATTAATATAGTTGTAGTTACCCAAAGTTTATTTCAATGTTTTAGTAATATTAACCAGACAGCTTTCGTTGCATGCTGTTTTTTCTTATACTTATATGTAACATAATGTATTGGTATTCTATACTGTTCAATAAATGTGAAAAGCATTTGATATAAAGTGAATCTGTTTTGATAAAAGGGGAATCTTATTTGACATATAATGTCAATGTGACAAGATATGGGAAACTCATTTGAAAAATAGTGAAACACAATTGACAAAAGGGGAAAAGCAAATGAAAAGCACTGTATTTACATTGCTTGATTCAGCAGACATAAATTGCGCAACTGTTCATGTCCAGTAGACGTCCGCTCACTCTGAACATGTTGAGGGCGGTCGCCAGGTTTGCGAGCGGAGAAATTCTACGCTCACTTAGTGAGCTATTCTATACTTGCGCCATTAACGCATTCCAACAACGTAACACAAAATTTTGTCACTAGAAAAATAAAATAAGCAAATCAAAGGTATAGTGCAGGAATTAATATATTGTAACGTTTTCGGGTTCGCAATAAACAACTCGTGCAATTATTTATTTAAAACAGTCTGTATATTTATAAACTTAAAATTAATTACAATATAAAATGTAAAACTAATGTTTCACACTTAAACTACTACGATTTAAATTAACACTTGTATTTATTTATTTCTATTACTAATATGTCCGTCCGTATATTTATGTAACACTTCTATTTATATAACACGCACCACTATATTTATTTCTACCGTACGACTTATATTTATTTCTACTGTATTTATTTCTACGCGCGTCGGCTACTTCTTACGGACTTTCTTGATCCCGAATTGCCCCGCCATTACTTATCCCGCAATGAATCCCCATATATATATCTGCATGAAAAGTTCTCGAAAAGTACCAGTAAATTCGGTAATATACCAGAGGAAATCTGGACTCTTCCTTGCTTATGCCGTACATCTGTGAGATGATATATTTACGACTTGTTTACATATCGTTTTTATACGTCGCGCCGAGATGATTTACAACCCCTTTTTTTATTGTCGCTCGAATGTCTGCTGGTTTCGTTACATTGCCCCCTTCTTAAAACTGCGTTTCGTCCCGAAACACGCTATTCCATGTTCTCGTTGCTGGCGGAAGACGAAATCCACACCGGGACCCACGGATGCACCCAGCCGTCTTGTGGAAATGGCAATCCACCGTCCCAGGCTGCACAACGGGCTGATTGGGCCGACAGCCGCACACGACCATTTCCATACTAGTATACCGAAACACCGCCTCCAGCATGTTTCTTGCGATTCTCCATTCCAAACGGTCTAATCCGCAGCCCAGCTTCGGAATTCCCAGCCTCCTTGTTCGAGTGCAAGTCCTCGTAAATCGACAAGGGATTCCCATAAGTTGGCTCTCTAGGTTTTCCGGTAATTTGTCGCACATCCGCCACTTCACCGCTGTCACGTCCATGGTATGGGGCCAATTGGTTGAAACGCACCACCCCTGGCTCACTATGGGGTGTTAGTCTCATGCGATAAACAACGTCATCTATTTGCTCTAGTATTTCACATGGTCCCTCCCAGTATTGTTGGAGCTTTGGAGACAGGCCTCGGCGACGTTGAGGACTATATAACCAAACAAGGTCCTCTTCTCGGTAACCACCTGTCTCGGCTTACACGTCGTAACGATTCTTCGTCCTGTCGCTGGCATCCTGAGTGTGATGGCGTACTCGCTTGTGGGCATCCTCCAACCTTCGTCTGGATCCAAGACGTAGTCTTCTCCATTTGGGTTCTCCACAACACACTTGAGTAGGTCATCCTCCACCTTCAGAGAATCCCATTGAGCCAAGAAGGATTCCAGTCCCTGTGAACGAGGAGCTACTTCTTGCCAAGCCGGTCCGCGACCAGTACCTTTCCAAACCATCAATGAACTAAGGTCCTCATTAGCTTCTTGACCGATCCGCAAATTGTCAGGATGCCACTGATCGTCAACCACGGCAGTTCTGAATTTGTTGGCCGATTTTTCTTCTAGTCGGTTACTATGCCTGCAGTCTTCTGGACGTGGTCTTCTTGCAACAGCATCAGTGTTTTGGTGTTGCACAGATGCAATTCGCACTATTGGTTTTGAGGCTCCACGATACTGGGTCGACGATTGCCTCTTCTCATCGACCCGTTTCATTTTCGCTGCTCCGCTATGGTTTTCTTGGGCTTCTTCCCGCATTTACTATGCGCATGGCCCATTTCCATCTCCATCTCCATTTCCATTTCCAATTCCAGCATCGGAGTGTTCTTCTCATAGGTTGCACCTTATTCACTAATCGTCGGACTACCTGTTCCAGGTGTGCATGCCCATACTTCATCTCAAGACGCTTGATTGATTTAAGGTAGTCTTGACACTCTTCCGGAAGTAAGGTCTGCAGAATGTCACTGGCCTCTCCTATTAATGACACAATCAGGGCAGTAGCTTTCTCTGGGGACGTCCATCAATCTGCTCCTGCAGCGGCTTCGAATTGATTCCGGTACGTCATCCATGACGTCTTTCCATCGAAGGTGGGAGGTTTTACCTTTGCCTTTGCTGTTCGGAAAATCTCCAGGCTTCCGCTTGAGATGGCATGGGGACAGCAGTCGTTCATCGCTGGCAACTGAAGCTGAACCCCAAACTCGTGCCCCATTCCGAACAAGCGCTCCTCAACTTTCTGTTCCACGGCTTCGATGGCCCCAGAAAATTCCTGTCTCCCATTCGATGAATTCTTTTGAATGTCTTCTTCACGTTGTTTTGAATTACTTGCAATTTCATTTCTTAAAGCTTTTGAATTATTTGCAATTTCATCTTTCAAAGCTTTTAGGGTCTCGAGCAATTGTTTTGAAGAATTTTCAATTTCTTCCGCTATTACGCTTAGATCAGGCTGTACTTGAAACAAATATTTCTCGGGATCCTCACCTTCATTTATTAAAAGGTCACGAAGCCGATCCTGGAGAATTGTTTTTTTTTCAGACGTATCTGCGTCCCTTTCTTCCAATTCTGCCCTTAACTCGAAGACCTTTAGTTCTTCCAAACGTTTGGTAGCCATTTATTTATTTATTTATTTATTTATTTGCACTTATATTGTTTATCCCACTTCTGACACCAATTGTAACGTTTTCGGGTTCGCAATAAACAACTCGTGCAATTATTTATTTAAAACAGTCTGTATATTTATACACTTAAAATTAATTACAATATAAAATATAAAACTAATGTATCACACTTAAACTACTACGATTTAAATTAACACTTGTATTTATTTATTTCTATTACTAATATGTCCGTCCGTATATTTATGTAACACTTCTATTTATATAACACGCACCACTATATTTATTTCTACCGTACGACTTATATTTATTTCTACTGTATTTATTTCTACGCGCGTCGGCTACTTCTTACGGACTTTCTTGCTCCCGAATTGCCCCGTCATTACTTATCCCGCAATGAATTCCCATATATATATCTGCACGAAAAGTTCTCGAAAAGTACCAGTAAATTCGGTAATATACCAGAGGAAATCTGGACTCTTCCTTGCTTATGCCGTACATCTGTGAGATGATATATTTAGGACTTGTTTACATATCGTTTTTATACGACGCGCCGAGAAGATTTACAACCCTTTTTTTCTATTGTCGCTCGAATGTCTGCTGGTTTCGTTACAATGCTTTCATTCAGCAGACATAACAGTTGCGCAACTGATCAGTGATCATGTCCAGTAGACGAGCGCAACACTCTGAACATGTTCAGGAGCGGCCGCCATTTTTGTGAGCGGAAAAATTCTACGCTCACTTAGTGAGCGTATTCTGTACGCATGCGCCATTGATGCATTCCAAGACCAACCTAATACATAATTTTGAAGAAAGTTACTAGAAAAGTAAGATACAGCAAATAAAAGGTATTTTGCAGAAATTGATGTATTAAAATATTGGAGTTCACCTAGTTTTTATTCGGGGTTGGTAAAACCAGCATTTAGACTAAAAACTACGCCAAAACTTAATGTAGAAAAACAATTTATTATTATTGTTTATTCGGTTTAATCTCTATAATTTTAACATATGGCAGCAATGAAAAGTACCAGATGACATAAAGGTGAGCGGTCCTGTCCAGCAAACACTCAACTGTTGTGAAGTGAACGGTTGAAGCGGGATCGGTTCACGATCCGCCTGCTGAATGAAAGCAATATTATAATATTGGAGTTAACCGAGTAGGTATTTTAATCGGGATTGCAAAAACCGGCTCTTACACTAAAAACTACGCTAAACTTTATGGAGAAAAACAATTTGTTATTATTATTTATTCGGTTTAAACGAATACTCAACGGTTGCGAAGTGAACAGTTGGAGCGGGAACGGTTCCCGATCCGTTTACTGAATGCCAGCACTCATAGCAACGCATGTGTCTAAAAACAGTTTGGCGCCATAAATTTAAATAAAACTAAACTACGGAACCGGAAGAATAAGCGATTACTTTCGGAATCATTTCCTAAAAATTGTTAGGAATTTGTTATTGTGTTTGTTGTATTCTATTTTATTGATTTTAGAAGTCTTTTATGTTCTTTTCATGAATAAATGCTTACCTACATTTTTATCCTTTATTGTTTTATTATTAATATTAATGTTCCCAATATTTATTTATAAATAAATACTTTTAGTAAAAAATCTGGTGATTTTTTTTCGAATTTGGCAACTCGATATAAAAATCTGTTGATACTTATTTCTATACATGGGCGAGAGAGGAGAATACGGGTTCAGTTTCACTCAGACTAGACCGACTCGTATTTTGTCGGCCCTCGGGCACCGTATAACCTACCGGTTTCCCCGAGAGCCGATAAAACACGAGTCGGTCTAGTCAGAGTGAAACTGAACCGTATTTGCCTATCTCGCCCATGCAGTATTGCCATTCCTACAATAATTCTACGACAATTATGCAGTAAACACGATAATCGATAACAACTCAAAATAACAAAATCTACGATAATTTATACAAACTCTGTCATAATAGAAACATGGTTTAGTTGTTTATCATTTTATGTTTTTTTATATATTTGTACTTCGAATTTCAAATTATTCAAATATAACGGAAATACCCTGCCTTTCCTCCTCGTTAAACGTTATAAATATTATACGTAATATCCGTTGTTTTATATCAAGATTTTCAGTACTTTTGTCGCCTTTATTTGCAAAATAGTGCAAATTGTATAAGTATCTAAGTGAAATTTTTAAATAATAAAATAATGATGAGCGCTTAATTATTCTACTTTTTGTCTTCTTCCGCATTTTGATTCGAAATTGAATCACAGCCTTCCACATCACGAAGCAGAACAACGAAAGAAAATTGAAGATATGATTACTGATTTTTGTATACCTTGTAGGCAATTTTTATTTACAGCTTGCTTGCAAATAAAGCAGATAGGATTTTTCAGATAAACTTATGGTAATAGTAGATTATATTAATCCAGATAATGTAAGAAATAAGAAAAATCATTCATTATATAATCTGTTGCAATTAACTCCTCGAATCATTGCTTTCATTCAGCAGACAGATGGGAAACCGATCCCGCTCCAACCGTTCACTTCACAACAGTTGAGTGTATCGATACGTGTTCGGCAAAGATCGGAAGAATACTACCTTGTTTAAAAGTATTTAGCAGTGTTTTAGGGAATTTGTGGAAATCCCAAAAATTTTTCCATTACCGGGAAGTATAATCAAAAAATTCATTACATTTACTGTAGTAGATTCGCTTTACTTAGTAATACTTTCTTGGTGTGCTAGTTGTAATCAGATTGTAATATTGCTGATTTTGCATAAATATTTTGTACATAACATGTATTATACATATATCGACCTCTAATATAATATATATATGTTTATACTTATAAAATAATTACTAAAATATAGCAAAACCTTCCACATATATTTTAAGCAGATATTTGAAGAATTATTCATTCACATTTAATAAATTCAAAGAGAAATGAAAATATCAAATGTAAAATAATGACACAAATTTTGCGAAACTTTCTATATATATTTTAAGCAGATATTTCAAAGAATTACTAATTCATATTTAATAAATTCAAAAAGTAATGAAAATATCAAATGTAAAGCAAATATAAAAATCGTCTTACCTAGATGGTGTACGAAATAGAAATAAAATGATATAGCAATTCTTTTGAAAAAATATTTTTCTTGTGGTATTCACATGTTTTATAACTTGCCCAAATTATTTTCTTTTTATTACTACACTTTAGTAGAGGTGGGTCGTTCGCGAACGAACCGGTTCAGTGAACCGAATCCCAGCAGAGAACCGAGGGAGCCGGTTCACTAAAATTCAATGAACCGGATCTCGGCTCACTTGGAAAGTAACTATGCGCGCGACTGAACCGACCTGATAGATCTAACGTAATGCGATCCGCTGGATTGATGTGTCATGTGTTTATTTTTCAAATAATTATTGCGAATAAATAAGATTAATTAAAAAATTAATTTCTAAACACATTATTAATTATCCTTCTTCTGTATCGTCTTCCTGCTGCTAGTTCAGGATTTATTCCTTAAGCAGCTTCATTATTGCCATCAACTTGGTTGAAGTTTATTTTTATTGACTGCAATAAAACAATGTGCAATTACTGTTATATACTATTCAAAAACAAATGATGTCAAAGTAACTTTTTTGATGTGGTTAAAACTGCATCTGGAAAAGCCAATGGTTTGTTCAGCTCTTTGAAAAAATGCACGAAAATTTATTTAGAATTTATGTCATATACATTGGGACTTGTAACAGATTTTAACCTTATATTTCAATCAGAATCGCCACTTATTCATAAATTGAAACCTGAAACACAAAGATTGTTGATGCATTTATGCAGCAATTTAATTATCAATGTGAGTGACTTGACAGGGAAAATGTTTTTGCTGTTGACCACATAAATATTCGCTTGTTTGTGCCACTTTGCAAAATTTATTTAGGTATATCTGCCACTGAATCTTTTGAAATGTTGAAAAATTATGCATCCCAAACTGAAATTGACCAGTTTCTCAAAAGTCGTTTAAATTTTTATGTAGAGCCTGTCACTGACATTAAAACGCGATTTGATTTTTCTGATCCAATTTTTAACATTTTAAGAATTCTTGAACCAAAAACGGTCCAATCCTATGAAATAAAATCGCTGCAAAATATTGTACAAAGATTTCCAACAAATAAATAATTTACAAATCTTCTAATTTTGGACATGGAATGGAAGCAGCATGGTTTTTTTTTTAAATCATATGGAGTATGGTTTAGATTGTGAACTAAGTTGTGAAGTTTATTGGAAAATGGTATTTGAATTGAAAAATGCTGCCATGTTCTTCTTTTCCCTAATATGAAAGTAGTGCTTTCCTTACTTTTTATTCTGCCTTTTTCAAACGCATTTGTTGAATGTTCAATGATTTGAAAAATATCAAGACAGACCACAGAAATGCGTTAGGCACCGCAACGCTAACGTCTTTAATGGCGACAAAAAGAGGCATTAAAGATATGGGAGGTTGAAGATCTTACTTACATTCGAATTATTTTAGACCACTTTTAAATTTGGCGCTTTCTATTTGAAATGTCGGGTAAAAGCGGGTATTTTTCATTCGCTTATGCGGGTAAGGCAGACGTATGGGGACGTATGGCTTCGGCAGCACTGGTTATTAGATAAGTTTTGTAGGTTAGTGGTTATACGCTTTGATTATACATTATACAGGCTATTTTAATGTTCGTTTTGACTTTCGATAGGGTAGAAGCGCTCGTGTTCAAAACGATTGATATTTTCGAATACAGTTCCTTTCGAAGGGTGGAGAATACGTTTTTAAAAACGTATTCGAATGACGTCATAAAACGAACGTGAAAAGCGAATGCGAAGGCTTGAGAATAGCCACAAAACATATACATAAACAGAAGCTCAACTTAATGTATACAAACTAGAACCGTGTTTGCGCCCTCTATCGAGTTGGTTCGTACTATTTTCCAAAAGCGGTACATTTGAAACCCAGTATATATCTTGGATATTTTATTTTGTATTTTATGTATCCTTACAACGAATTTTGAAAAATTACAGATACGCTAACATGAATTGCTAAGTTCATGCAGTCAGCCATATACCATTGAAAGCAGAAAATATGAAATATGGTATGGGGCATCTGCAAAATTTAAAAAGTCGTTATAAAGAATAGGATGAAATTTAAAATCTACAAAACTATATTTAAAGAGTTGATATTGATGAAAACACAAAAGCAGGTGTCAGTGACAATTTATTTTATATTCACACATTTACTTTTACATAGTTTTTTGCTGCAATGAAATACAATATCTGCATTTGCTGGTATATGTCGTCTATCTTTCCCTTGCAGAATATTATTTACATGTTTTACGTAATTAAAGATAATAATTTTACAAAAACCCTGTATTAAATCATGAATTAAATTATTGCTGTGGTCACACTGTTGAAAATCAAAATTACTATTTTCTTTACAATATTGTACAAGAAACTTAGATAAACAGTTCTTCTCTATTACCTGAGGTAATATGTTTCTTATTCTACTATAAACATGACATACATTAATAAATAATTTTTTGTTAATATATTTTAGCTTATGATTAACAACTCCGGTACCTTAATCTTTCATAACCGTTAATTTATGAAACGTGTCACCCCTCTCCTCTGCACTGCGGGACAAATTTTGTTCACAAATTGGGCATGACTTGTAGTTGGGAGAAATCTTTTTAATTATAAAACCTACTACGTAAGCCACAGCTGTTAGATCTAGAGGTTGAGGAGGTTTTTCAATAATATTTAAAGATGGTGGCAATGAAAATTCTTTTTCTTGAGGATCCTGTAACAATAAAACGTAAATGCCCATTGTTAGTTATATAATAGGTGATTCAAGTAGAGATACTTTTTTCAATAGCCTTTTTTTGACAGATCACGTGTGAGTCTTGTCATGCTGTCATGTTATTTTTGTTTAGTATTATTTGGCATTTCATAATGGAAAGACTTACGCCTGAACAACGTTTACAAATCGTTCAACTTTATTACGAAAATTCACGTTCTGTGAGGAATGTGTTTCGTGCACTTCGCTCAACTTATGGTCAACATAATCGGCCTACTGAGCGTACTATTCGCAACACCATCACCCATTTTGAGACCCAGCATTCATTATTGGATAATATTCGACCGAATAGACCACGTCCAGCACGCTGTGAAGAAAATATAGCGGCCGTAGCTGAGAGTGTACACGAAGACCGTGGAGAGTCGATTCGGCGCCGTTCGCAGCAACTCGGACTGACGTATGGAACGACTTGGCGCATTTTACGTCGAGATCTTAAATTGAAAGCGTACAAAATACAGCTTGTGCAACAACTGAAGCCGCTCGACCTTCCCAAGCGACATCGCTTCGCTCTATGGGCTCTTGAAAAGTTCCAAGATCCGACGTTTTCGAGGCAAATTTTGTTTAGCGATGAGGCCCATTTCTGGCTCAATGGGTATGTAAACAAACAAAATTGCCGCATTTGGGACGAAGAGCAACCTAAAGAGATTCAAGAACTGCCACTTCATCCAGAAAAAACAACGGTTTGGTGTGGTTTGTGGGCCGGTGGAATCGTCGGTCCATATTTCTTTAAAAATGATGCCGGTGCGAACGTAACCGTCAATGGCGACCGTTATCGTGCCATGATAACCGACTATTTGATGCCTGAAATTGAAGCTCGTGATCTCGGCGACATTTGGTTTTAGCAAGACGGCGCCACTTCCCACACATCGCATCAATCAATGGATTTATTGAGAGAACATTGCGGTGAGCACATAATTTCACGTTTTGGGCCGGTCGATTGGCCACCAAGATCGTGTGATATCACACCGTTAGACTTTTTCCTGTGGGGATATGTAAAGTCTAAAGTTTATGCGGACAAACCCGCTTCGATTCAGGCCTTGGAGGAAAACATCACGCGTGTCATTCGCCAGTTACCAGTCGAAATGCTCGAACGAGTCATCGAAAATTGGACTCAACGGATGGACCATCTGCGACGTAGCAACGGCCAACATTTAATAGACATAATCTTCAAAAAATAAATGCCAAAGAATGTTCTTTCAAATGATAATAAACATTCTCCATTAAATTTGAATTTTCTGCGTGTTTTTCTTTAAAAAAGTAGGGAACCTCGAAATGGATCACTATATACAATGTCAATATAACAACCTGATGGATAAGCTTCTCCAATGTAATTAAAATAGTGGAATTGTCATCTTCGCAATTACTTCCAGGAGAATGCTTTGATGTTAAGTTATTTATTAATAAACTTTCATAAAATGGGGTAAACTCAGACACTGTAGGATTCACAAATCTGACACCTGTCTGACGAATTCTGCCGAAGAAATTTTCCAGCGGATCCTGGTTGAAGCGTCTGGCTAACATATATTTAAACCCACACACTTTCATAAGATTAAATAAATATATAAAATTTTTTAAAGTTAGGATAAAATTTTTTATAGATGGAGGCATCATGTATCCATTGTTAGTTTGAAATTTAATACTGGATAGTATTTTTAAAGCACTGTTCCAAAATGCAATGTGTGTACTTGAATCTGTTACAGCAACTTTCAACACGTTGCCTGCTTTGGAAAAAGTCATATTGCCATTTAGACTGTCAAATAGGTTATTGCAAAATTCCTCAAATTTTGCTCTCTGTTGCTTCTAACGGCATCCTTATGTTCTCATTTCCTACTCTAACAGATCTTTCTAAAATTGAAGTATTTAAATAGTATATAAGGATTAAATATATTTAAAACTTACCACTCGCAGCCAAGATATTTATCCCTACTGCTACAGATCTACTAAGAGCCTGTGTACAACAGGACACCTTCATCTTTTTTATGTATGCTGGATCAACATGTGCTCCTGTCAACTTAGGCATTATCCGTAAGCTACCTAATGTAGCATCAATTTGCCATGCTTTATAGATGTGAGACCATTTTGCGGCCATCTGTCTGTTATCCATGGTGAATTTGACATCATATTTCAAGAAATTATTGCGGATCCCTTTCATCAGATGTGGTACATCAAATAGAGGCACTACATTGTAATTATCTATTTTAAATATGTTATCGATATGTGGTCTCCGTCCAGTTCTTTTAATATCATCAACTGTAGATTTAATTAAATAATTGATTGCAGCAACATTATTTGCACCCTGGTCACAAACAGTTGCTATAATTTGGAAACCTTTGCCATTAACTGCTCTTATTATTTGTTTTATTATTTGCACAATCTCTACACTTTTTGCTGCACCATTAATAAAACGGTAATAAATGGGTTGCTTCCATTTTTTATAAATTCCTTGCAACATAAATACCTAGAATATAGTAAATGTATAAGTATTGTAAAAAAAAAAACTTTTGATGACCATCATCTTCAAAACCTTCAATTATATCTTCTTTTTGGTTGAAAGAAAGGTGTGGTGAAATTGCCATCTCATCAAATATTAGAGTGCAAAATTTCCTCAAAGGATTTTTGAAGTTCCTTGCTTCTTCTTGCAGGACATTTAATACAGCTGTATTTAAACCTGGTTTTACAGGTATATTTTGCAACATCTGTGTAATGGTACCTTTTGATGGCAAAGAAAAAATGTTTGATAAAAACTTGTAGCCTCTGCCAGTTTGTTTGTACAGAGCAAGTGCAAGTACTTTATCTTGCATTGTAAAACGGTGGCCTTTCTTGGGTCTATTTATATTACTCATCTGGGATTGGAAGAAATTGCTTGGATTGTTCCTAATTTTGGCTTGGTTCGTACTAATACTACCTAATAACAGTGTTTCAATGTCGTGTATGAAGTTTGGAAGTGTCATTTGTCATTTTATTTCGACGAGTGTTTCGTGTTTTGTTATCGATTTGTGATGTTTTTAAAGATTTTAAAGCATGTCTTGTTCGGTCCCAGCCTGCTCTAATGCCCGATGGTTTAAAACTGGAGGTGTTTCATATCATACGTAAGTAACATGATAAAACAATGCATTATTCGTTTTAGCAAGTTTACAATATTACTTAACGAAAATACGCTTGTAGTTTTCCCCGGAGTGAACTACTGCAAAAATGGATAGATGCATGGGTAAACCTTCCAGTGATTTTACTTGGTCGAAGAGCAAGGTGGTTTGTTCTAAACATTTCAGGGAAGAGGATTTTATTGTTAGAGGTGGCAAAAGAACACTAAAAATAAATGCAGTCCCTTTCATTGGACAACCACTTGAAATTAAAAAAATGGTCGTCTTGAATAATAACAACCTACCGGAAGACACAGGATTCATAACTGTATTTACAATAGCTGTAGCACAAAAATATTACGGAAAAATATATATAATGTTCCCCGAACTGTAAGAACATTTTAGAGATACTCCTATTCGTGAGGAACATCATGGATATACTCTAATACAAGCAATTGTTAGAGCCTATACAAAAATTTGCTTTTTCAATTTGGCAAATTATACCACTTCAATCCAAGGAACGAAAATTTGCCATGAATTAACGAAATTGGTTCAATTTAATCACCAGTAGCAAATTGCTCCAAATTTCTACTTAGAATACCACCAGTTATGTATTTCAATGTAAATAAAATACTACAATAGTAACTTTGTTCCACTATTTTAGCCTAGTATGAATTGCACAATATCAAGGAGGATAGAAAAGAAGGAGAGAACATTGTCCACAAAAAGTGATGCCGAGAGGGGTATGTTTACATCCGCCATCGGTGAGTCCATCAGCTGATTATTTGTGTAATATATATTTTGTATTTTTTTCTTTTTATCGTGAATTACAAACTTATTATATTATCATTTGTTGTAAATTAGTTTAAGGTTAAGAATTTCCACTATTTCCCATTTCATTTTTTACTAAGGATTTAGCCATTTTATCTTTAATTTAGTACAGTAGAACCCCGATTATCCGTGCTCCACGGGACCGGACGAGGCACGGAAAATTGAAAAGCACGGATAATCCGAACATTTATTTCTTATATGTATGTATGCATACATACTAAAAAGATAACAAAATAAAAACCAGAATTCTACATAAGTAAACTTTTACACTAAATAAGAAAAAATAAACTACATAGATAGGTTAACTTGCATTTATGTACATAAAGCAGATGAAAAGCGAATGATTCCCAGGGATTCCCCTAGTACACTGCTGGCGATATCGATATTGCGTCATCATGCGTATGACACGGATAATCCGCAGCCCGGATAATCCGCACACGGATAACCGGGGTTCTACTGTACTTAGTATTTAATATGGGTTGATGTGCCGCTTTTCATTGCACGAATTGGATTAGCAAGAAGAGTGCAAGGCAATTAGAGGCATAGAAAAGGAAAATTATCTTTCCACGATTGTAGGTAGGTACATAAAGTTATTAATTTCATCCAAAATTTGGTGAATATAAATCTTTTAACATTGAAAATTGTTGATTATAGGATTCAAAAAGAGCCCATTAGAAGGAATCTGCGGTTAAAGAAAACAGATAGGCCAAATTGGGTTCCAAAGGAAAGTAGTATATTTTGGTCTCATTTTAGGAAGAATTGCCATTATAAAGATACTCTAACTACTCTATACCTTGTGTGAAGTACTATACAAACATAAATTGTGAAGCAAGTGCATCATTTTCTATGGTTACGGTGGATTTGTGTTATGCTGTAAAATTCACTATTGTATATAGTTCTCGTAAGATTATGTGTCTTTGTTTAAGTACGTAGAATATGTATGAGCGCGAGACTTTTGAGCGCACCTTGTATATCTTTTGGTTCACCGTGTGGAAAAGATCGTTTGCTGTATGTCTGTGCGTGTGCTAAACCTACTATTGTGCCCTCGGAGCCCTAAGTCACGCACCGTGAGAATGACAGATATGTAATGTGTAATATCGGGCAAATACACTCTTTAGGTGTAAGAACTCTGTATCTTATGTAACTACTTCTAACTATCTTATCTCTAGCTTATTCTAACCTACCTGTAAATTTGTATTTTCTGCTTTTGCAGTTACTTTTTACGCCTTGTTTAAGCATTATCAATATCTGCTTATTTATTACTTCCGAACTCTACGTAGTGCATTTATTTGTGGCCTTAAAATTCTTCGAGACAACAGACAGGCTCGTGTATTTACTGTCGCCTGTATTTATACGTATCCCTAGACATAGACTCTCTTGTACGTCTGATTCATATTCTTCCTTCGTAGTTATGTCACTAAAAATGCAAGTGGGTATTAAATAGGGAAATCTTGTGTATTAACGGGCATACGTTAAATTGTTGCCGCGGACTGATTTGTTCATAGCAAGCATTCTTCTTCCCTGACTGCCTTGTTGCGCTTCTGTCGTTATCTTTCCTTGGGGGGTTATGGCCTCGCGGATTTAACTGCAAAACATTAGGAGGTCGGTCTTTTTTTTTAACCGCCGTTTGTAGCGTGATTTAAGAGTTTGGAAATCTCAATAGTTACCTGCAGAATCCCTTTTCTTCCGTATTAAATAGTGTCTACATCTGAGGTTTGTTTTGTTTTCTATCTGTCAAACGTTGGTTACCTCGTCAAGGTGTAACGTTCGTTTCTCGCATTGCCAACGTTTAGCATGAAGTTCCCTCTCGAACTGCCGACTTTATAAATTCTACGTACATCGAAGGATTGTTTCTGTTATTTTATCTTCATCTAAGTTATGTTCTTGTTTGTGTTTAATTATTTGTCATGGTGCTGACTCCACCTTTTGTCAAATTTCGTCTTGTGCTTGCTATTTATTTTCTCTGAAATCTCCCGCCTTTATTTCAAATCATTGGGCCTGCGTGCTCTTTGGTTGTAACGTATCTACCGGAAAGATCACGTTTAAGTCACTTACGAAGTCGAACTTGTTGAGAGTACATCAGTACGATATGCTTATTTTATTTGGTAAAATTTTATTACTTTGTCTAAAAGCTAGACATACGCTTAGGCGGCTCTGACGAAATAAGCATAGTGTATCGATACCTTAATTAGGTGATTTATCGTAAATTTTTATCGCAATACCGCTACCTGATTTACGAATGCCACGTGTTGGATTTTGAATTTCATTTCGTGCTATGTGTGACTTCTGAGTCTTTAACGTGCATCTCCAACTAAAATTGGGGTAAGTGGTTGTAATTTTGTGTTAATTTTTCGGGGTTTTATTCTTGTTTCTTTTCTTTCAAATTTAATAGGATGTTAGTACAGGGCTAAGCCTTCAGATATTATACGCTGATTTGGCCGCTGTAGATGCCGTTTTGATTTATGTAAGAGTTGTGCCTATCTTTTCATCTTGGATTTTGGGTGGAATTACAACGTACAATCAGAAGACCTCCACCATCTTAACTCCAGTTGGCGTGCCTCCGCCATCTTGTGATGTCAGTTAAGTACAACCATGTACCTAATTTACCGAAGTGTATTTCGGTTATTTTGATGAAAATGTAGAGCCAGAGAACTGGACATTTTACAGATTTCATTTTTCTTATGTCTTTGAATTGAGACTTTTAGAGTGCTTATAAGATATCTGTCGTACCACTTTTTTTACATGTGTGGACACATTAATTTCATTATTTATTTTTGCTGAATTGTAAATTTGCTTTGCCGTATACCGAGTGACCCTAAGTAGCAGTTTTATGGAGGGCTCTCGTTGATGTAACTAAATTTTCTTGTGCTTAATTACTAGTAAATTTTTGTCGTTATAACACTAACTTTCCTTGCAGACTTTTGTCTTAATATCTGAGCTAGTTAAATTCATCCCTGCAAGTGTAAATTTTGTTCAGAAAGCTCAGTGTATTTTTTTTTTGTTTGCGTATATTCTAAAATTTCCTTTTCCTTTTATCTTTAATTATTTGACTTTTGATAACAAGTTACCTTCATTTAATTTAATTATGATCATGTAATCAAACCTTGTGTTTGGTAATTTAACAAATTTTCACTTTATTAGTCTAAGTCTTAAGTACTAGTTGATATTAATTTTCTTGCGTAAATATTAAATCACATTTTGTGTTAACATTGCCGTAGTGGCGTTTTCATGATATTACATTGTAAAGATAATATGTGAGGTAATGAAACGTGTCTGCTACCAACCATCTTCTGCTGGAACGCAGAGATTATGAACTAGTGATAAGAATTGTTTATTTATTTTATTTTTATTACCAACGCTTTGTTTACTAATTTTCAAACTGTCTAGTTTTCATTTCTTATTTTTTTTTAAATTCAATTTCACTCAACGTTAGCTGATCTTTATTTTTAACTGTTCAGACAGTATTGTTTCATTTGTAATAATCTAATATACTTTAACTACTTTCTTTTATTTTGAAAAAAAACTTAAACCTCATTCAACTTTTAATTAAATCTTGCTACATTCCGTATTACCTTTATCTTTTATTTTACCTCTACATATCTCATATAATTTTGTGACAAGCACGTACGTAAGGTTAGGTGCATCAGATTATACAGGGTGATCCATAGGAAACCCGCTGGAGGAACACAGCCAGTGGATGCTCATAGGAGGCGCAGGTAGGTTATCGTTAAGGTAACATAGTGTTCTGGTGCCCGGACAACGTCGCTCGCGTCGATGCCGACCGACGCTCTACTCTTAGGTGTTTTAGTATATCTGAACCGTCACGCCGTCTGCGACAGAGTTAGCTCGGCCCTGCGTTTTCCAGATTCAATCATCTCCTATTGTGATTCTCCGTTTTCTTTAACTTAATTTAGTCTGCTATCTTAGTGCGACGTGGTTTCGGGCTTAACATTTGTTTATTAAATATTTGTAGCAGTGAGTGTGAGTGAAACAAATCTTCCATCAAGAGAGCCATAAGAACTTGACGAAAAGCATTTATATATTATTATATTGTAAATAAAATCATAAAATAAAACCTCATATATGTAAATTCAAGCCACTAGTTAAATGTTGAAGTATGTAGATATATTACTAATAAATATATATGTATATAAATTTGTTGATGTGTAAGTTGTTTATACTACTGCTAACCTAAGTACGTACACACATTTTTAATTATTAATTTCAGTTTTACATAGAGTAAATATTAAGTGGATATTACAGTTGATTGACACACATTTCTATGCTTGCAGAACTATTAATTGTTCTGAAAGGCAACTTTAAATAACATTTTTACTTCAGTTATGTATTGAAAGTTTACGAGTAACTTGTGGGCACTAACAAATATTTATTTTCAAAAAAATCTATAATTTGTTTTAATTAAAAACAGTTTAAAAAATAATAGTATTCGAATTTAAATAATTTATATAAACTGACATTCTCCACAGATTAAACAACTCAGACCGGCAACTTAATCCTAGATTTTATCCAGAGTACTCATCCTTGTTTAGCAAACGTAAATTTCAATACTCTACCATCTTTGTCAGATTCACTGAACTTGGAGATGAGATGGCGCTAGCGTCATCAAAATGTTTGTTATGCTGTGGTTATATGTCATTCAAAACTACATTTCAAATTTGACACGTTTGACATATTTTTGCAATCCTTTGTCGTACATCGTATTAATTAAAAGTTGATACAAATATGGTGTCCAAGTGTTTAGTGTGCGGGTTTGGACAGGATGAAGTTAACAAAATGCACAGGTTTCCTTCAAATCTCGACAAGTGAGTATAAATATTGTACAATTGTGCTTTAAATATGTATTTTACAAAATTTCTTAGTCATCATATTAGTCCTTTTTGCATATTATTTTTTTTTAAATTCAGGCAAGGATATGGCAAAAGGCAATGGCGATGGTTTTTACAGGAGAAAACCTCGAGAATTATAGGATTTGTGGAAGCAACCATTGGCGTTCTACTAAGAAATGTATAAATTTCTTATAAACATTTTTGACATGCTCTTTGTCACGCAGGTTTGAAACCTTTTGATTTGTGTATTAGTATTATTATTACTATTTTGTTGTTGATTTTATTTTTGGCAATCTGTATAATATCAATTTTATATACTATAGACTTGTAATATTAATTTTCTACACCTGCAGATTTTCTGTTATATATTTCATTTGCTGTTAGTTTAAGGGACAAATTTAAAATCAGCATTTTAGTAATGAACTATTGTTGAATTTGTTCCCTTTGGTACTTATGTTTTATTGTATAATGTATATATATCAATAAAAACTATTATTATTATATCCCTATGTTTTCCTTGACAGTTTTCACTTATTAGATTATTATATTTCTCTTAATCTTATATAGAGTAGTAGTTTATTGTGTCTAATAGGTCACCGTAAGAGGGATGTTATAATACATGTAAGTAAAAGATTAATATTTATATTTCGTATCACCTATTTAATATGTAACACCACAAAATTACACATAAGATGCTCAAACTATGGCTATAATTGTTATAGTAAGTAATATTTATTACCATAGTTTTAGTAACTTTTGTGTATATTTCTGTTACATAAATAACATATTTAATAAGCGTATTCTAAGAACAAGCTCATTTCAAATTTCGCGCCAATATGCTGCTTGCGCCATCTTCGTACCAAGTTCACTGATGTGTGACAAGGATAGAAGATCTTGGATATTTTTTTTCAAGTAGTTGCCGGTCTATCTCTCTATATATCTTAAGGCTCGTTCAGAACCTCCGTGGTGGGCTTCGGCACGGAAAGTGTGCGTGTTAGAAAATTACGAGCACACTTTGTAATATTCACAACCTGCGATAGTATGGCGAATCGAATAATCGAATATGCAGCGTGTCAAATTGTTATTAGCCATTTTATGTGCTTCTGCCGCTACAATTGCCATATATAAACTCAAGTTTAATAAGAAACGAAATAAAAGAAGATGGTGGGTGAGGCCAATTTATGAAAATAAAAGAAGACAAGGGCATGGATATCACCTCCTTCAAGAATTATGAAATGACGACGAAATGTTTTTCAATTATACACGGATGTCAGTGGAAACTTTTGATTATTTACTCTACTTGGTAGGACCAAGACTGAAGAAGTATAGTTACAGAACCCCCATACCTGAAATGCAACGTCTTGCTCTGACTCTACGGTAATTAATTATAAGTCGTTATACGTACTATTTATTAAAATAAATTTTATAATTTCAGTTATTTAGTATTAGTATTAGTAGTATATTTTGTAATAAAATTTACAACAATCGTCAATACATAATAAAACATTCAAATAATAGGTCAAACAATACATCAATTATCAATGATTCGTTCAACATAATGAAATTCAAAAGAAAACAAATCACAAAATAATTACATCAAATATGCTAAATTATATGCCAATTTACATTAAAATTTCTCTTGCCATTTATCAACGATAATTAAAGCTGAAACTTAAAAATTCTTCTGAGGTGTAAAAGGCCTCTCTCATAAGAATTTTCTTAACAGATTGGTAAAACTTCCTTTCGTTGAGGCTTCTTATGGATTCCGGCAGATGGTTGTAGAATCTAATGCCGTAGTAATTTGTTCCTGTTTTGGCCCTCTCCAGGTTCTGCGTTGGTAGCACCATGTTGTTCTGGTTTCTTGTTGGGTAGGTATGGATATCAGAGTGCCTCTGGTAGTTGTTTTGGGACCCATGGACGTAAAGAAGACAGCATGGTAAGTCGATACCTGCTTAGTTCTTCGTATCAGATATATGGCTGACGCTAAACGTTTGTGCAACACTTGTACATGGGAATCCCATTTAAGGTTGTTGTTTATTTCCATTCCCAGGAACCTAACTGTTTGGGTACAAGTGTTTGATTTTGTTGATATTTTCAGATGATTGGTTTTACTCTTGTTAATCTTTAAGTTATTGCTGCCAAACCATTCTTGCGCTTCTGCCATGGCGTTTTCTGTTTTTTCCCATACCTCATCCGTGGTCTCTGCCGAAGTCAGTATCGAGGTATCGTCTGCGAACTGATTAACCCTTCCCGCCCCGACGTTGCTCGAAAGGTCATTTACATAAATTATAAACAACACCGGTCCCAGTACTGATCCCTGCGGAACCCCGGTACTCACTGTTCGTACTTCCGATACCACTCCATCCCACACAACCACCTGTTCCCTGTGGCTTAAGTAGGACTCCATAAATTGCAAGGGTGGTCCTCTCACTCCATACCAGTATAGTTTTTCCAGGAGAGTGTTGACAGATAGGGTGCCGAACGCCTTACTCAGATCGCAAGTAGAAAGAATCACTTCCTCACCACAATTTAAACTCTCTGCAATCTGGTCCACCATTTTTACTAGAGCCGTCACCGTCGATCTACCAGTGCGATATCCACTCTGCGATGGCACAAGGAGTTTTTTTGTTTCCAAATAATTTACTAAGCGTTTTCTCACTGCAGATTCAAATACCTTTGATATCGTCGGCAACACAGCGATCGGCCTGTAGTTGCATGGATCGTCTTTTTCGCCTTTTTTGTAAATCGGTGTTATTCTGGCAACTCTCAGCTCCGCCGGAAAAGTGCCATCCACAAAACTGGCATTTATAAGGCTTGCTATTGGGGCTGCTAATGCCGGAAGTACCCTCTTCAACATATTCACCGACATGCCATAAATATCAGCTGTACTTTTATTTTTTAGTCCTTCAACAATTGAGAATACCTCTTCCTCCGTCACTGGTCCCAGAAACATTGTATTTTCAATCATATCTCCTGCTTTCCGCAGGTGCGTAGTAGCTAATTGTGCTGGACCCGGTATTGTTTTTATGGTTTTATCTCCTATCTCTGAGAAAAACGTATTGAACTCGTTTGAGTTCATCTTTGTATCTGTGTTGGAGCGTTTTGATTTGCCAAGTCGAAATTCATTATTTATAATGGCCCAAGTTGTTTTTATTTTATTTTCACTTTGCTGTATGTGTTGTGCTACCGCTTCTCTTCGCACACTTTCCGCTGTTTGTTTATATTCTGTTTTATACTTTTTATATAGATCCATTGCATCTTTTGTTTGTGAGGACCTAGCTACCACTTCTATAGCGTCTAATATATGTTTCTTCTGTTTCAATTCATCTGTATACCAGTCCCCTATAATGCTTTTTTCGCCATTTTTAATCTTAAATTCTCTCACTGGAAAAACTTCATTTATAATTTCCACCAGTGCCTTATGAAAGGAAGAAAACCCATTTTCACCGTTGCTTATTTCCGACCACCAGTCTCTTTCATTAACAGCCTGTACAAATCTGTTCATGTTCGCAGAATTATACAGTCTGCATCTCTTAGTTACTCTGCTTTCAGTTGTGAGATCAACAATAAAATCTATCCTTTGTGCTAAGTGATCAGAGCAGTGCGGGTTAACCGTCATGACCCGATGTATCTCCTTTCTCGTGGTAATAAACATATTATCGATACACGTTTTACTGCTGTTACTAATCCTTGAAGGTTCTCTAAAAACACATCGCAGGCCAAACATGGCCATCATATCAATTAACCCCACCGAATCATCCGTTTGTTGCATAAAATTGATATTAAAGTCACCCGCCAATACAATGCAAGTTGTGGGAGACTTCTCTTGCACCTCAATTAGAGTTTCCGAAATAACTTCTCGAAAAATGCTCGCACTACCCAACGGAGCGACAGGGGACAGCTTACAAAGTTGTGCTTTTAATTATCGTATTGGTAAAAGTACCGCGTGCACAATTATAAAAGAAACATGTGATGAACTCTGGAAGTCATAGGATACATTTGTGTTAATACCAAATGAAAGAAAGTGGAGAGAGATTGCAGAAGATTTTGAACACTATTGGCAGCTACCAAATTGTGTAGGAAGCATTGATGGAAAACATATTGTCATCAAAGCCCCTCCTAATACTGGATCTTTATTTTTCAATTATAAAAAGAGTTATAGTGTAGTTCTGTTGGCTGTTGCCAGTGCTGATTATACATTTTCATGTGTAGATATAGGAGCTCTTGGTTCAAAATCTGATGGAGGTATATTACGACAGTCTAACTTTGGAAAACGCTTTTTTGCCAATAAGTTAAATATACCTTCTGATAGACCTCTGCCTAACACGGAAATACCTGTACCAGTGGCGGCTGGCGCATAAGCGCTGCAGTGCTGCAGAGCTCCCAAAAAATTGGGCGGGCGAACCTGTATTAGTTATAACTAGTTTTCTTTTACATAATTTTTCCGACATTTCTGATGTTTATAAAAGCGTAACATATTGTTGTGAAAATTCTCCCCCTGTATATCAAAAAATTTGCATATTTTTCTACATCATCCTGTAGAGGACATCAAACCCTACAATTTGACATCTGAATCATCAAAATCCGATCAGTAGAAGCCGAGATATTCGCTTCGGAAATTCCAACATAAAATGTACAAATAATATTCAATAGGCGACCAGTGGAATAACCAATCTAATTCGCGCGATCGCTCACTTGTTCCTTATCTGGTCCACACGAACGGGCGCTCAGAGCCCATACAGACACCCGCGCGCCACCCCGCTACCACCGCGGCTGTCTAAAACTAATGCCTGATTTTACCAGACAAATTCGCTGCATTGAGTGCAGCGAAAACGGCCACATGATTCGGTTTATTTAATTTTTTCGCGACAAAAGTCGGTGCGGCGTGTTTAACATAAAAACAAATATTAGAGTGCGCGTGCTTCTGTTTTTGTGTATTGTTGACAATTTATATAAACTCTGTGTATTATGGAGGTGGTCTTTAATTTAATTAATGTGAAGAGATTCTTTAAATATTCATACGAAGAAAAGTTAGAATTAAAAGCAAGAGGCAGGCCATTAGTAGATATCACTATTGAAAAAACTGGTGTAAGTAGAGGGAAAAATTATACACGTAAATTTAGTAGCGATATTTATTCAAAAAACGAATGGATTTGTGGATGCAACAAAAAAAATGCTTTATATTGTTTTCCCTGTTTACTTTTTGGTGGTGATAAAGCTTGGACTGAAATAGGGGTCACGGATCTAGAGCACTTGAGTTTGAAAATAAAAAGACATGAGAATTCTAAAAGCCATCTTCATAATTCTATGGAATTTGCGTTACTAGGGTCAACTAATATTATGGCTCAACTAGATTCTGCTTATTGGGTAAATATACAGAGACATAATGAAAATGTGTCAAAGAATCGGTATATTTTATCAAAAATTATTAATTGTATAAAATTTTGTGGAGCTTTTGAATTGGCCCTTCGGGGACATGATGAGAGCGATACTTCCGAGAATCCGGGGATATTTCGTGGACTTATTAATTTTTCGGCTGAATTAGATGCAACTCTAAGTGAGCACCTAAAAAATTGTTCGGTATTTAAAGGCACTTCCAAAGAAATACAGAATGATCTGTTACAGTGCATACTTGAAGTCTGTCAAGAACAAATAATTGAGGAAATTAATAATTCTCCGTTTTTGGCGATCATGGCGGATGAAACAACGGATGTTGCTGCAAAAACTCAAATGGTAGTTATTTTTAGATATGTTCATGATGGTGAGCCAATTGAACGTTTTTGGAACTACGTCATTCCTGAAAAATGTGATGCAGAAACACTTAGCAAAACAATTTTAAGTGTTATAGATCCTTTAATTCAAAATTCACCTAACAAACTGATTGCACAGAGTTACGATGGAGCAGCGGTGATGAGCGGACAACACGCAGGCGTTCAAGCATTGATTAAAAAAAAGTACCCTTTTGCGCACTATGTACATTGCTATGCCCATCAATTAAATTTAATTATGTCTAAAGCTGCTTCTGCAAATTCGCAAGTACGTGTATTTTTTGGAAATCTACAAGACATTCCCGGCTTTTTTAATAATTCACCCCAACGAGTAGAAGTGTTAAACAAGATTGTAAACAGAAGGATCCCCCACGGCGCTACAACCCGTTGGAATTTTAATATCAGGACCATTAATGTTGTGTACGAAAATAGGGCCTCTCTCATTGAGTGTATGGAAGAAATAGAAGAACAATTCTCCAACAACACAGTCTGTAGTGCAGCCGCCTCTATTCGCCGTACATTAAATGATCCGATCTTCAATTTTTGGCTGACTTTTTACCATCATGTAATGCCCCATGTAGATATCCTGTTTAATCAATTGCAGCAAAGAAAAATTGAACCCACTCTAGTAAAAGACGCTATCGAAAATTTTGAACGCGGTATAGGCCAAGTTCGAAATAATATTGACAACATCATAAGTGAAGCATCAGATTTAATAAGCGATGAGCCACCACCAGAAAAACGCAAACGTCCAAATAACAGCAGATTTAATCATCGAATTTCGGCTTTAGAGGTGTGTGATGTTATTCTAAATTGTGCAAAAGATCGATTTCATTTTAAAGAGCATCTAGTAGTGGCATCACTTTTTTTTTCGGAATGCTTTGGAGAGTATTGCAGTAAATTTCCTGAGGACAAACTCACTTCCGCATGCTCCTATTATCCCACCCTTGATAAAGAAAGATTACGAACTGAATTGTCTGTTATTTACTCAAGAACTGATTGTAGATCTTTAAAAGGCGCACTACCTCTTCTAAAATTTTTAATAAAAAACAATCTGGGAGATACGTTGAAAGAGACTAGAAAATTATTAGAAATTGTAATAACAACTCCCATGACAACATCAGAGGCCGAACGATGCTTTTCAACACTAAATCGAATTAAGACGTTTCTCAGAAATTCAATGACCGAAGATCGTTTAACATCTCTTTCCATGCTATCTATCGAAAAAAAGTTTATCTCCGAAATAGACAATTTTAATGACAAAGTGATAACAAAATTTGCAAATCGAAAAGAACGTAGAATAGATTTAATTTATAAGAAATAATTTGTTAGTAAAGTAGTGCTTAGTGACTCTTATTTTTTTCTGTGACAATTGACAATCGTTCCAGAAATCCATTACTTCAGTGCGGAAGGCGAAGAAAGCACGATAAGATCGATGGGAGACAACCTCTTACTGCCCGTGCAAGGTAATTTTTTTTGTAAAACTTGCAGAACACCTTAAAATTTTTAGCACGAGCCGCCACTGACCTGTACCCTTTTATTTAGTAGTAGATGAAGCTTTTCCTTTACAGTCCAACTTAATGAGACCTTACAGTGGCAGAAATTTAGATAATGAGAAGAGTGTGTTTAACTATCGCTTATCCAGGGCACGCCGTTGTGTCGAAAATGCGTTTGGTATAATGGCTTCACGTTTTCAAATATTTTATCGAAGAATATCAGCTTTACCTGAAACTGTTGATTCAATAGTAAAAGCAGCAGTGGCGTTGCACAATTTTATCATTACTACAGAAGCAAAACAAGCAGGGCCCAACAAAAAATATTGTCATGCAGGTTATGCAGATACTGAAATGGAAAATGGAGAGTATATTCCTGGGCAATGGCGACATGTGGGAGAATCACAGTTGCAACCATTGACCACTCTTGGTCAAAGACTTGGTGCCAGAAATGCGTCACAAATTTCTGTAGCATACAGAGACTACTTAAAACAATATGTTAATTATGTTCTTCCACTTCCATGGCAAAATAATATTGTTAACAGATGTGACTAAGACATATTGAACTTACCTTGTTATACAGACGTAGAATAAAAAGTTTTACAATTTATATTTTTATTCATTTATCTATAAAACAACAAAAATAAATAATCTTCTAATCAAAACAGTAACTAGCACGAACTTAAAAAAAAATATTTTAATCAAAACAACAACTATAGTATGGTTCGAAAATTGTAGAAATGACTCATTCGTAGTATCCCTCGCTACTGTCCAAGTCGTTCGCAATGAGTCATTTCTACAATTTTCGAACCGTACTATAGTGGAAAATTTATCAATCAAAAATAGGTATCACATTCTGTTTGGTGTTGTCTTATTTTTTTTTTTACAGTTTAAAATCGCCAACACAAAATCGTCCATTAGACGTTGAGCATCTTCATTTGGCAGGGCTTTTAATTCTTCTGCTACATAAGTTGTAAAAGCAGTAAAGTTATTTTCTGGAGTCTGACTAATTGCTTCAACTGCTGTTCCAATCTTTTGGAGAACTTCTGTAACTTCAATTGTATCGCTTTTGCGTTTCTTTCCAGGCTTTCTACTTGCTTGTGTGTCAATATGATGTGCATGCACCTCATCAGCGTAATATGTGTGATCACTCTGATCGGAATTTATTTCCATAACAGCCTCCTCTAACAAGAGATCATCATTAGTAGATGGTGCTGTTTCTACTAATACTGCAGCACTATTACTCTCATACGATGATGTAGAAGTCCGAGAGGCATTATCAGTTTCGTATATTCCTTGTGTCTCATCTGTTATGGGAATTTCCAAACTTACTTTCTGTGATAACAAATTGGAGCATGTGCTGAAAAACAAACATTATTAAACACATCTAAAAAATTTAAATGTAATAATGTTTATACCTTCGACTAGTAGGTTTATCTTTTAAAAAACCCATGTGATGGTATAAACTCCATGGCTTGCGTATAATTTGTCCTGTTCCACTGTGATATAAGTGATCCATTGTTTTGGTTTCTCTTCGGTATTTTTCTCTTAATGCCTTCCATTTATTTTTGCAAGCTTCCACTAGATTACAGGTACATAATGTGTAATGATATAAATTTCACTTCACAACTTAACTTACCAGATGCAAATCCACATTTTATTGCTACTAGTTTCCAGCTATTTTCTTTTCTTAACTTATCATGATAACATTTGTCAGATAAGTCCCACAGAGCAGGGTATGATCTTATTGTATTTATGAGAATCTCGTCGTTTTGCATTGTAAACCAAACAAACTTTATAAACTATACACATAACCAAAATACGTGCGAACGACTAACGAGCATGGTGCGAGGACTAGCGGCTACATTCGTATTCGTACACACAACACGAGTACGCAGCACGCACAAAGCTTGGCAGCGTCAATCTCGGGCACACTTTCGTGCCGACCATAACGTGCCGGGCACAATCAAATATGAACATTCCCGCAAGAAAGCATTGCGCAAGCTAGCAATTTGTGAAGTGCCACGTGGCCACGGTAGGTTCTGAACGAGCCTTTAAGCCTAGTACACAATAGCAATACGTAAGACGCAAGACGTAAAACGTAAAGTCATAAAAGGTTTGTTCGAACCTGCAGTTCTGAACGGTTCTAGAACTAGTGCGCATGTCATTTAAGATAAAGACTGTTCGGACCATGCAGTTCTGGAACTGCAAATTCTGAGAAATTGTTACCTTTGCCGTCTCCTGAAACCAACAGCAGTTGCGTGCTTCAATCAACATCCAAGGAGCATTCGTGACCTGTTAGTGAGGCTGTGAACAAAGTGACCCAACCAAATAAGAGAGGCTGTTGAACAAAGTAACCCAACCAAATACGAGAGGTTGTTGAACAAAGTGACCCAACCAAATACGAGAGGTTGTTGAACGTTCGCGAGTGTCACTTAGTGCTTCAACAAAGATCCAGACCACGGATCGTTATTCAAGTGCCGGACCTGTGCCGCGTCAAACTCATTAATTACTTCATAATTGCTGCAATACTCCTGGCAGCAATTATGAAGTAATTAATGAGTCTGACGCATCAGAAAATACTCTTGAAGAGCGAACTCAAAAGGAGGGTGATGAATTATTGATTGATTTGGTGAAATCATATCTGCATTTGTATAATAAAAAAGACGAAAATTTCAAAGATCAAATAATAAAAAATAACCGACGTCAAATCGTTCACGGCTATAGCCTTTCCAATTATGTAAAATGTCAACAAAGTCGATTTTCTATTGGTTAACCGTAAGCCGTAAAATTATATTGTGTAAAACAATATTCTTACGTATTGTATTTACGTTTTATGTCTTACGTCTTCCGTTTTCGTATTACTATTGTGTACTAGGCTTTACTCTAAGCCACGATCAGTGTTGCCAGGTTGAGAAAAGTTAGTTCATTGGAAAACCGACAGAAAATCATGAGATTTCACAAAAAAATCATGAGATGTAGTTACTATCGTTTTTTTCGAATACATATAGGTATATTTTTTTAATTAAACGAGTCATGGTTGAAAAACACCTTTATTCAAACTTACACATACGTTAAGATAAAAATAAAAAAAACGTTAACACAGCTTTCATAAAACCAAAAAAATAAATCAAATTATATAAATGTATTGCATTTTAATGAGGATCCGCTTCATAAATTTTTTGATTTAGCTTGCTTACTAAGTCTGGTTGAATCAGAAAATTGGAGCAGTTACAATTATTCTTAGAAACTAAAGTTTTTGTGTGAATAATTGCCGAAAGTGTTGAGATGTTGAGCCTGTTTCTAATTTTAATTTTATTCAAATTTATTTGTGAAAATATTCTTTCAACATTTGCACTAGAATGTGGAAGACACAATAAATTAAATACTAATCTTGTTAAATTCTGAAATCTTTGTTCAGTTCCATCTGCAGATTTTACTGAAGCAATTTTTTCCCAAAACGAGCAAATATCATCGGTTGGAAAATTAATTTCAAAATTCCTTAATGCGAGCCATTCGTTGTCAATAGTTTGAATGTCAACATTGATTAAATTTTGAAAATCCTTGGACACAGGAGCTATAGTTCTAATTTTTCTTGAAGTGACTACATCAGGATCTAAAAATGCTATTTTTTGAAATTTTGAATTCTGAATGGGAAATCTTGTAATTATTTGAGTTACACCTTCAATATAAAAGTTTAAAGAATTCAATTTCACTCTTTCTAATCTAAATCTATTGTCTTGTAAGTCATAAGAATTAATTTCAGCAGAAAAATACATTTCATTAATATCCAAAAAATTTCTAGGATTTTTGAAATCAATATTTTCAACATTTGTGGAGTTAATAACATCTTCTTTAATATAAAAATCTGAAATGGTTTTTACAACCATGGTTATTTCTTTATAAAGCGACTGGATTTTTGGTGACTCACTTTGCATTAACCTATTTAAATTATTAAATATGGGCAAAACGTGAGATAAAAATGTTAAATATAACCTGTTTTCTGGTTTGTTCATCTTTTCCAAAATTCTAGTGGCATTTAATATGTTTTGAGAGGTGAGAGGCCTGATCCGTAAAATATAATTTCAGTGCGCTGTATTGAGTTAATAGTCAGTTTACCACACTTTCTACAGACAACCAGCGAGTTTGGGCAGGGTGAAGAATTTTGGCGGGTGCTACATGAAGAAATTCTTGGAATTCTTTCAGCTCTTCTACTCTTTTGGGGCTTTTAGACAAATAGTTGTGTATCTAAAAAATATTTTTTTTAATATTCTGACAGCAATAGAAAAAAAAACTTACTTCTCTTGTCATTTCCTCAACTTCATCTGATAATTTCTGACATGCATAAGAAGCACATAGGTGGAAACTGTGGCATATGCATTTAACAATAAATATTCCTGAAATATTTTCTTCTAGTCTGCTCACAACAGAGATACGATGGCTCATCATGTTATTCGCTCCGTCCGCAGAAAAACCGATGAAATTTTGTTTATAGGGAATTGAATTCTTCTCAAAAAAGTTAATTAAGATTTCGTAAAGTGCTTGACCAGTTGTTTCGACAACTGGAATTATTGTTAAAAAATAGTCCCCAATTTTGTAATTCACACATATTCGCACAACCAGACATAAATGTTTAGTGCAAGATACGTCGGTTGATTCATCTGCGATAATGCTAAATTTGTTTGTCTTCATTAGCTCTATTAAATTGGCTTCTTGACCAGCTCCAGTCACATTTTTTAAAATTGCTGTCATTTTGGTCCTACCGCATTTCATTTTCTTTGCAATTTCAGAGTCGCTACAAACAGCGTTCAAATAACTAATAAAATGTTCCATCAAGTTCATGGGTAAATTATGTTCAGCAAGAAATCCCGCTGTGCGTATGATTCCTTCCTTAGATTTGTATTCTATACTTTTTGTTTTAAAACTTGCAGCAAACAGGTCGCTAATTTTAGTTTGAGTTTTGCCTATTTTAGAATATTTTTGTTCATAAAGTTTGACATGTTTATCATACTCTGCATGTTTAATTAAAGCACTTTTTCCAAAACTTATATTTATATTGCTGTAACATGCATCGCACCTAACAAAAAATTAAATATCTAATTGATGTTATAGAAAAAAATCTTACCATGCATAATGTATTCCTTTTTTGCTGCTTTGCACCCACTGTAAATTCGGCTCTTTTTCCCACTCTTTTTTATAAGATTGTTTGTACACTTTCTTTTTTTTAGGTGTACTGGGTCCTGGAGCATTTTCATCACTTGAACTACTCATTATATAGCATTTAAATTAATAAATATTAGTTAAAAATTATTCGATTTTCGCTTGAATTGAAACCTTCAACGATTCAAACAATGAAATAATCATGGCGCCGTTCTGGGAGGCTTTTTATAACCTCGGTGTAAATAAATTGTCGGGGACTACCCGAATCATTTAAAAAATCCCGGTGAATAAAAGAAAATCCCCCTTGAGTAATAGTCCAGGCTCGTACGTTGGAGTTTTTAGGCACTACGAGAGGGCAGCACACAGATTTCTCGATATCCTGCTTGAAAATTCGAATAATCGTTGGAATTTATAAATATGAAAATATTTCTTTTAGGAGGAAATGGGGTGAAAAATCATGAGATTAGAGACGTAAATCATTAGATCATGAGATTTTTATTCAAATCATCAGATCTCATGAGAAATCATGAGATCTGGCAACACTGAGCACGATATGAACAAATTTTGTTAGTTTGTTTTGCCAAAAAATAAAAGATCAAATTCCCGCAATTTCCAACCATCAAAATGGCGGCTTTCAATTCTACCAGCAACGCCCATACTTGAAACGCGTTCTCCCTACTCTATTTCTATGCTGGCAACACTGCCTGACAGATAAGTTGTGCTGCGTTAAGTATACGGTCGGACTAGTTCATTTCGTTAAGTATGAGGGCAGGGGTAGTGCACTTCATTTACTACACCTTATCAGTGTTTTGGTTAAGGGAGGGTTTCTTAGAGGGCAGCACTTTATACAGGATCGAAAACAACTCTCAATTATAGTTGGCTACGTTGGTGAAACCAAACAACCCAGACCGGCAACTACTTGAAAAAAAAATATCCAAGATCTTCTATCCTTGTCACACATCAGTGAACTTGGTACGAAGATGGCGCTAGCAGCATATTGGCGCGACATTTGAAATGAGCTTGTTTTTAGAATACGCTTATTCAATAGGTTATTTATGTAACAGAAACATACACAAAAGTTGCTAAACCTATGGTAATATATATAACTTACTGTAACAATTATAGCCATAGTTTGAGCATCTTATGTGTAATTTTGTGGTGTTACACAGCCGTCTCTACTTACAAGCCATGAAGTTGGAGATTTGGCAACTGCCCGTGTGGGTCTCAGTCTCAGATGTAAGACCATGTGCATCTGATATGCATGTTACGTTTATTGGCTAAAGTTTACGTGAGTTTGAATCAAAAACATTTGAGAAGAAGTATTTACAAAGTTAAAATCAATCTCGGGAAGTACCTATGGGTAAACAATTCATATTTTCGTAAATGTGGCCGATAACAGTATTAAAGATAACCTCAAAGTGTCAACACGTTCTTTGCAATCATTTGTTTGCTGTTTATAAGTTTGATTAACAAATACATTTGGAGAAGGTAAGAACAATATACATTTACTAGTTTTGTTCATTTTTTTACAACTGTGTGATGTTTTAGATGCCATGATTGTGCTGTTTCTCATTGTGTAAATCGAACTACAACATACACTTGAACAGGAAGATCTACAAACAACCTTTTCATTTTCAAAGGAAAATTACTCACGTAAAAAGTGGTTACGAGCAATTAATAGAGAAAATTTCGTCACCACAGGGAATTCAGTGGTTTGCTGTAAACATTTTGATGAAGGTGAAATTCAACGGTTTGAGTCATATAAAGACAAAGAAGGTGAAAGTGTAAAAATGGTTTCAAGTATCGTTATTAATAAATAGTGTATAGGTACAGTTTACGTTAATAATACCGAATTAGCATCAAATAATCTTATGTGGGTGTTACCTGGAACCCGTAAGTTGACTCGTTGGTCTCTATTACAAACTTGGTTAGCAAGATATATCTAGGTAGTTTATGCAGTGATTTATGTATAAACGCTGAATATTACAAGCATACATAGTGATTATGCTGTTTATTCAATTAAAATTAAAATTAAGTGTGTGAATAGTACAAATTTGGCAGTGAAAAGTAATGGTGCTTTGGTTGGTGATGCTTATTGTGGTTATCTGCAGAGAGGAGGACTGATGAAGTAGGTTATTTGTATTTTCACTTATGTGCAATATTTGCTTTTATAACAAAAAATATAAAAATTGAAAAACAATTCTTGAGCAAAAATAATCATCAAAAGATATTAACCTCATTAGCAATTAAAAGTGTATAAAGTCTGATAACTTTTATATTGATTTTAATGTTGTATGTGAATGTGGAACACCAATGAGCAATATAGTGTTAAATAATTATAGCAGAAATAAAAATAGTGTATGTCACCAAAAAAAGTGGTCAAACGAGAAAATTATCACTTTGAACAATTAGCGAATATTATTAAAAACTAGCTAATACGGCAGGCCTTGAAGGCCCGCTATCGCCTCTTATTCCGCTTACAGTTGAGGTACCGCTCCCCTTATTCTTCTAAATTTATTGCGGATTTTGTCTTTATTGCGTTTCAGTTTTTGAAACACCATATAATTCCGATATATAGCGAATAACTAAATATAATTGTGTTTTAGATGTTCAATATTGCTTAGTTGTTTTTATACACCCCTGTATATAGTTTACAACTATGCAATATTTTATTCAGAATGCTTATCGGATGAAATGATTAATAATAGATTTAGTGATAATAGCAGTTTTTAAATTGAAAATGTTTAACGGCTGTCCATGAAATAAGATGTATTTTATCGTTTAAAGTTATATTGACATTTTTCACATACTTTTCCTGTGCCTCACAGACGGTAGTTTTCACTCTATTTATAATTTTTCTACTATTATTGGTTTTGTGCCTTGACTTGCCGATGATTTATTTCACGTTTGCCTAATTTATCTGTAGTTTGAATTTTGTTTGTGGGTATAAAATTAGAATAATCTCGAAATCTGTTTTTTTTTGCATGAGTTGGAAAATGTGGTTTGATAGTTTTTGTTAATAGTGTTTCAGTCTATATACATATGTCGATTCCATTGGTCTTTTTGGTTTAAATGAAAATTCATTAGAATTTTAAAAAAACATTTTATTTTATACAAACTTGTAGATAGCTTTATTAGAATTATGTTTTGTTGACGCCAATGTATACTTTTAAATAATTCATTTAATCATTGTTCTATAACGAATAATATTTACTTCATTGGCATTTTTATACTGATTTCCATTCCTATACTCTTATAATTTGCAGTGTTTTTTTGTATTACAACTGTCAGTTATGTGTGATGCTTAATAATGTTGGTAAAGCCTTGTTCACACTGTACATAATTATTTTCTTTTGCATTGTACACCTACAATTTAAGGAATATATAGATATAATATATGTATGCATTATGGTAATATTGATTACTTATTGTTATATTCGAAAATACTGTAAAACATCCTTTTAGAATCGCTATTTTGAATTATTCTAATTGACGATGTCGCGGGAAGTTCATTTTCATCAATGATAATTAAACAATCTTTTTTGAATACGTATGATATTACTTCTCAATTTGCCTGGCACAGTAACAACATGATTAAGTGCTTGTTTAATCTGGTAGGAATATATTTTAGTTTCTTTTTTCTATTTACAATATCTTATAATATTTTGAAGTATTTTTACAACTGAATTCATGGACGAAATGACTCCAGTCATGTAACGATAATTGCTAAAAATAAGTAGAAAGTATTTATAAACAGATAAGGAATCGAATTTATAAATTTCTTACCTATACACTATTATCATTGGGCCTATTATTATATATTGCAATATTTATTGTGTTGAATGTTTGTGAGCTATGGCTTCAATCTTTTCGAGGTTGAATTCGCCTTTTGCGCGTCCGCTTACAGCTTTTTACAGTTTCCTGTAAAACGCGATCACTCTCGTGGTGGTTTTTAGAATGTAAGATTTTATAGACTTGTGGCACACTCTGTATATACATATATTTTGTAAAGCCAATTGTATATTTCATTTAGAATTCTTCTAGATTTTTTTTTTACACAAACTGTTACACAATGAAGAGCGAGAAAGATAATTTAATGTTAAACATAAGAATGATGTTAAAGTATCCGAAGAACCAATATGCTCAATAAGTGCATCATTTTCATTGAGACAATCGGGATAATACGCTATTGAAATGACAGTGGAAAAATTTAGTATATTAACAAAAAGTATGTCAATTGCTCAGAAACAATTTAAGATAGGCATGCACAATATTAATAAAAAAGAACCTAATAATCATTTTGACACTGAGATATTTTCACCCAAATTATTTGAAGTGGAACAGCGCTTTCATTATGAAATTTTGGTCAGCATAATTGAAATATTCGTCTGTCACATACTCAAAATTAGTTCGCACGTCATTTAAAAATGAAGGACTTGTATTGAAGAACATTTTAAAATTTCAATGAATTACATATATACTACACGCCCGCTATCGCGGGCTCGTCATTTTAATTGACATGCTCAAATATACGTAGTATCTCCATAGTGTTTAACATGTTTACAACAAATTTTGTTTGGTAAATGGGCGTCGCTTTCAAATATTCTTATAGAATGCTAATGAATGCTGATGAACTTCAAATATATAGCTCGCAAACATATGTATGTGAATGGGTAAAGTAAATTTAATTTATAAAGTATATTACTTTCTTTCTACCTTTTCGAAGTCCACTATCGTTAATAAAAGAGCAGAGTATATTTTATTTAAAATTATTCTCGATCTGTTTTTGACACAAATCGGTACACACTCAAGAGCGAGAAAGGTAATTTAATGTTAAACATAAGTCATGTTAAAATATCCAAAGGAACAATGAGCTCTCAAAAAGCGTAACATTTTCATTAAGACAGTTTACAATACTATTTTGATGTGAACGTATAAGAGCCTGTCAATCTTTTCGAAGTCTACTCTCGTTAAGAAAAAAGCACAAAATAATAATAAAAGTAAAAAGCCCAAGTTTTAAATTTAAGCCCTATTAAAGCGCCTTTCCTGTAAAAAAAACGCTTTTTAGAATGTCCAGTTTTATAAACTTTTAAAGCATCCCGGTAAATACATATATTTTGTGAAGCCAATAGTTTATTGTATTTAAAATTTTTCTCGAATTGTTTTTTACACAAACCGGTACACACTCAAGAGCGAGAAAGGTAATTTAATGTTAAACATAAGTCGTGTTAAAGTATGTAAAGGCACAATGAGATCAAGAAGCGCAACATTTTTATTAAGACAGTGTACAATACTATTTTGATGCGAAAGTGTGAAAGCCTGTCAACCTTTTCAAAATCTACTATCGTTAATAAAGGAGCACGAAATAATAATAAACGTAAAAAGCCCAAGTTTTAAATTGAAGCCCCATTGAAGCGCCTTTCCTGTAAAAAGCGTTCACTGGCATGACGTTTTTAGAATGTCCACTTTTATAAACTTTTAAAGCACCCCTACATACATTTTGTTAGAAATTCTACTCGAACTGTTTTTTTACACAAACCGGGTCACACTCAAGAGCGAGAAACGTAATTTAATGTTAAACAAAAGTCATGTTAAAGTATCGAAAGAAACAATGAGCTCAGTGAGCGCAACATTTTCATTGGGACAGTGTACAATACGATTCTGATGTTTTCGAATCTACTATTGATAAGAAAAAATTAAGTATTAAATTTAAACCCTGTTCAATCACGTTTCGAAGAATCACCGAATTGAAGATGTAATAAGCCGTATCTAAAATTTCACATTCATACGTCAATTTTCAAAGAACTCTTCCGCCAATTTGTTTTTTTTTGACATTTTGGCTTTGGAATCGTGATCGGCGACCTAAGACACCCCTGTATCTAAAATATCGCATTCATACGTCAATTTTCAAAAACATCTTTCGCCATTTTGTTTTTTTTTGACATTTTTACTTTGGAATCGTGATCGGCGACCCCCAAAACCCCCGTATTTTTTACATTCATACGTCAATTTCCAAAAAAATCTTCCGCCAATTTGTTTTTTTTTGACATTTTGACTTTGGAATCGTGATCGGCGACCCTCAAAACCCCCGTATCTAAAATTTCACACTCATACGTCAATTTTCAAAAACATCTTCCGCCATTTTGTTTTTTTTTGACATTTTGACTTTGGAATCGTGATCGGCGACCCCCAAAACCCCCGTATTTAAAATTTCATATTCATACGTCAACTTTCAAGAAAATCTCCTGCCATTTTGTTTTTTTTTGACATTTTGACTTTGGAATCGTGATAGGCGACCCCAAAACCCCGTATCTAAAATTTCACATTCATACGTCAACTTTCAAAAAAATCTTCCGCCGTTTTGTTTTTTTTGACATTTTGACTTTGGAATCGTGATCGGCAACCCCCAAAACCCCCGTATCTAAAATTTTACATTTATGACTCAATTTTCAAAAAATCTTCCGCCATTTTTTTTTTTTGAGATTTTGAGTTTGGAATCGTGATCGGCGACCCCCAAAACCCCCCGTATCTAAAATTTCACACTCATACGTCAATTTTCAAAAAAATCTTTCGCCATTTTGCTTTTTTTGACATTTTGACTTTGGGATTGTGATCGGCGACCCCCAAAACCCCCGTATCTGAAATTTCACATTCATACGTCAATTTTCAAAAAAAACTTGCGTCATTTTGTTTTTTTTGACATTTTGACTTGGGAATCGTGATCGGCGACCCCCAAAACCCCCGTATCTAAAATTTTACATTCATGACTCAATTTTCAAAAAATCTTCCGCCATTTTGTTTTTTTTTGACATTTTGGCTTTGGAATCGTGATCGGCGACCCCCAAAACCCCCGTATCTGAAATTTCACATTCATACGTCAATTTTCAAAAAAATCTTCCGTCATTTTGTTTTTTTGACATTTCGACTTTGGAATCGTGATCGGCGACCCCCAAAACCCCCGTACCTAAAATTTTACATTCATACGTCAATTTTCAAAAAATCTTCCGCCATTTTGTTTTTTTTGACATTTTGACTTTGGAATCGTGATCGGCGTCCCCCAAAACCCCCTTATCTAAAATTTTACATTCATATGTCAATTTTCAAAAAATTCTTCCACGTTTTTGTTTTTTTATGACATTTTGATTTTGGATTTGTGATCGGCGACCTAACACACCTATGTATCTAAAATTTCACACTCATACGTCAATTTCCAAAAAAATCTTTCGCCATTTTGTTTTTTTTTGACATTTTGACTTTGGAATCGTGATCGGCGACCCTCAAAACCCCCGTATCTAAAATTTCACACTCAAACGTCAATTTTCAAAAACGTCTTCCGCCATTTTGTTTTTTTTTGACATTTTGACTTTGGAATCGTGATCGGCGACCCCCAAAACCCCCGTATCTAAAAATTTACATTCATGACTCAATTTTCAAAAAATCTTCCGCCATTTTTTTTTTTGATATTTTGGCTTTGGAATCGTGATCGGCGACCCCCAAAACCCCCGTATCTGAAATTTCACATTCATACGTCAATTTTCAAAAAAATCTTCCGTCATTTTGTTTTTTTTGACATTTCGACTTTGGAATCGTGATCGGCGATCCCCAAAACCCCCTTATCTAAAATTTTACATTCATATGTCAATTTTCAAAAAATTCTTCCACGATTTTGTTTTTTTTATGACATTTTGATTTTGGATTTGTGATCGGCGACCTAACACACCCCTGTATCTAAAATTTCACACTTATACGTCAATTTCCAAAAAAATCTTTCGCCATTTTGTTTTTTTTGACATTTTGACTTTGGAATCGTGATCGGCGACCCTCAAAACCCACGTATCTAAAATTTCACACTCATACGTCAATTTTCAAAAAAATCTTTCGCCGTTTTGCTTTTTTTTGACATTTTGACTTTGGAATCGTGATCGGCGACCCCCAAAACCCCCGTATCTAAAATTTTACATTCATACATTAATTTTCAAAAAAATCTTTCGCCGTTTTGCTTTTTCTGACATTTTGACTTTGGAATCGTGATCGGCGACCCCCAAAACCCCCGTATCTAAAATTTTACATTAATACGTCAATTTTCTAAAAAAATCTTTCGCCATTTTGTTTTTTTTGACATTCTGACTTTGGAATCGTGATCGGCGACCCCCAAAACCCCCGTATCTGAAATTTCACATTCATACGTCAATTTTCAAAAAAATGTTCCGTCATTTTGTTTTTTTTGACATTTTGACTTTGGAATCGTAATCGGCGACCCCCAAAACCCCCGTATCTAAAATTTTACATTCATATGTCAATTTTCAAAAAATTCTTCCACGATTTTGTTTTTTTATGACATTTTGATTTTGGATTTGTGATCGGTGAACTAACACCCCTGTATCGAAAATTTCACACTCATACGTCAATTTTCAAAAAAATCTTTCGCCATTTTGCTTATTTTGGCATTTTGACTTTGGAATCGTGATCGGCGACCCCCAAAACCCCCGTATCTAAAATTTTACATTCATACGTCAATTTTCAAAAAATCTTTCGTCATTTTGTTTTTTTTTGACATTTTGACTTTGGAATCGTGATCGGCGACCCCCAAAACCCCCGTATTTGAAATTTCACATTCATGACTCAATTTTCAAAAAAATCTTCCGCCCCTTTTTTTTTCAGTTTGGCTTTGGAATCGTGATCGGCGCCCCCAAAACCCCCGTATCTAAAATTTCACATTCATACGTCAATTTTCAAAAAAATCTTTCGCCGTTTTGCTTTTTTTGACATTTTGACTTTGGAATCGTGATCGGCGGCCCCCAAAACCCCCGTATCTAAAATTTTACATTAATACGTCAATTTTCTAAAAAATCTTTCGCCGTTTTGTTTTTTTTGACATTTTGACTTTGGAATCGTGATCGGCGACCCCCAAAACCCCTGTATCTAAAATTTTACATTCATATGTCAATTTTCAAAAAAATCTTCCACCATTTTGCTTTTTTTGACATTTTAACTTTGGAATCGTATTCGGCGACCCCCAAAACCCCCGTATCTAAAATTTTACATTAATACGTCAATTTTCTAAAAAATCTTTCGCTATTTTGTTTTTTTTGACATTTTGACTATGGAATCGTGATCGGCAACCCCCCAAAACCCCCGTATCTAAAATGTTACATTCATACGTCAATTTTCAAAAAAATCTTCCGCCATTTTGCTTTTTTTGACATTTTGACTTTGGAATCGTGATCGGCGACCCTCAAAACCCCCGTATCTAAAATTTCACTCATACGTCAATTTTCAAAAACATCTTCCGCCATTTTGTTTTTTTTTGACATTTTGACTTTGGAATCGTGATCGGCGACCCCCAAAACCCCCGTATCTAAAAATTTACATTCATGACTCAATTTTCAAAAAATCTTCCGCCATTTTTTTTTTGACATTTTGGCTTTGGAATCGTGATCGGCGACCCCCAAAACCCCCGTATCTGAAATTTCACATTCATACGTCAATTTTCAAAATAATCTTCCGTCATTTTGTTTTTTTTGACATTTCGACTTTGGAATCGTGATCGGCGACCCCCAAAACCCCCTTATCTAAAATTTTACATTCATATGTCAATTTTCAAAAAATTCTTCCACGATTTTGTTTTTTTATGACATTTTGATTTTGGATTTGTGATCGGCGACCTAACACACTCCTGTATCTAAAATTTCACACTCATACGTCAATTTCCAAAAAAATCTTTCGCCATTTTGTTTTTTTTGACATTTTGACTTTGCAATCGTGATCGGCGACCCTCAAAACCCCCGTATCTAAAATTTCACACTCATACGTCAATTTTCAAAAAAATCTTTCGCCGTTTTGCTTTTTTTTGACATTTTGACCTTGGAATCGTGATCGGCGACCCCCAAAACCCCCGTATCTAAAATTTTACGTCAATTTTCAAAAAATCTTTCGCCATTTTGTTTTTTTTGACATTTTGCTTTGAAATCGTGATCGGCGACCCCCAAAACCCCCGTATCTAAAATTTTACATTCATACATCAATTTTCAAAAAAATCTTTCGCCGTTTTGCTTTTTCTGACATTTCGACTTTGGAATCGTGATCGGCGACCCCCAAAACCCCCGTATCTAAAATTTTACATTAATACGTCAATTTTCTAAAAAAATCTTTCGCCATTTTGTTTTTTTTTGACATTCTGACTTTGGAATCGTGATCGGCGACCCCCAAAACCCTCGTATCTGAAATTTCACATTCATACGTCAATTTTCAAAAAAATCTTCCGTCATTTTGTTTTTTTTGACATTTTGACTTTGGAATCGTAATCGGCGACCCCCAAAACCCCCGTATCTAAAATTTTACATTCATATGTCAATTTTCAAAAAATTCTTACACGATTTTGTTTTTTTATGACATTTTGATTTTGGATTTGTGATCGGCGACCTAACACCCCTGTATCTAAAATTTCACACTCATACGTCAATTTTCAAAAAAATCTTTCGCCATTTTGCTTATTTTGACATTTTGACTTTGGAATCGTGATCGGCGACCCCCAAAACCCCCGTATCTAAAATTTTACATTCATACGTCAATTTCCAAAAAATCTTCCGTCATTTTGTTTTTTTTTGACATTTTGACTTTGGAATCGTGATCGGCGACCCCCAAAACCCCCGTATTTGAAATTTCACATTCATGACTCAATTTTCAAAAAAATCTTCCGCCCTTTTGTTTTTTTTTTCAGTTTGGCTTTGGAATCGTGATCGGCGACCCCCAAAACCCCCGTATTTGAAATTTCACATTCATACGTCAATTTTCAAAAAAATCTTCCGCGCTTTTTTTTTTCAGTTTGGCTTTGGAATCGTGATCGGCGACCCCCAAAACCCCCGTATCTAAAATTTCACATTCATACGTCAATTTTCAAAAAAATCTTTCGCCGTTTTGCTTTTTTTGACCTTTTGACTTTGGAATAGTGATCGGCGACCCCCAAAACCCCCGTATCTAAAATTTTACATTAATACGTCAATTTTCTAAAAAATCTTTCGCCATTTTGTTTTTTTTGATATTTTGACTTTGGAATCGTGATCGGCGACCCCCAAACCCCCGTATCTAGAATTTTACATTCATATGTCAATTTTCAAAAAAATCTTCCACCATTTTGCTTTTTTTGACATTTTGACTTTGGAATCGTGATCGGCGACCCCCAAAACCCCCGTATCTAAAATTTTACATTAATACGTCAATTTTCTAAAAATCTTTCGCTATTTTGTTTTTTTTTGACATTTTGACTATGGAATCGTGATCGGCAACCCCCCAAAACCCCCGTATCTAAATTTTTACATTCATACGTCAATTTTCAAAAAATTCTTCCACGATTTTGTTTTTTTATGACATTTTGATTTTGGATTTGTGATCGGCGACCTAACACACCCCCGTATCTTAAATTTCACTCATACGTCAATTTTCAAAAAAATGTTCCGTCATTTTGTTTTTTTTGACATTTTGACTTTGGAATCGTAATCGGCGACCCCCAAAACCCCCGTATCTAAAATTTTACATTCATATGTCAATTTTCAAAAAATTCTTCCACGATTTTGTTTTTTTATGACATTTTGATTTTGGATTTGTGATCGGTGAACTAACACCCCTGTATCGAAAATTTCACACTCATACGTCAATTTTCAAAAAAATCTTTCGCCATTTTGCTTATTTTGGCATTTTGACTTTGGAATCGTGATCGGCGACCCCCAAAACCCCCGTATCTAAAATTTTACATTCATACGTCAATTTTCAAAAAATCTTTCGTCATTTTGTTTTTTTTTGACATTTTGACTTTGGAATCGTGATCGGCGACCCCCAAAACCCCCGTATTTGAAATTTCACATTCATGACTCAATTTTCAAAAAAATCTTCCGCCCCTTTTTTTTTCAGTTTGGCTTTGGAATCGTGATCGGCGCCCCCAAAACCCCCGTATCTAAAATTTCACATTCATACGTCAATTTTCAAAAAAATCTTTCGCCGTTTTGCTTTTTTTGACATTTTGACTTTGGAATCGTGATCGGCGGCCCCCAAAACCCCCGTATCTAAAATTTTACATTAATACGTCAATTTTCTAAAAAATCTTTCGCCGTTTTGTTTTTTTTGACATTTTGACTTTGGAATCGTGATCGGCGACCCCCAAAACCCCTGTATCTAAAATTTTACATTCATATGTCAATTTTCAAAAAAATCTTCCACCATTTTGCTTTTTTTGACATTTTAACTTTGGAATCGTGATCGGCGACCCCCAAAACCCCCGTATCTAAAATTTTACATTAATACGTCAATTTTCTAAAAAATCTTTCGCTATTTTGTTTTTTTTGACATTTTGACTATGGAATCGTGATCGGCAACCCCCCAAAACCCCCGTATCTAAAATGTTACATTCATACGTCAATTTTCAAAAAAATCTTCCGCCATTTTGCTTTTTTTGACATTTTGACTTTGGAATCGTGATCGGCGACCCTCAAAACCCCCGTATCTAAAATTTCACTCATACGTCAATTTTCAAAAACATCTTCCGCCATTTTGTTTTTTTTTGACATTTTGACTTTGGAATCGTGATCGGCGACCCCCAAAACCCCCGTATCTAAAAATTTACATTCATGACTCAATTTTCAAAAAATCTTCCGCCATTTTTTTTTTGACATTTTGGCTTTGGAATCGTGATCGGCGACCCCCAAAACCCCCGTATCTGAAATTTCACATTCATACGTCAATTTTCAAAATAATCTTCCGTCATTTTGTTTTTTTTGACATTTCGACTTTGGAATCGTGATCGGCGACCCCCAAAACCCCCTTATCTAAAATTTTACATTCATATGTCAATTTTCAAAAAATTCTTCCACGATTTTGTTTTTTTATGACATTTTGATTTTGGATTTGTGATCGGCGACCTAACACACTCCTGTATCTAAAATTTCACACTCATACGTCAATTTCCAAAAAAATCTTTCGCCATTTTGTTTTTTTTGACATTTTGACTTTGCAATCGTGATCGGCGACCCTCAAAACCCCCGTATCTAAAATTTCACACTCATACGTCAATTTTCAAAAAAATCTTTCGCCGTTTTGCTTTTTTTTGACATTTTGACCTTGGAATCGTGATCGGCGACCCCCAAAACCCCCGTATCTAAAATTTTACGTCAATTTTCAAAAAATCTTTCGCCATTTTGTTTTTTTTGACATTTTGCTTTGAAATCGTGATCGGCGACCCCCAAAACCCCCGTATCTAAAATTTTACATTCATACATCAATTTTCAAAAAAATCTTTCGCCGTTTTGCTTTTTCTGACATTTCGACTTTGGAATCGTGATCGGCGACCCCCAAAACCCCCGTATCTAAAATTTTACATTAATACGTCAATTTTCTAAAAAAATCTTTCGCCATTTTGTTTTTTTTTGACATTCTGACTTTGGAATCGTGATCGGCGACCCCCAAAACCCTCGTATCTGAAATTTCACATTCATACGTCAATTTTCAAAAAAATCTTCCGTCATTTTGTTTTTTTTGACATTTTGACTTTGGAATCGTAATCGGCGACCCCCAAAACCCCCGTATCTAAAATTTTACATTCATATGTCAATTTTCAAAAAATTCTTACACGATTTTGTTTTTTTATGACATTTTGATTTTGGATTTGTGATCGGCGACCTAACACCCCTGTATCTAAAATTTCACACTCATACGTCAATTTTCAAAAAAATCTTTCGCCATTTTGCTTATTTTGACATTTTGACTTTGGAATCGTGATCGGCGACCCCCAAAACCCCCGTATCTAAAATTTTACATTCATACGTCAATTTCCAAAAAATCTTCCGTCATTTTGTTTTTTTTTGACATTTTGACTTTGGAATCGTGATCGGCGACCCCCAAAACCCCCGTATTTGAAATTTCACATTCATGACTCAATTTTCAAAAAAATCTTCCGCCCTTTTGTTTTTTTTTTCAGTTTGGCTTTGGAATCGTGATCGGCGACCCCCAAAACCCCCGTATTTGAAATTTCACATTCATACGTCAATTTTCAAAAAAATCTTCCGCGCTTTTTTTTTTCAGTTTGGCTTTGGAATCGTGATCGGCGACCCCCAAAACCCCCGTATCTAAAATTTCACATTCATACGTCAATTTTCAAAAAAATCTTTCGCCGTTTTGCTTTTTTTGACCTTTTGACTTTGGAATAGTGATCGGCGACCCCCAAAACCCCCGTATCTAAAATTTTACATTAATACGTCAATTTTCTAAAAAATCTTTCGCCATTTTGTTTTTTTTGATATTTTGACTTTGGAATCGTGATCGGCGACCCCCAAACCCCCGTATCTAGAATTTTACATTCATATGTCAATTTTCAAAAAAATCTTCCACCATTTTGCTTTTTTTGACATTTTGACTTTGGAATCGTGATCGGCGACCCCCAAAACCCCCGTATCTAAAATTTTACATTAATACGTCAATTTTCTAAAAATCTTTCGCTATTTTGTTTTTTTTTGACATTTTGACTATGGAATCGTGATCGGCAACCCCCCAAAACCCCCGTATCTAAATTTTTACATTCATACGTCAATTTTCAAAAAATTCTTCCACGATTTTGTTTTTTTATGACATTTTGATTTTGGATTTGTGATCGGCGACCTAACACACCCCCGTATCTTAAATTTCACTCATACGTCAATTTTCAAAAAAATCTTTCGCCATTTTGCTTTTTTTGACATTTTGACTTTGGAATCGTGATCGGCGACCCCCAAAACCCCCGTATCTAAAATTTTACATTAATACGTCAATTTTCTAAAAAATCTTTCGCCATTTTGACTTTGTAATCGCGATCGGCGACCCCCAAAACCCCCGTATCTAAAATTTTACATTCATAAGTCAATTTTCAAAAAATATTCCGCCATTTTGTTTTTTTTGACATCTTGACTTTGGAATCGTGATCGGCGACCCCCAAAACCCCCGTATCTAAAATTTTACATTCATGACACAATTTTCAAAAAATCTTCCGCCATTTTTTTTTTTTTGACATTTTGGCTTTGGAATCGTGATCGGCGACCCCCAAAACCCCCGTATCTAAAATTTCACATTCATACGTGAATTTTCAAAAAAATCTTCCGCCATTTTGCTTTTTTTGACATTTTGACTTTGGAATCGTGATCGGCGACCCTCAAAACCCCCGTATCTAAAATTTCACACTCCTACGTCAATTTTCAAAAAAATCTTCTGCCATTTTGTTTTTTTTTTGACATTTTGGCTTTGGAATCGTGATTGGCGACCCCCAAAACCTCCGTATCTAAAATCTCACATTCATACGTCAATTTTCAAAAAAAATCTTTCGCCATTTTGTTTTTTTTTGACATTTTGACTTTGGAATCGTGATCGGCGACCCCCAAAACCCCCGTATTTGAAATTTCACATTCATGACTCAATTTTCAAAAAAATCTTCCGCCCTTTTGTTTTTCTTTTCAGTTTGGCTGTGGAATCGTGATCGGCGACCCCCAAAACCCCCGTATTTAAAATTTTACATTAATACGTCAATTTTCTAAAAAATCATTCGCCATTTTGTTTTTTTTCACATTTTGACTTTGGAATCGTGATCGGCGACCCCCAAAACCACCGTATCTAAAATTTGACATTCATATGTCAATTTTCAAAAAAAATTTCCACCATTTTGCTTTTTTTGACATTTTGACTTTGGAATCGTGATCGGCGACCCCCAAAACCCCCGTATCTAAAATTTTACATTCATGTCAATTTTCAAAAAAATCTTCCAACGTTTTGCTTTTTTTGACATTTTGACTTTGGAATCGTGATCGGCGACCCCCAAAACCCCCGTATCTAAAATTTTACATTAATACGTCAATTTTCTAAAAAATCTTGCGCTATTTTGTTTTTTTTGACATTTTGACTTTGGAATCGTGATCGGCGACCCCCCAAAACCCCCGTATCTTAAATCTTACATTCATACGTCAATTTTCAAAAAAATCTTCCGCCATTTTGCTTTTTTTGACATTTTGAATTTGGAATCGTGATCGGCGACCCCCAAAACCCCCGTATCTAAAATTTTACATTCATACATCAATTTTCAAAAAAATCTTTCGCCGTTTTGCTTTTTCTGACATTTCGACTTTGGAATCGTGATCGGCGACCCCCAAAACCCCCGTATCTAAAATTTTACATTAATACGTCAATTTTCTAAAAAAATCTTTCGCCATTTTGTTTTTTTTGACATTCTGACTTTGGAATCGTGATCGGCGACCCCCAAAACCCCCGTATCTGAAATTTCACATTCATACGTCAATTTTCAAAAAAATCTTCTGTCATTTTGTTTTTTTGACATTTTGACTTTGGAATCGTAATCGGCGACCCCCAAAACCCCCGTATCTAAAATTTTACATTCATATGTCAATTTTCAAAAAATTCTTACACGATTTTGTTTTTTTATGACATTTTGATTTTGGATTTGTGATCGGCGACCTAACACCCCTGTATCTAAAATTTCACACTCATACGTCAATTTTCAAAAAAATCTTTCGCCATTTTGCTTATTTTGACATTTTGACTTTGGAATCGTGATCGGCGACCCCCAAAACCCCCGTATCTAAAATTTTACATTCATACGTCAATTTCCAAAAAATCTTCCGTCATTTTGTTTTTTTTTGACATTTTGACTTTGGAATCGTGATCGGCGACCCCCAAAACCCCCGTATTTGAAATTTCACATTCACGACTCAATTTTCAAAAAAATCTTCCGCCCTTTTGTTTTTTTTTTCAGTTTGGCTTTGGAATCGTGATCGGCGACCCCCAAAACCCCCGTATTTGAAATTTCACATTCATACGTCAATTTTCAAAAAAATCTTCCGCCCTTTTTTTTTTCAGTTTGGCTTTGGAATCGTGATCGGCGACCCCCAAAACCCCCGTATCTAAAATTTCACATTCATACGTCAATTTTCAAAAAAATCTTTCGCCGTTTTGCTTTTTTTGACCTTTTGACTTTGGAATAGTGATCGGCGACCCCCAAAACCCCCGTATCTAAAATTTTACATTAATACGTCAATTTTCTAAAAAATCTTTCGCCATTTTGTTTTTTTTGACATTTTGACTTTGGAATCGTGATCGGCGACCCCCAAACCCCCGTATCTAGAATTTTACATTCATATGTCAATTTTCAAAAAAATCTTCCACCATTTTGCTTTTTTTGACATTTTGACTTTGGAATCGTGATCGGCGACCCCCAAAACCCCCGTATCTAAAATTTTACATTAATACGTCAATTTTCTAAAAATCTTTCGCTATTTTGTTTTTTTTTGACATTTTGACTATGGAATCGTGATCGGCAACCCCCCAAAACCCCCGTATCTAAATTTTTACATTCATACGTCAATTTTCAAAAAATTCTTCCACGATTTTGTTTTTTTATGACATTTTGATTTTGGATTTGTGATCGGCGACCTAACACACCCCCGTATCTTAAATTTCACTCATACGTCAATTTTCAAAAAAATCTTTCGCCATTTTGCTTTTTTTGACATTTTGACTTTGGAATCGTGATCGGCGACCCCCAAAACCCCCGTATCTAAAATTTTACATTAATACGTCAATTTTCTAAAAAATCTTTCGCCATTTTGACTTTGTAATCGCGATCGGCGACCCCCAAAACCCCCGTATCTAAAATTTTACATTCATAAGTCAATTTTCAAAAAATATTCCGCCATTTTGTTTTTTTTGACATCTTGACTTTGGAATCGTGATCGGCGACCCCCAAAACCCCCGTATCTAAAATTTTACATTCATGACTCAATTTTCAAAAAATCTTCCGCCATTTTTTTTTTTTTGACATTTTGGCTTTGGAATCGTGATCGGCGACCCCCAAAACCCCCGTATCTAAAATTTCACATTCATACGTGAATTTTCAAAAAAATCTTCCGCCATTTTGCTTTTTTTGACATTTTGACTTTGGAATCGTGATCGGCGACCCTCAAAACCCCCGTATCTAAAATTTCACACTCCTACGTCAATTTTCAAAAAAATCTTCTGCCATTTTGTTTTTTTTTTGACATTTTGGCTTTGGAATCGTGATTGGCGACCCCCAAAACCTCCGTATCTAAAATCTCACATTCATACGTCAATTTTCAAAAAAAATCTTTCGCCATTTTGTTTTTTTTGACATTTTGACTTTGGAATCGTGATCGGCGACCCCCAAAACCCCCGTATTTGAAATTTCACATTCATGACTCAATTTTCAAAAAAATCTTCCGCCCTTTTGTTTTTCTTTTCAGTTTGGCTGTGGAATCGTGATCGGCGACCCCCAAAACCCCCGTATTTAAAATTTTACATTAATACGTCAATTTTCTAAAAAATCATTCGCCATTTTGTTTTTTTTCACATTTTGACTTTGGAATCGTGATCGGCGACCCCCAAAACCACCGTATCTAAAATTTGACATTCATATGTCAATTTTCAAAAAAAATTTCCACCATTTTGCTTTTTTTGACATTTTGACTTTGGAATCGTGATCGGCGACCCCCAAAACCCCCGTATCTAAAATTTTACATTCATGTCAATTTTCAAAAAAATCTTCCAACGTTTTGCTTTTTTTGACATTTTGACTTTGGAATCGTGATCGGCGACCCCCAAAACCCCCGTATCTAAAATTTTACATTAATACGTCAATTTTCTAAAAAATCTTGCGCTATTTTGTTTTTTTTGACATTTTGACTTTGGAATCGTGATCGGCGACCCCCCAAAACCCCCGTATCTTAAATCTTACATTCATACGTCAATTTTCAAAAAAATCTTCCGCCATTTTGCTTTTTTTGACATTTTGAATTTGGAATCGTGATCGGCGACCCCCAAAACCCCTGTATCTAAAATTTTACATTAATACGTCAATTTTCTAAAAAATCTTTCGCCATTTTGTTTTTTTTGACATTTTGGCTTTGGAATCGTGATCGGCGACCCCCAAAACCCCCGTATTTGAAATTTCACATTCATACGTCAATTTTCAAAAAAATCTTCCGCCCTTTTTTTTTTTCAGTTTGGCTTTGGAATCGTGATCGGCGACCCCCAAAACCCCCGTATCTAAAATTTCACATTCATACGTCAATTTTCAAAAAAATCTTTCGCCGTTTTGCTTTTTTTGACATTTTGACTTTGTAATAGTGATCGGCGACCCCCAAAACCCCCGTATCTAAAATTTTACATTAATACGTCAATTTTCTAAAAAATCTTTCGCCATTTTGTTTTTTTTGACATTTTGACTTTGGAATCGTGATCGGCGACCCCCAAACCCCCGTATCTAGAATTTTACATTCATATGTCAATTTTCAAAAAAATCTTCCACCATTTTGCTTTTTTTGACATTTTGACTTTGGAATCGTGATCGGCGACCCCCAAAACCCCCGTATCTAAAATTTTACATTAATACGTCAATTTTCTAAAAATCTTTCGCTATTTTGTTTTTTTTTGAAATTTTGACAATGGAATCGTGATCGGCAACCCCCCAAAACCCCCGTATCTAAAATTTTACATTCATACGTCAATTTTCAAAAAATTCTTCCACGATTTTGTTTTTTTATGACATTTTGATTTTGGATTTGTGATCGGCGACCTAACACACCCCCGTATCTTAAATTTCACTCATACGTCAATTTTCAAAAAAATCTTTCGCCATTTTGCTTTTTTTGACATTTTGACTTTGGAATCGTGATCGGCGACCCCCAAAACCCCCGTATCTAAAATTTTACATTAATACGTCAATTTTCTAAAAAATCTTTCGCCATTTTGACTTTGTAATCGCGATCGGCGACCCCCAAAACCCCCGTATCTAAAATTTTACATTCATAAGTCAATTTTCAAAAAATATTCCGCCATTTTGTTTTTTTTGACATCTTGTCTTTGGAATCGTGATCGGCGACACCCAAAACCCCCGTATCTAAAATTTTACATTCATGACTCAATTTTCAAAAAATCTTCCGCCATTTTGTTTTTTTTGACATTTTGGCTTTGGAATCGTGATCGGCGACCCCCAAAACCCCCGTATCTAAAATTTCACATTCATACGTGAATTTTCAAAAAAATCTTCCGCCATTTTGCTTTTTTTGACATTTTGACTTTGGAATCGTGATCGGCGACCCTCAAAACCCCCGTATCTAAAATTTCACACTCCTACGTCAATTTTCAAAAAAATCTTCTGCCATTTTGTTTTTTTTTTGACATTTTGGCTCTGGAATCGTGATTGGCGACCCCCAAAACCTCCGTATCTAAAATCTCACATTCATACGTCAATTTTCAAAAAAAATCTTTCGCCATTTTGTTTTTTTTTGACATTTTGACTTTGGAATCGTGATCGGCGACCCCCAAAACCCCCGTATTTGAAATTTCACATTCATGACTCAATTTTCAAAAAAATCTTCCGCCCTTTTGTTTTTCTTTTCAGTTTGGCTGTGGAATCGTGATCGGCGACCCCCAAAACCCCCGTATTTAAAATTTTACATTAATACGTCAATTTTCTAAAAAATCTTTCGCCATTTTGTTTTTTTTCACATTTTGACTTTGGAATCGTGATCGGCGACCCCCAAAACCACCGTATCTAAAATTTGACATTCATATGTCAATTTTCAAAAAAAAATTCCACCATTTTGCTTTTTTTGACATTTTGACTTTGGAATCGTGATCGGCGACCCCCAAAACCCCCGTATCTAAAATTTTACATTCATGTCAATTTTCAAAAAAATCTTCCAACGTTTTGCTTTTTTTGACATTTTGACTTTGGAATCGTGATCGGCGACCCCCAAAACCCCCGTATCTAAAATTTTACATTAATACGTCAATTTTCTAAAAAATCTTGCGCTATTTTGTTTTTTTTTGACATTTTGACTTTGGAATCGTGATCGGCGACCCCCCAAAACCCCCGTATCTTAAATCTTACATTCATACGTCAATTTTCAAAAAAATCTTCCGCCATTTTGCTTTTTTTGACATTTTGAATTTGGAATCGTGATCGGCGACCCCCAAAACCCCTGTATCTAAAATTTTACATTAATACGTCAATTTTCTAAAAAATCTTTCGCCATTTTGTTTTTTTTGACATTTTGGCTTTGGAATCGTGATCGGCGACCCCCAAAACCCCCGTATTTGAAATTTCACATTCATACGTCAATTTTCAAAAAAATCTTCCGCCCTTTTTTTTTTTCAGTTTGGCTTTGGAATCGTGATCGGCGACCCCCAAAACCCCCGTATCTAAAATTTCACATTCATACGTCAATTTTCAAAAAAATCTTTCGCCGTTTTGCTTTTTTTGACATTTTGACTTTGGAATAGTGATCGGCGACCCCCAAAACCCCCGTATCTAAAATTTTACATTAATACGTCAATTTTCTAAAAAATCTTTCGCCATTTTGTTTTTTTTGACATTTTGACTTTGGAATCGTGATCGGCGACCCCCAAACCCCCGTATCTAGAATTTTACATTCATATGTCAATTTTCAAAAAAATCTTCCACCATTTTGCTTTTTTTGACATTTTGACTTTGGAATCGTGATCGGCGACCCCCAAAACCCCCGTATCTAAAATTTTACATTAATACGTCAATTTTCTAAAAATCTTTCGCTATTTTGTTTTTTTTTGAAATTTTGACTATGGAATCGTGATCGGCAACCCCCCAAAACCCCCGTATCTAAAATTTTACATTCATACGTCAATTTTCAAAAAATTCTTCCACGATTTTGTTTTTTTATGACATTTTGATTTTGGATTTGTGATCGGCGACCTAACACACCCCCGTATCTTAAATTTCACTCATACGTCAATTTTCAAAAAAATCTTTCGCCATTTTGCTTTTTTTGACATTTTGACTTTGGAATCGTGATCGGCGACCCCCAAAATCCCCGTATCTAAAATTTTACATTAATACGTCAATTTTCTAAAAAATCTTTCGCCATTTTGACTTTGTAATCGCGATCGGCGACCCCCAAAACCCCCGTATCTAAAATTTTACATTCATAAGTCAATTTTCAAAAAATATTCCGCCATTTTGTTTTTTTTGACATCTTGACTTTGGAATCGTGATCGGCGACCCCCAAAACCCCTGTATCTAAAATTTTACATTAATACGTCAATTTTCTAAAAAATCTTTCGCCATTTTGTTTTTTTTGACATTTTGACTTTGGAATCGTGATCGGCGACCCCCAAAACCCCCGTATCTAAAATTTTACATTCATAAGTCAATTTTCAAAAAATATTCCGCCATTTTGTTTTTTTTGACATCTTGTCTTTGGAATCGTGATCGGCGACACCCAAAACCCCCGTATCTAAAATTTTACATTCATGACTCAATTTTCAAAAAATCTTCCGCCATTTTTTTTTTTGATATTTTGGCTTTGGAATCGTGATCGGCGACCCCCAAAACCCCCGTATCTGAAATTTCACATTCATACGTCAATTTTCAAAAAAATCTTCCGTCATTTTGTTTTTTTTGACATTTCGACTTTGGAATCGTGATCGGCGACCCCCAAAACCCCCTTATCTAAAATTTTACATTCATATGTCAATTTTCAAAAAATTCTTCCACGATTTTGTTTTTTTATGACATTTTGATTTTGGATTTGTGATCGGCGACCTAACACACTCCTGTATCTAAAATTTCACACTCATACGTCAATTTCCAAAAAAATCTTTCGCCATTTTGTTTTTTTTGACATTTTGACTTTGCAATCGTGATCGGCGACCCTCAAAACCCCCGTATCTAAAATTTCACACTCATACGTCAATTTTCAAAAAAATCTTTCGCCGTTTTGCTTTTTTTTGACATTTTGACCTTGGAATCGTGATCGGCGACCCCCAAAACCCCGTATCTAAAATTTTACGTCAATTTTCAAAAAATCTTTCGCCATTTTGTTTTTTTTGACATTTTGCTTTGAAATCGTGATCGGCGACCCCCAAAACCCCCGTATCTAAAATTTTACATTCATACATCAATTTTCAAAAAAATCTTTCGCCGTTTTGCTTTTTCTGACATTTCGACTTTGGAATCGTGATCGGCGACCCCCAAAACCCCCGTATCTAAAATTTTACATTAATACGTCAATTTTCTAAAAAAATCTTTCGCCATTTTGTTTTTTTTGACATTCTGACTTTGGAATCGTGATCGGCGACCCCCAAAACCCCCGTATCTGAAATTTCACATTCATACGTCAATTTTCAAAAAAATCTTCCGTCATTTTGTTTTTTTTTGACATTTTGACTTTGGAATCGTAATCGGCGACCCCCAAAACCCCCGTATCTAAAATTTTACATTCATATGTCAATTTTCAAAAAATTCTTACACGATTTTGTTTTTTTATGACATTTTGATTTTGGATTTGTGATCGGCGACCTAACACCCCTGTATCTAAAATTTCACACTCATACGTCAATTTTCAAAAAAATCTTTCGCCATTTTGCTTATTTTGACATTTTGACTTTGGAATCGTGATCGGCGACCCCCAAAACCCCCGTATCTAAAATTTTACATTCATACGTCAATTTCCAAAAAATCTTCCGTCATTTTGTTTTTTTTTGACATTTTGACTTTGGAATCGTGATCGGCGACCCCCAAAACCCCCGTATTTGAAATTTCACATTCACGACTCAATTTTCAAAAAAATCTTCCGCCCTTTTGTTTTTTTTTTCAGTTTGGCTTTGGAATCGTGATCGGCGACCCCCAAAACCCCCGTATTTGAAATTTCACATTCATACGTCAATTTTCAAAAAAATCTTCCGCCCTTTTTTTTTTCAGTTTGGCTTTGGAATCGTGATCGGCGACCCCCAAAACCCCCGTATCTAAAATTTCACATTCATACGTCAATTTTCAAAAAAATCTTTCGCCGTTTTGCTTTTTTTGACCTTTTGACTTTGGAATAGTGATCGGCGACCCCCAAAACCCCCGTATCTAAAATTTTACATTAATACGTCAATTTTCTAAAAAATCTTTCGCCATTTTGTTTTTTTTGACATTTTGACTTTGGAATCGTGATCGGCGACCCCCAAACCCCAGTATCTAGAATTTTACATTCATATGTCAATTTTCAAAAAAATCTTCCACCATTTTGCTTTTTTTGACATTTTGACTTTGGAATCGTGATCGGCGACCCCCAAAACCCCCGTATCTAAAATTTTACATTAATACGTCAATTTTCTAAAAATCTTTCGCTATTTTGTTTTTTTTTGACATTTTGACTATGGAATCGTGATCGGCAACCCCCCAAAACCCCCGTATCTAAATTTTTACATTCATACGTCAATTTTCAAAAAATTCTTCCACGATTTTGTTTTTTTATGACATTTTGATTTTGGATTTGTGATCGGCGACCTAACACACCCCCGTATCTTAAATTTCACTCATACGTCAATTTTCAAAAAAATCTTTCGCCATTTTGCTTTTTTTGACATTTTGACTTTGGAATCGTGATCGGCGACCCCCAAAACCCCCGTATCTAAAATTTTACATTAATACGTCAATTTTCTAAAAAATCTTTCGCCATTTTGACTTTGTAATCGCGATCGGCGACCCCCAAAACCCCCGTATCTAAAATTTTACATTCATAAGTCAATTTTCAAAAAATATTCCGCCATTTTGTTTTTTTTGACATCTTGACTTTGGAATCGTGATCGGCGACCCCCAAAACCCCCGTATCTAAAATTTTACATTCATGACTCAATTTTCAAAAAATCTTCCGCCATTTTTTTTTTTTGACATTTTGGCTTTGGAATCGTGATCGGCGACCCCCAAAACCCCCGTATCTAAAATTTCACATTCATACGTGAATTTTCAAAAAAATCTTCCGCCATTTTGCTTTTTTTGACATTTTGACTTTGGAATCGTGATCGGCGACCCTCAAAACCCCCGTATCTAAAATTTCACACTCCTACGTCAATTTTCAAAAAAATCTTCTGCCATTTTGTTTTTTTTTTGACATTTTGGCTTTGGAATCGTGATTGGCGACCCCCAAAACCTCCGTATCTAAAATCTCACATTCATACGTCAATTTTCAAAAAAAATCTTTCGCCATTTTGTTTTTTTTTGACATTTTGACTTTGGAATCGTGATCGGCGACCCCCAAAACCCCCGTATTTGAAATTTCACATTCATGACTCAATTTTCAAAAAAATCTTCCGCCCTTTTGTTTTTCTTTTCAGTTTGGCTGTGGAATCGTGATCGGCGACCCCCAAAACCCCCGTATTTAAAATTTTACATTAATACGTCAATTTTCTAAAAAATCATTCGCCATTTTGTTTTTTTTCACATTTTGACTTTGGAATCGTGATCGGCGACCCCCAAAACCACCGTATCTAAAATTTGACATTCATATGTCAATTTTCAAAAAAAATTTCCACCATTTTGCTTTTTTTGACATTTTGACTTTGGAATCGTGATCGGCGACCCCCAAAACCCCCGTATCTAAAATTTTACATTCATGTCAATTTTCAAAAAAATCTTCCAACGTTTTGCTTTTTTTGACATTTTGACTTTGGAATCGTGATCGGCGACCCCCAAAACCCCCGTATCTAAAATTTTACATTAATACGTCAATTTTCTAAAAAATCTTGCGCTATTTTGTTTTTTTTGACATTTTGACTTTGGAATCGTGATCGGCGACCCCCCAAAACCCCCGTATCTTAAATCTTACATTCATACGTCAATTTTCAAAAAAATCTTCCGCCATTTTGCTTTTTTTGACATTTTGAATTTGGAATCGTGATCGGCGACCCCCAAAACCCCTGTATCTAAAATTTTACATTAATACGTCAATTTTCTAAAAAATCTTTCGCCATTTTGTTTTTTTTGACATTTTGGCTTTGGAATCGTGATCGGCGACCCCCAAAACCCCCGTATTTGAAATTTCACATTCATACGTCAATTTTCAAAAAAATCTTCCGCCCTTTTTTTTTTTCAGTTTGGCTTTGGAATCGTGATCGGCGACCCCCAAAACCCCCGTATCTAAAATTTCACATTCATACGTCAATTTTCAAAAAAATCTTTCGCCGTTTTGCTTTTTTTGACATTTTGACTTTGTAATAGTGATCGGCGACCCCCAAAACCCCCGTATCTAAAATTTTACATTAATACGTCAATTTTCTAAAAAATCTTTCGCCATTTTGTTTTTTTTGACATTTTGACTTTGGAATCGTGATCGGCGACCCCCAAACCCCCGTATCTAGAATTTTACATTCATATGTCAATTTTCAAAAAAATCTTCCACCATTTTGCTTTTTTTGACATTTTGACTTTGGAATCGTGATCGGCGACCCCCAAAACCCCCGTATCTAAAATTTTACATTAATACGTCAATTTTCTAAAAATCTTTCGCTATTTTGTTTTTTTTTGACATTTTGACTATGGAATCGTGATCGGCACCCCCCAAAACCCCCGTATCTAAATTTTTACATTCATACGTCAATTTTCAAAAAATTCTTCCACGATTTTGTTTTTTTATGACATTTTGATTTTGGATTTGTGATCGGCGACCTAACACACCCCCGTATCTTAAATTTCACTCATACGTCAATTTTCAAAAAAATCTTTCGCCATTTTGCTTTTTTTGACATTTTGACTTTGGAATCGTGATCGGCGACCCCCAAAACCCCCGTATCTAAAATTTTACATTAATACGTCAATTTTCTAAAAAATCTTTCGCCATTTTGACTTTGTAATCGCGATCGGCGACCCCCAAAACCCCCGTATCTAAAATTTTACATTCATAAGTCAATTTTCAAAAAATATTCCGCCATTTTGTTTTTTTTGACATCTTGACTTTGGAATCGTGATCGGCGACCCCCAAAACCCCCGTATCTAAAATTTTACATTCATGACTCAATTTTCAAAAAATCTTCCACCATTTTTTTTTTTTTGACATTTTGGCTTTGGAATCGTGATCGGCGACCCCCAAAACCCCCGTATCTAAAATTTCACATTCATACGTGAATTTTCAAAAAAATCTTCCGCCATTTTGCTTTTTTTGACATTTTGACTTTGGAATCGTGATCGGCGACCCTCAAAACCCCCGTATCTAAAATTTCACACTCCTACGTCAATTTTCAAAAAAATCTTCTGCCATTTTGTTTTTTTTTTGACATTTTGGCTTTGGAATCGTGATTGGCGACCCCCAAAACCTCCGTATCTAAAATCTCACATTCATACGTCAATTTTCAAAAAAAATCTTTCGCCATTTTGTTTTTTTTTTACATTTTGACTTTGGAATCGTGATCGGCGACCCCCAAAACCCCCGTATTTGAAATTTCACATTCATGACTCAATTTTCAAAAAAATCTTCCGCCCTTTTGTTTTTCTTTTCAGTTTGGCTGTGGAATCGTGATCGGCGACCCCCAAAACCCCCGTATTTAAAATTTTACATTAATACGTCAATTTTCTAAAAAATCATTCGCCATTTTGTTTTTTTTCACATTTTGACTTTGGAATCGTGATCGGCGACCCCCAAAACCACCGTATCTAAAATTTGACATTCATATGTCAATTTTCAAAAAAAATTTCCACCATTTTGCTTTTTTTGACATTTTGACTTTGGAATCGTGATCGGCGACCCCCAAAACCCCCGTATCTAAAATTTTACATTCATGTCAATTTTCAAAAAAATCTTCCAACGTTTTGCTTTTTTTGACATTTTGACTTTGGAATCGTGATCGGCGACCCCCAAAACCCCCGTATCTAAAATTTTACATTAATACGTCAATTTTCTAAAAAATCTTGCGCTATTTTGTTTTTTTTGACATTTTGACTTTGGAATCGTGATCGGCGACCCCCCAAAACCCCCGTATCTTAAATCTTACATTCATACGTCAATTTTCAAAAAAATCTTCCGCCATTTTGCTTTTTTTGACATTTTGAATTTGGAATCGTGATCGGCGACCCCCAAAACCCCTGTATCTAAAATTTTACATTAATACGTCAATTTTCTAAAAAATCTTTCGCCATTTTGTTTTTTTTGACATTTTGGCTTTGGAATCGTGATCGGCGACCCCCAAAACCCCCGTATTTGAAATTTCACATTCATACGTCAATTTTCAAAAAAATCTTCCGCCCTTTTTTTTTTTCAGTTTGGCTTTGGAATCGTGATCGGCGACCCCCAAAACCCCCGTATCTAAAATTTCACATTCATACGTCAATTTTCAAAAAAATCTTTCGCCGTTTTGCTTTTTTTGACATTTTGACTTTGTAATAGTGATCGGCGACCCCCAAAACCCCCGTATCTAAAATTTTACATTAATACGTCAATTTTCTAAAAAATCTTTCGCCATTTTGTTTTTTTTGACATTTTGACTTTGGAATCGTGATCGGCGACCCCCAAACCCCCGTATCTAGAATTTTACATTCATATGTCAATTTTCAAAAAAATCTTCCACCATTTTGCTTTTTTTGACATTTTGACTTTGGAATCGTGATCGGCGACCCCCAAAACCCCCGTATCTAAAATTTTACATTAATACGTCAATTTTCTAAAAATCTTTCGCTATTTTGTTTTTTTTTGAAATTTTGACTATGGAATCGTGATCGGCAACCCCCCAAAACCCCCGTATCTAAAATTTTACATTCATACGTCAATTTTCAAAAAATTCTTCCACGATTTTGTTTTTTTATGACATTTTGATTTTGGATTTGTGATCGGCGACCTAACACACCCCCGTATCTTAAATTTCACTCATACGTCAATTTTCAAAAAAATCTTTCGCCATTTTGCTTTTTTTGACATTTTGACTTTGGAATCGTGATCGGCGACCCCCAAAACCCCCGTATCTAAAATTTTACATTAATACGTCAATTTTCTAAAAAATCTTTCGCCATTTTGACTTTGTAATCGCGATCGGCGACCCCCAAAACCCCCGTATCTAAAATTTTACATTCATAAGTCAATTTTCAAAAAATATTCCGCCATTTTGTTTTTTTTGACATCTTGTCTTTGGAATCGTGATCGGCGACACCCAAAACCCCCGTATCTAAAATTTTACATTCATGACTCAATTTTCAAAAAATCTTCCGCCATTTTGTTTTTTTTGACATTTTGGCTTTGGAATCGTGATCGGCGACCCCCAAAACCCCCGTATCTAAAATTTCACATTCATACGTGAATTTTCAAAAAAATCTTCCGCCATTTTGCTTTTTTTGACATTTTGACTTTGGAATCGTGATCGGCGACCCTCAAAACCCCCGTATCTAAAATTTCACACTCCTACGTCAATTTTCAAAAAAATCTTCTGCCATTTTGTTTTTTTTTTGACATTTTGGCTCTGGAATCGTGATTGGCGACCCCCAAAACCTCCGTATCTAAAATCTCACATTCATACGTCAATTTTCAAAAAAAATCTTTCGCCATTTTGTTTTTTTTTGACATTTTGACTTTGGAATCGTGATCGGCGACCCCCAAAACCCCCGTATTTGAAATTTCACATTCATGACTCAATTTTCAAAAAAATCTTCCGCCCTTTTGTTTTTCTTTTCAGTTTGGCTGTGGAATCGTGATCGGCGACCCCCAAAACCCCCGTATTTAAAATTTTACATTAATACGTCAATTTTCTAAAAAATCTTTCGCCATTTTGTTTTTTTTCACATTTTGACTTTGGAATCGTGATCGGCGACCCCCAAAACCACCGTATCTAAAATTTGACATTCATATGTCAATTTTCAAAAAAAAATTCCACCATTTTGCTTTTTTTGACATTTTGACTTTGGAATCGTGATCGGCGACCCCCAAAACCCCCGTATCTAAAATTTTACATTCATGTCAATTTTCAAAAAAATCTTCCAACGTTTTGCTTTTTTTGACATTTTGACTTTGGAATCGTGATCGGCGACCCCCAAAACCCCCGTATCTAAAATTTTACATTAATACGTCAATTTTCTAAAAAATCTTGCGCTATTTTGTTTTTTTTTGACATTTTGACTTTGGAATCGTGATCGGCGACCCCCCAAAACCCCCGTATCTTAAATCTTACATTCATACGTCAATTTTCAAAAAAATCTTCCGCCATTTTGCTTTTTTTGACATTTTGAATTTGGAATCGTGATCGGCGACCCCCAAAACCCCTGTATCTAAAATTTTACATTAATACGTCAATTTTCTAAAAAATCTTTCGCCATTTTGTTTTTTTTGACATTTTGGCTTTGGAATCGTGATCGGCGACCCCCAAAACCCCCGTATTTGAAATTTCACATTCATACGTCAATTTTCAAAAAAATCTTCCGCCCTTTTTTTTTTTCAGTTTGGCTTTGGAATCGTGATCGGCGACCCCCAAAACCCCCGTATCTAAAATTTCACATTCATACGTCAATTTTCAAAAAAATCTTTCGCCGTTTTGCTTTTTTTGACATTTTGACTTTGGAATAGTGATCGGCGACCCCCAAAACCCCCGTATCTAAAATTTTACATTAATACGTCAATTTTCTAAAAAATCTTTCGCCATTTTGTTTTTTTTGACATTTTGACTTTGGAATCGTGATCGGCGACCCCCAAACCCCCGTATCTAGAATTTTACATTCATATGTCAATTTTCAAAAAAATCTTCCACCATTTTGCTTTTTTTGACATTTTGACTTTGGAATCGTGATCGGCGACCCCCAAAACCCCCGTATCTAAAATTTTACATTAATACGTCAATTTTCTAAAAATCTTTCGCTATTTTGTTTTTTTTTGAAATTTTGACTATGGAATCGTGATCGGCAACCCCCCAAAACCCCCGTATCTAAAATTTTAAATTCATACGTCAATTTTCAAAAAATTCTTCCACGATTTTGTTTTTTTATGACATTTTGATTTTGGATTTGTGATCGGCGACCTAACACACCCCCGTATCTTAAATTTCACTCATACGTCAATTTTCAAAAAAATCTTTCGCCATTTTGCTTTTTTTGACATTTTGACTTTGGAATCGTGATCGGCGACCCCCAAAATCCCCGTATCTAAAATTTTACATTAATACGTCAATTTTCTAAAAAATCTTTCGCCATTTTGACTTTGTAATCGCGATCGGCGACCCCCAAAACCCCCGTATCTAAAATTTTACATTCATAAGTCAATTTTCAAAAAATATTCCGCCATTTTGTTTTTTTTGACATCTTGACTTTGGAATCGTGATCGGCGACCCCCAAAACCCCTGTATCTAAAATTTTACATTAATACGTCAATTTTCTAAAAAATCTTTCGCCATTTTGTTTTTTTTGACATTTTGACTTTGGAATCGTGATCGGCGACCCCCAAAACCCCCGTATCTAAAATTTTACATTCATAAGTCAATTTTCAAAAAATATTCCGCCATTTTGTTTTTTTTGACATCTTGTCTTTGGAATCGTGATCGGCGACACCCAAAACCCCCGTATCTAAAATTTTACATTCATGACTCAATTTTCAAAAAATCTTCCGCCATTTTTTTTTTTGATATTTTGGCTTTGGAATCGTGATCGGCGACCCCCAAAACCCCCGTATCTGAAATTTCACATTCATACGTCAATTTTCCAAAAAATCTTCCGTCATTTTGTTTTTTTTGACATTTCGACTTTGGAATCGTGATCGGCGACCCTCAAAACCCACGTATCTAAAATTTCACACTCATACGTCAATTTTCAAAAAAATCTTTCGCCGTTTTGCTTTTTTTTGACATTTTGACTTTGGAATCGTGATCGGCGACCCCCAAAACCCCCGTATCTAAAATTTTACATTCATACATTAATTTTCAAAAAAATCTTTCGCCGTTTTGCTTTTTCTGACATTTTGACTTTGGAATCGTGATCGGCGACCCCCAAAACCCCCGTATCTAAAATTTTACATTAATACGTCAATTTTCTAAAAAAATCTTTCGCCATTTTGTTTTTTTTGACATTCTGACTTTGGAATCGTGATCGGCGACCCCCAAAACCCCCGTATCTGAAATTTCACATTCATACGTCAATTTTCAAAAAAATGTTCCGTCATTTTGTTTTTTTTGACATTTTGACTTTGGAATCGTAATCGGCGACCCCCAAAACCCCCGTATCTAAAATTTTACATTCATGTCAATTTTCAAAAAATTCTTCCACGATTTTGTTTTTTTATGACATTTTGATTTTGGATTTGTGATCGGTGAACTAACACCCCTGTATCTAAAATTTCACACTCATACGTCAATTTTCAAAAAAATCTTTCGCCATTTTGCTTATTTTGGCATTTTGACTTTGGAATCGTGATCGGCGACCCCCAAAACCCCCGTATCTAAAATTTTACATTCATACGTCAATTTTCAAAAAATCTTTCGTCATTTTGTTTTTTTTTGACATTTTGACTTTGGAATCGTGATCGGCGACCCCCAAAACCCCCGTATTTGAAATTTCACATTCATGACTCAATTTTCAAAAAAATCTTCCGCCCTTTTTTTTTTCAGTTTGGCTTTGGAATCGTGATCGGCGCCCCCAAAACCCCCGTATCTAAAATTTCACATTCATACGTCAATTTTCAAAAAAATCTTTCGCCGTTTTGCTTTTTTTGACATTTTGACTTTGGAATCGTGATCGGCGGCCCCCAAAACCCCCGTATCTAAAATTTTACATTAATACGTCAATTTTCTAAAAAATCTTTCGCCGTTTTGTTTTTTTTGACATTTTGACTTTGGAATCGTGATCGGCGACCCCCAAAACCCCTGTATCTAAAATTTTACATTCATATGTCAATTTTCAAAAAAATCTTCCACCATTTTGCTTTTTTTGACATTTTAACTTTGGAATCGTGATCGGCGACCCCCAAAACCCCCGTATCTAAAATTTTACATTAATACGTCAATTTTCTAAAAAATCTTTCGCTATTTTGTTTTTTTTGACATTTTGACTATGGAATCGTGATCGGCAACCCCCCAAAACCCCCGTATCTAAAATGTTACATTCATACGTCAATTTTCAAAAAAATCTTCCGCCATTTTGCTTTTTTTGACATTTTGACTTTGGAATCGTGATCGGCGACCCTCAAAACCCCCGTATCTAAAATTTCACACTCATACGTCAATTTTCAAAAACATCTTCCGCCATTTTGTTTTTTTTTGACATTTTGACTTTGGAATCGTGATCGGCGACCCCCAAAACCCCCGTATCTAAAAATTTACATTCATGACTCAATTTTCAAAAAATCTTCCGCCATTTTTTTTTTGACATTTTGGCTTTGGAATCGTGATCGGCGACCCCCAAAACCCCCGTATCTGAAATTTCACATTCATACGTCAATTTTCAAAATAATCTTCCGTCATTTTGTTTTTTTTGACATTTCGACTTTGGAATCGTGATCGGCGACCCCCAAAACCCCCTTATCTAAAATTTTACATTCATATGTCAATTTTCAAAAAATTCTTCCACGATTTTGTTTTTTTATGACATTTTGATTTTGGATTTGTGATCGGCGACCTAACACACTCCTGTATCTAAAATTTCACACTCATACGTCAATTTCCAAAAAAATCTTTCGCCATTTTGTTTTTTTTGACATTTTGACTTTGCAATCGTGATCGGCGACCCTCAAAACCCCCGTATCTAAAATTTCACACTCATACGTCAATTTTCAAAAAAATCTTTCGCCGTTTTGCTTTTTTTGACATTTTGACCTTGGAATCGTGATCGGCGACCCCCAAAACCCCCGTATCTAAAATTTTACGTCAATTTTCAAAAAATCTTTCGCCATTTTGTTTTTTTTGACATTTTGCTTTGAAATCGTGATCGGCGACCCCCAAAACCCCCGTATCTAAAATTTTACATTCATACATCAATTTTCAAAAAAATCTTTCGCCGTTTTGCTTTTTCTGACATTTCGACTTTGGAATCGTGATCGGCGACCCCCAAAACCCCCGTATCTAAAATTTTACATTAATACGTCAATTTTCTAAAAAAATCTTTCGCCATTTTGTTTTTTTTGACATTCTGACTTTGGAATCGTGATCGGCGACCCCCAAAACCCCCGTATCTGAAATTTCACATTCATACGTCAATTTTCAAAAAAATCTTCTGTCATTTTGTTTTTTTTGACATTTTGACTTTGGAATCGTAATCGGCGACCCCCAAAACCCCCGTATCTAAAATTTTACATTCATATGTCAATTTTCAAAAAATTCTTACACGATTTTGTTTTTTTATGACATTTTGATTTTGGATTTGTGATCGGCGACCTAACACCCCTGTATCTAAAATTTCACACTCATACGTCAATTTTCAAAAAAATCTTTCGCCATTTTGCTTATTTTGACATTTTGACTTTGGAATCGTGATCGGCGACCCCCAAAACCCCCGTATCTAAAATTTTACATTCATACGTCAATTTCCAAAAAATCTTCCGTCATTTTGTTTTTTTTTGACATTTTGACTTTGGAATCGTGATCGGCGACCCCCAAAACCCCGTATTTGAAATTTCACATTCATGACTCAATTTTCAAAAAAATCTTCCGCCCTTTTGTTTTTTTTTTTCAGTTTGGCTTTGGAATCGTGATCGGCGACCCCCAAAACCCCCGTATTTGAAATTTCACATTCATACGTCAATTTTCAAAAAAATCTTCCGCCCTTTTTTTTTTCAGTTTGGCTTTGGAATCGTGATCGGCGACCCCCAAAACCCCCGTATCTAAAATTTCACATTCATACGTCAATTTCAAAAAAATCTTTCGCCGTTTTGCTTTTTTTGACCTTTTGACTTTGGAATAGTGATCGGCGACCACCAAAACCCCCGTATCTAAAATTTTACATTAATACGTCAATTTTCTAAAAAATCTTTCGCCATTTTGTTTTTTTTGACATTTTGACTTTGGAATCGTGATCGGCGACCCCCGAAACCCCCGTATCTAGAATTTTACATTCATATGTCAATTTTCAAAAAATCTTCCACCATTTTGCTTTTTTTGACAATTTTGACTTTGGAATCGTGATCGGCGACCCCCAAAACCCCCGTATCTAAAATTTTACATTAATACGTCAATTTTCTAAAAATCTTTCGCTATTTTGTTTTTTTTTGACATTTTGACTATGGAATCGTGATCGCAACCCCCCCAAAACCCCCGTATCTAAATTTTTACATTCATACGTCAATTTTCAAAAAATTCTTCCACGATTTTGTTTTTTTATGACATTTTGATTTTGGATTTGTGATCGGCGACCTAACACACCCCCGTATCTTAAATTTCACTCATACGTCAATTTTCAAAAAATCTTTCGCCATTTTGCTTTTTTTGACATTTTGACTTTGGAATCGTGATCGGCGACCCCCAAAACCCCCGTATCTAAAATTTTACATTAATACGTCAATTTTCTAAAAAATCTTTCGCCATTTTGACTTTGTAATCGCGATCGGCGACCCCCAAAACCCCCGTATCTAAAATTTTACATTCATAAGTCAATTTTCAAAAAATATTCCGCCATTTTGTTTTTTTTGACATCTTGTCTTTGGAATCGTGATCGGCGACACCCAAAACCCCCGTATCTAAAATTTTACATTCATGACTCAATTTTCAAAAAATCTTCCGCCATTTTTTTTTTTGATATTTTGGCTTTGGAATCGTGATCGCGACCCCCAAAACCCCCGTATCTGAAATTTCACATTCATTACGTCAATTTTCCAAAAAATCTTCCGTCATTTTGTTTTTTTTGACATTTCGACTTTGGAATCGTGATCGGCGACCCTCAAAACCCACGTATCTAAAATTTCACACTCATACGTCAATTTTCAAAAAAATCTTTCGCCGTTTTGCTTTTTTTTGACATTTTGACTTTGGAATCGTGATCGGCGACCCCCAAAACCCCCGTATCTAAAATTTTACATTCATACATTTAATTTTCAAAAAAAATCTTTCGCCGTTTGCTTTTTCTGACATTTTGACTTTGGAATCGTGATCGGCGACCCCCAAAACCCCCGTATCTAAAATTTTACATTAATACGTCAATTTTCTAAAAAAATCTTTCGCCATTTTGTTTTTTTTGACATTCTGACTTTGGAATCGTGATCGGCGACCCCCAAAACCCCCGTATCTGAAATTTCACATTCATACGTCAATTTTCAAAAAAATGGTCCGTCATTTTGTTTTTTTTGACATTTTGACTTTGGAATCGTAATCGGCGACCCCCAAAACCCCCGTATCTAAAATTTTACATTCATGTCAATTTTCAAAAAATTCTTCCACGATTTTGTTTTTTTATGACATTTTGATTTTGGATTTGTGATCGGTGAACTAACACCCCTGTATCTAAAATTTCACACTCATACGTCAATTTTCAAAAAAATCTTTCGCCATTTTGCTTATTTTGGCATTTTGACTTTGGAATCGTGATCGGCGACCCCCAAAACCCCCGTATCTAAAATTTTACATTCATACGTCAATTTTCAAAAAATCTTTCGTCATTTTGTTTTTTTTTGACATTTTGACTTTGGAATCGTGATCGGCGACCCCCAAAACCCCCGTATTTGAAATTTCACATTCATGACTCAATTTTCAAAAAAATCTTCCGCCCTTTTTTTTTTCAGTTTGGCTTTGGAATCGTGATCGGCGCCCCCAAAACCCCCGTATCTAAAATTTCACATTCATACGTCAATTTTCAAAAAAATCTTTCGCCGTTTTGCTTTTTTTGACATTTTGACTTTGGAATCGTGATCGGCGGCCCCCAAAACCCCCGTATCTAAAATTTTACATTAATACGTCAATTTTCTAAAAAATCTTTCGCCGTTTTGTTTTTTTTGACATTTTGACTTTGGAATCGTGATCGGCGACCCCCAAAACCCCTGTATCTAAAATTTTACATTCATATGTCAATTTTCAAAAAAATCTTCCACCATTTTGCTTTTTTTGACATTTTAACTTTGGAATCGTGATCGGCGACCCCCAAAACCCCCGTATCTAAAATTTTACATTAATACGTCAATTTTCTAAAAAATCTTTCGCTATTTTGTTTTTTTTGACATTTTGACTATGGAATCGTGATCGGCAACCCCCCAAAACCCCCGTATCTAAAATGTTACATTCATACGTCAATTTTCAAAAAAATCTTCCGCCATTTTGCTTTTTTTGACATTTTGACTTTGGAATCGTGATCGGCGACCCTCAAAACCCCCGTATCTAAAATTTCACACTCATACGTCAATTTTCAAAAACATCTTCCGCCATTTTGTTTTTTTTTGACATTTTGACTTTGGAATCGTGATCGGCGACCCCCAAAACCCCCGTATCTAAAAATTTACATTCATGACTCAATTTTCAAAAAATCTTCCGCCATTTTTTTTTTGACATTTTGGCTTTGGAATCGTGATCGGCGACCCCCAAAACCCCCGTATCTGAAATTTCACATTCATACGTCAATTTTCAAAATAATCTTCCGTCATTTTGTTTTTTTTGACATTTCGACTTTGGAATCGTGATCGGCGACCCCCAAAACCCCCTTATCTAAAATTTTACATTCATATGTCAATTTTCAAAAAATTCTTCCACGATTTTGTTTTTTTATGACATTTTGATTTTGGATTTGTGATCGGCGACCTAACACACTCCTGTATCTAAAATTTCACACTCATACGTCAATTTCCAAAAAAATCTTTCGCCATTTTGTTTTTTTTGACATTTTGACTTTGCAATCGTGATCGGCGACCCTCAAAACCCCCGTATCTAAAATTTCACACTCATACGTCAATTTTCAAAAAAATCTTTCGCCGTTTTGCTTTTTTTGACATTTTGACCTTGGAATCGTGATCGGCGACCCCCAAAACCCCCGTATCTAAAATTTTACGTCAATTTTCAAAAAATCTTTCGCCATTTTGTTTTTTTTGACATTTTGCTTTGAAATCGTGATCGGCGACCCCCAAAACCCCCGTATCTAAAATTTTACATTCATACATCAATTTTCAAAAAAATCTTTCGCCGTTTTGCTTTTTCTGACATTTCGACTTTGGAATCGTGATCGGCGACCCCCAAAACCCCCGTATCTAAAATTTTACATTAATACGTCAATTTTCTAAAAAAATCTTTCGCCATTTTGTTTTTTTTGACATTCTGACTTTGGAATCGTGATCGGCGACCCCCAAAACCCCCGTATCTGAAATTTCACATTCATACGTCAATTTTCAAAAAAATCTTCTGTCATTTTGTTTTTTTTGACATTTTGACTTTGGAATCGTAATCGGCGACCCCCAAAACCCCCGTATCTAAAATTTTACATTCATATGTCAATTTTCAAAAAATTCTTACACGATTTTGTTTTTTTATGACATTTTGATTTTGGATTTGTGATCGGCGACCTAACACCCCTGTATCTAAAATTTCACACTCATACGTCAATTTTCAAAAAAATCTTTCGCCATTTTGCTTATTTTGACATTTTGACTTTGGAATCGTGATCGGCGACCCCCAAAACCCCCGTATCTAAAATTTTACATTCATACGTCAATTTCCAAAAAATCTTCCGTCATTTTGTTTTTTTTTGACATTTTGACTTTGGAATCGTGATCGGCGACCCCCAAAACCCCCGTATTTGAAATTTCACATTCATGACTCAATTTTCAAAAAAATCTTCCGCCCTTTTGTTTTTTTTTTCAGTTTGGCTTTGGAATCGTGATCGGCGACCCCCAAAACCCCCGTATTTGAAATTTCACATTCATACGTCAATTTTCAAAAAAATCTTCCGCCCTTTTTTTTTTCAGTTTGGCTTTGGAATCGTGATCGGCGACCCCCAAAACCCCCGTATCTAAAATTTCACATTCATACGTCAATTTTCAAAAAAATCTTTCGCCGTTTTGCTTTTTTTGACCTTTTGACTTTGGAATAGTGATCGGCGACCACCAAAACCCCCGTATCTAAAATTTTACATTAATACGTCAATTTTCTAAAAAATCTTTCGCCATTTTGTTTTTTTTGACATTTTGACTTTGGAATCGTGATCGGCGACCCCCAAACCCCCGTATCTAGAATTTTACATTCATATGTCAATTTTCAAAAAAATCTTCCACCATTTTGCTTTTTTTGACATTTTGACTTTGGAATCGTGATCGGCGACCCCCAAAACCCCCGTATCTAAAATTTTACATTAATACGTCAATTTTCTAAAAATCTTTCGCTATTTTGTTTTTTTTTGACATTTTGACTATGGAATCGTGATCGGCAACCCCCCAAAACCCCCGTATCTAAATTTTTACATTCATACGTCAATTTTCAAAAAATTCTTCCACGATTTTGTTTTTTTATGACATTTTGATTTTGGATTTGTGATCGGCGACCTAACACACCCCCGTATCTTAAATTTCACTCATACGTCAATTTTCAAAAAAATCTTTCGCCATTTTGCTTTTTTTGACATTTTGACTTTGGAATCGTGATCGGCGACCCCCAAAACCCCCGTATCTAAAATTTTACATTAATACGTCAATTTTCTAAAAAATCTTTCGCCATTTTGACTTTGTAATCGCGATCGGCGACCCCCAAAACCCCCGTATCTAAAATTTTACATTCATAAGTCAATTTTCAAAAAATATTCCGCCATTTTGTTTTTTTTGACATCTTGACTTAGGAATCGTGATCGGCGACCCCCAAAACCCCCGTATCTAAAATTTTACATTCATGACTCAATTTTCAAAAAATCTTCCGCCATTTTTTTTTTTTTGACATTTTGGCTTTGGAATCGTGATCGGCGACCCCCAAAACCCCCGTATCTAAAATTTCACATTCATACGTGAATTTTCAAAAAAATCTTCCGCCATTTTGCTTTTTTTGACATTTTGACTTTGGAATCGTGATCGGCGACCCTCAAAACCCCCGTATCTAAAATTTCACACTCCTACGTCAATTTTCAAAAAAATCTTCTGCCATTTTGTTTTTTTTTTGACATTTTGGCTTTGGAATCGTGATTGGCGACCCCCAAAACCTCCGTATCTAAAATCTCACATTCATACGTCAATTTTCAAAAAAAATCTTTCGCCATTTTGTTTTTTTTTGACATTTTGACTTTGGAATCGTGATCGGCGACCCCCAAAACCCCCGTATTTGAAATTTCACATTCATGACTCAATTTTCAAAAAAATCTTCCGCCCTTTTGTTTTTCTTTTCAGTTTGGCTGTGGAATCGTGATCGGCGACCCCCAAAACCCCCGTATTTAAAATTTTACATTAATACGTCAATTTTCTAAAAAATCATTCGCCATTTTGTTTTTTTTCACATTTTGACTTTGGAATCGTGATCGGCGACCCCCAAAACCACCGTATCTAAAATTTGACATTCATATGTCAATTTTCAAAAAAAAATTCCACCATTTTGCTTTTTTTGACATTTTGACTTTGGAATCGTGATCGGCGACCCCCAAAACCCCCGTATCTAAAATTTTACATTCATGTCAATTTTCAAAAATATCTTCCAACGTTTTGCTTTTTTTGACATTTTGACTTTGGAATCGTGATCGGCGACCCCCAAAACCCCCGTATCTAAAATTTTACATTAATACGTCAATTTTCTAAAAAATCTTGCGCTATTTTGTTTTTTTTGACATTTTGACTTTGGAATCGTGATCGGCGACCCCCCAAAACCCCCGTATCTTAAATCTTACATTCATACGTCAATTTTCAAAAAAATCTTCCGCCATTTTGCTTTTTTTGACATTTTGAATTTGGAATCGTGATCGGCGACCCCCAAAACCCCTGTATCTAAAATTTTACATTAATACGTCAATTTTCTAAAAAATCTTTCGCCATTTTGTTTTTTTTGACATTTTGGCTTTGGAATCGTGATCGGCGACCCCCAAAACCCCCGTATTTGAAATTTCACATTCATACGTCAATTTTCAAAAAAATCTTCCGCCCTTTTTTTTTTCAGTTTGGCTTTGGAATCGTGATCGGCGACCCCCAAAACCCCCGTATCTAAAATTTCACATTCATACGTCAATTTTCAAAAAAATCTTTCGCCGTTTTGCTTTTTTTGACATTTTGACTTTGTAATAGTGATCGGCGACCCCCAAAACCCCCGTATCTAAAATTTTACATTAATACGTCAATTTTCTAAAAAATCTTTCGCCATTTTGTTTTTTTTGACATTTTGACTTTGGAATCGTGATCGGCGACCCCCAAACCCCCGTATCTAGAATTTTACATTCATATGTCAATTTTCAAAAAAATCTTCCACCATTTTGCTTTTTTTGACATTTTGACTTTGGAATCGTGATCGGCGACCCCCAAAACCCCCGTATCTAAAATTTTACATTAATACGTCAATTTTCTAAAAATCTTTCGCTATTTTGTTTTTTTTTGAAATTTTGACTATGGAATCGTGATCGGCAACCCCCCAAAACCCCCGTATCTAAAATTTTACATTCATACGTCAATTTTCAAAAAATTCTTCCACGATTTTGTTTTTTTATGACATTTTGATTTTGGATTTGTGATCGGCGACCTAACACACCCCCGTATCTTAAATTTCACTCATACGTCAATTTTCAAAAAAATCTTTCGCCATTTTGCTTTTTTTGACATTTTGACTTTGGAATCGTGATCGGCGACCCCCAAAACCCCCGTATCTAAAATTTTACATTAATACGTCAATTTTCTAAAAAATCTTTCGCCATTTTGACTTTGTAATCGCGATCGGCGACCCCCAAAACCCCCGTATCTAAAATTTTACATTCATAAGTCAATTTTCAAAAAATATTCCGCCATTTTGTTTTTTTTGACATCTTGTCTTTGGAATCGTGATCGGCGACACCCAAAACCCCCGTATCTAAAATTTTACATTCATGACTCAATTTTCAAAAAATCTTCCGCCATTTTGTTTTTTTTTGACATTTTGGCTTTGGAATCGTGATCGGCGACCCCCAAAACCCCCGTATCTAAAATTTCACATTCATACGTGAATTTTCAAAAAAATCTTCCGCCATTTTGCTTTTTTTGACATTTTGACTTTGGAATCGTGATCGGCGACCCTCAAAACCCCCGTATCTAAAATTTCACACTCCTACGTCAATTTTCAAAAAAATCTTCTGCCATTTTGTTTTTTTTTTGACATTTTGGCTCTGGAATCGTGATTGGCGACCCCCAAAACCTCCGTATCTAAAATCTCACATTCATACGTCAATTTTCAAAAAAAATCTTTCGCCATTTTGTTTTTTTTTGACATTTTGACTTTGGAATCGTGATCGGCGACCCCCAAAACCCCCGTATTTGAAATTTCACATTCATGACTCAATTTTCAAAAAAATCTTCCGCCCTTTTGTTTTTCTTTTCAGTTTGGCTGTGGAATCGTGATCGGCGACCCCCAAAACCCCCGTATTTAAAATTTTACATTAATACGTCAATTTTCTAAAAAATCTTTCGCCATTTTGTTTTTTTTCACATTTTGACTTTGGAATCGTGATCGGCGACCCCCAAAACCACCGTATCTAAAATTTGACATTCATATGTCAATTTTCAAAAAAAAATTCCACCATTTTGCTTTTTTTGACATTTTGACTTTGGAATCGTGATCGGCGACCCCCAAAACCCCCGTATCTAAAATTTTACATTCATGTCAATTTTCAAAAAAATCTTCCAACGTTTTGCTTTTTTTGACATTTTGACTTTGGAATCGTGATCGGCGACCCCCAAAACCCCCGTATCTAAAATTTTACATTAATACGTCAATTTTCTAAAAAATCTTGCGCTATTTTGTTTTTTTTTGACATTTTGACTTTGGAATCGTGATCGGCGACCCCCCAAAACCCCCGTATCTTAAATCTTACATTCATACGTCAATTTTCAAAAAAATCTTCCGCCATTTTGCTTTTTTTGACATTTTGAATTTGGAATCGTGATCGGCGACCCCCAAAACCCCTGTATCTAAAATTTTACATTAATACGTCAATTTTCTAAAAAATCTTTCGCCATTTTGTTTTTTTTGACATTTTGGCTTTGGAATCGTGATCGGCGACCCCCAAAACCCCCGTATTTGAAATTTCACATTCATACGTCAATTTTCAAAAAAATCTTCCGCCCTTTTTTTTTTTCAGTTTGGCTTTGGAATCGTGATCGGCGACCCCCAAAACCCCCGTATCTAAAATTTCACATTCATACGTCAATTTTCAAAAAAATCTTTCGCCGTTTTGCTTTTTTTGACATTTTGACTTTGGAATAGTGATCGGCGACCCCCAAAACCCCCGTATCTAAAATTTTACATTAATACGTCAATTTTCTAAAAAATCTTTCGCCATTTTGTTTTTTTTGACATTTTGACTTTGGAATCGTGATCGGCGACCCCCAAACCCCCGTATCTAGAATTTTACATTCATATGTCAATTTTCAAAAAAATCTTCCACCATTTTGCTTTTTTTGACATTTTGACTTTGGAATCGTGATCGGCGACCCCCAAAACCCCCGTATCTAAAATTTTACATTAATACGTCAATTTTCTAAAAATCTTTCGCTATTTTGTTTTTTTTTGAAATTTTGACTATGGAATCGTGATCGGCAACCCCCCAAAACCCCCGTATCTAAAATTTTACATTCATACGTCAATTTTCAAAAAATTCTTCCACGATTTTGTTTTTTTATGACATTTTGATTTTGGATTTGTGATCGGCGACCTAACACACCCCCGTATCTTAAATTTCACTCATACGTCAATTTTCAAAAAAATCTTTCGCCATTTTGCTTTTTTTGACATTTTGACTTTGGAATCGTGATCGGCGACCCCCAAAATCCCCGTATCTAAAATTTTACATTAATACGTCAATTTTCTAAAAAATCTTTCGCCATTTTGACTTTGTAATCGCGATCGGCGACCCCCAAAACCCCCGTATCTAAAATTTTACATTCATAAGTCAATTTTCAAAAAATATTCCGCCATTTTGTTTTTTTTGACATCTTGACTTTGGAATCGTGATCGGCGACCCCCAAAACCCCTGTATCTAAAATTTTACATTAATACGTCAATTTTCTAAAAAATCTTTCGCCATTTTGTTTTTTTTGACATTTTGACTTTGGAATCGTGATCGGCGACCCCCAAAACCCCCGTATCTAAAATTTTACATTAATAAGTCAATTTTCAAAAAAATCTTCCGCCATTTTGTTTTTTTTTGACATTTTGACTTTGGAATCGTGATCGGCGACCCCCAAAACCCCCGTATCTAAAATTTTACATTCATACGTCAATTTTCAAAAAATCTTCCGTCATTTTGTTTTTTTTGACATCTTGACTTTGGAATCGTGATCGGCGACCCCCAAAACCCCCGTATCTAAAAATTTACATTCATGACTCAATTTTCAAAGAATCTTCCGCCATTTTGTTTTTTTTGACATTTTGGCTTTGGAATCGTGATCGGCGACCCCCAAAACCCCCGTATGTAAAATTTCACATTCATACGTGAATTTTCAAAAAAATCTTTCGCCATTTTGTTTTTTTTGACATTTTGACTTTGGAATCGTGATCGGCGACCCCCAAAACTCGCGTATATAAAATTTCACATTCATACGTCAATTTTCAAAAAAATCTTCCGCCCTTTTGTTTTTTTTTGACATTTTGACTTTGGAATCGTGATCGGCGACCCCCAAAACCCCCTTATCTAAAATTTTACATTCATATGTCAATTTTCAAAAAATTCTTCCACGATTTTGTTTTTTTATGACATTTTGATTTTGGATTTGTGATCGGCGACCTAACACACCCCTGTATCTAAAATTTCACTCACGTCAATTTTCAAAAAAATCTTTCGCCATTTTCTTTTTTTTGACATTTTGACTTTGGAATCGTGATCGGCGACCCCCAAAACCCCCGTATCTAAAATTTTACATTCATACGTCAATTTTCAAAAAATCTTGCGTCATTTTGTTTTTTTTGACATTTTGACTTTGGAATCGTGATCGGCGACCCCCAAAACCCCCGTATCTAAAATTTTACATTCATACGTCAATTTTCAAAAAATCTTCCGCCATTTTTTTTTTGACATTTTGACTTTGGAATCGTGATCGGCGACCCCCAAAACCCCCGTATCTAAAATTTTACATTTATACGTAAATTTTCAAAAAAATCTTCCGCCATTTTGCTTTTTTTGACATTTTGACTTTGGAATCGTGATCGGCGACCCCCAAAACCCCCGTATCTAAAATTTTACATTTATACGTAAATTTTCAAAAAAATCTTCCGCCATTTTGCTTTTTTTGACATTTTGACTTTGGAATCGTGATCGGCGACCCCCAAAACCCCCGTATCTAAAATTTTACATTTATACGTAAATTTTCAAAAAAATATTCCGCCATTTTGTTTTTTTTTGACATTTTCACTTTGGAATTGTGATCGGCGACCCCCAAAACCCCCGTATCTAAAATTTTATATTCATACGTCAATTTTCAAAAAAATCATCCGCCATTTTGTTTTTTTATGACATTCTGATTTTGGATTTGTGATCGGCGACTTAAGACACCCTCGTATCTAAAATTTCACATTTATACGTCAATTTTCAAAAAATCCTTCGGCCATTTTTTTTTTTTTTTTGACATTTCGACTGTGGATACGTGACCAATGATACCACAAAGACTCCCAAGTGCCGAATTTTACTTTAATCAGAAGAGAGAAATTAATTTCAGATAGCTCCGCCCACTCTGCATGTATGCCTAATCGTTGTCATAAGGGCACATAAATGTTAAAAGCTATCTTTTTCCCCATTAAGGCGTACGCGTTCTGGAATTAAAGTATTTTAATAATGCAAATATATAATCATTAAAAGAACAATAATCAACCTGTATATCTATAAAAATGTTAAGTCAAGCGGATGTATTATGTCGAGATTGAGATGCCGATAATTGATAATTTAGTTTTACATATATTTTGTTTAATTTGTGTACAACAACCTAATAATTTGTCAAATTTGTGTGCATTTTAGCTTCAAATAAATTGTTTGTCAAACATTTTGTACAATTGGTGTGCGCGCAGCCGAAATTATCATCCCGGTTCGTTTGAGTCGACGACGGCGCGCGGCGCCGAGTATTATATGTGTACTACACGTTCATGAACGGTATGCTATTACGGATCCACACGGTTCAAATGAGCCGGTTCCGTGACCCGGCTCACAATGAGGAGCTGAACCGAGTCAAAGAAATGAGCCGTTTTGCCCACCTCTATGTCAGTTATCTTCATAACCTATAAAATAATTATATTTTGACGTTTGTTATAATTATCATCAATTTTATTCAATTAAAAAATTGTCAAAATTTAATAACATAAATCTAACGTACCGGAAATTACACTTTTTTAAAGCATTTATATAATAGAAAAACTTAGTACAATATTTAAAAATTGTGACTTTCGATGTCAGTTTGTATGTTGATAATTTTTTTCAAAATTCAAATTCTGTTATGATTTCTCGTCGCAAAGGAAGCAATTATAGAAAGGAATCATTATATTGAATTAAGTATGGGCAAGTATAGGTACGATGTATTTATACTACTCATTATTATTTTTGATGATGTTTTTATAGTCATTACGTTGAATATAGTTTGTAAATTTATGAATGTTTTTGTGTTAATTTTTATGATAAAGAACGTTTAAATTTCAATAAAGAGAAGTTAGAATTATGTGAACAATTTCGCAACTCTCGTGTTTGCAGAAAGCAACCATTGTTAGATATAGTGATGTATGGAGCTCTTCGAGGTTGATTCGCCTCTTCGCTTGTACTTATATCTTTTTAATATTATATCTAAGGCTGTAAGGGCATCTCATTGGTAATGCGATTAATGCTGGTCGCATGCTGTTTTAATGAATGTTAAATGTTAATAATCATTTCCCCTATAAAAATGTTAGTTAAAATTCATAAGGCAGATTTCATTAAAAAACAACTAAATACGGTATAACTATTTTCGGTACGCTATTTCTGAAAATAAGGGAGCTAATTAGAATTTAGATCCGTATAATATTTGTCCCTGTGAACAGTTGATTTCACTGCTACAGCTCACTGGTTTGACGTAATGTCAGATTATGTGTATGCGTTAAAAAATCGTATGGCATATCGGCAACAACTCTAACCATAATACATAAAATTGTCGGAGTACCTATGTCATTCATAATGTTAATTTAATTTTTATGATACCGCATACGCTTCTTCTTTTTAGTTGGTTAGGTTGTACCTATTCACTATTACCTATACTATTTACGGTATTTTAATTTCTATATGAATGAATGACAGTGGAGGATAATTATGTAGTTAACTTTGCTATTGTAATGAATGAAGATTAAATTTAAAGAAATATCTCTAGAAATGGATTATACATTATGGTGGCAAATGAATTTATTTATTAAGACTTTGCCCACAAAGCGAACAATATTCCTATATAATTTAATGAACGCTGATATTTAAACATTTTTTATTGACATTCAGGTTTTGTATCAGTTGTGTACATCTAGTCAATGGTGAACGTCGACAGATCAAAAAAAAAAATTAATTGAATGTTGTTTCACGTTATTAGTTCTATAAAATTGGTACTACGCTTTGTGTCAAGTTTACGATTGAAATAGTGTATAATTCAAATTTTCTGACAGACTGTCATCGTAACGATATTTCGATGACACATACCTATGACAATGAAAAGTCAGACAGCTGACATGAAGATGTTTAACCAAAATTGTCGTTCCACCTGTCATCGTGACAATAGTTCGTTGAACTGTATTTGTTCACACATAAACTTGTGAGAACGAAATGTCAGGCTAACTTAATAAAACATGTTTTAAACTTACAGGTCATTGAGAGAATTAATTAATTTTCATATTACGCTTTAGTAATATACTTTCTAAAACGCAATCGAAAATCTTGCTAGCTCCTATACGGTTGATGCTAGACACTGTCGTACCATTTAACCAAAAATGTACTTCTGATTAGTTGGTCCCAACCAGCAGTCGCACACTTTAAATACTTGCTTTTATAACTGAATTGGTAAACGAAATGACATACATGCTTATGGGAATCTTATTTGATGTATTTATTTTATTTCGAAGTGCTTCGGACACATCTGCCAAATAAAGAAAAGTCGCCCTATTATTTGTACGTAGAGAGATCGATGAGAAATGTTATTAAATGATCCCATTCGTAAAATGACTTAAATTTATATAATAATTATAACTTGAACACTGATACATTTCCAACATTCTGTTGACATTTAGGTTTTGTATAATTCGTGTGCATCTAACGTAATTTGACAGGCCCAAATGGCAAAACTCAGACGGTTCTTCTTTATTTAAGCTTGCTTCAAGTTCTTCGTTGTATGAAATTTACATTTTGATGACATATACATATAATGAATAGAGTGTCATTGTATTTATTAATATATCTTCATAAAATATAGCAAAATCGTTATATTTATTACTGTACTTACGTGCGACAATACACTTTAAGTTTATTTTATCATATCCGTCGGCATTTTGTTCGTATATTCATATAGAAAGGAAATAGTAACGATTGATAATAATAACACTAATACGTATCTGAAAGGTACCACGTTTCAATTAAAAATACACTTCTTCGTAATATCTTTATTTGTCGGTCTTCTGACATTTAAACTTGACAACCGATGGATGAACGTGAATATATATATAGTCATTAATGACACGCAAACTCGTCATCGCGAGATTTTTTTACCCTGCAGAAAAGCTTTAAATGAATCGCACCTTCCACAGCGACAGATTTGGCACGTGGACAGTGTACTCAATCGTCGCGGAAAAGTCCACTATTTTCGTTTCCAACCCTCTTTCCGCACTCTAAACCTCGACGGCCTGAAATTTCTTCGTCAAAGTGAAACTTTTACAATTCTTTCGCGCGTGCCTGTCATACCTGACATTTTTACGATTTTGATCGGTTGTCACGTGAATCGTCATGACGTAAGCCATTTTTCTGTTAAAACACCGTATGCACGCTCCTCTTTAAAAGCCCATATCTCTGCACACGTTCCACTTAGAAGGAAAAACTCTCCGTCGAGGAACAATTCAAGGTCGTCGGTAACTTCACGCCAAAGGGCAGCTTTCAATTTCGCGTATCCAGAGACGAGTTCTGCGCCCCGCGTACCCAATTTTCGTCGATTTTGACCGGGTTTGGTTGCCATTGACTACTCGGCTTTTATTATATATAACTAGCTGTCCATCAATCTCTTCGAGCTTGAATCGCCTTTCGCGTCCGCTTACAGTTTATTACAGATTCCTGTAAAACGCTAAAAAAAATCTTATTTTCTAAACTTTTGACACACCTTGTATAGACGCATACTTTTTGCTGTCACGATGACAGGACGAACGACAATATAATTAAGCATATTTACATCAGTTTGACTGTTCATTGTTGAAGTTTTAAGTTTGGGCTTTATTTAGCGTAAAGCTAATACTTGACACTAAAACATTCATACAGACTGACGTGGAAATATCTGTGTTAACATTTTGCTTACATACATTGCAAAAAAGTCCTCTATAATTCATATTTGTTGGGTTATTTTGCGATTCTTATGAAATATTTTATAAAAAATAATACAAAAGGGGAGACTTCATGATTAAAACCAAACTACAAATAATAATTGAATCAATCGAAATAAGATCGCGACACCAACCTGGTACACGATCATCATAAATCATAGGTGATCTATAATGTTTGTCATACAATATTGGTATAAGTAATGTAGATTACTCATTTTGTTTTTATTTTTTTTAATTTAAGACACAATTATTCTATTGAACACTCGCTCTTATTGTTATTATAGTGTTTCATTAAACTCTTCGAATTAGAATTGCTTCTTCGCGTCCACTTCTTCTCTATAAGTTGTTCTATAAATGTGCCTCTTTGGAAATGTGATCACTGCCAGACGCAAGGGTACATGAATATTAACACTTATATATTTTTTTAATGTAAGTAAAATGTTATTAATTGCTTTTGACTCCTTTGCCTTATTTTATATAAGAATGATATTGGAATCTGTATCTGAGTTACTGTTAATGGAGAGTAATTGCAACTGTAGTTCACTTTGCTTTTGTTTATGAATAAAGATTGAATTTAAACAATATATGTCTAATAATGAATTATACATTATTTGACATTTATAATTTGTGGCAAATGAATTTATTTATTAAGAATTTGCCCATAAAATATATAATATTTCTATATAATTTACTGAACGTTGAGTTGACATTTAGAACATTTCGTTGAGTCAGGTTTTGTATAAATCGTGTGCAATTAGCGTAAGACTGTCATAGTCAAGTCAGACTGAAGTTAAGATGCTTAGGTAAATTATTGTCATTCCACTTGTCATCGTGACAGCAGTTCGTTGAAGTGTGTTCGTTCATAATAACATGTGAGAACGAAATGTCACAGTGACAGTGCTTTACCAAATTATATTTCCAATTGTCGTATGAAATTAACAAAACATGATGAACAGAATGTGTTTTTAAATTTGCTAACATTTAAAAATAGGTACTGTCGCTCTTATATTTTTCAAACGCGATGGAATGTTATTATACCACCGCTGTTTGAGAAAGCTACAGTGTTAGCGAAACGCGTTACAGCATTTACATTTTTGTAAATAAATAGATATAGTGAAGATATAAACAAATTTGTTGTTTTATTTTACGTTGATTTCAATAGATCTTCACCAAGTAAAAGCCACATCTATCCAATTTTCCAAGCAATGGAAAATCCTGCTATGTCGTACCATTTAACAGAAAATGTGCCTCTGATCGGTTGATGACAACCAGCAGTCGCATCCCTTAAGTGCTTGTTTTTATAACAGAATTATTATTAAACAAAATAACATCCGGTTACATCTTTCTTCCAATTTCCTGTAAAACGCGAGCACTGCCATGATGGTTTTTCTAGTGTCCGTTATCATAAACTTTTGACGAACCCCTATATATACATATATGTTTGCGTTATAATTGTCATCATGAAAGCAGTTCAGATGTCATCACGAACTGAAATTGATCGATCGTTTGGACGTTTGATAGCCTGCAAATGAATTTTCGTGCGGCTGCCAACGTTAATTAAATGTTAGACGGATTTTTGCCTGTCAATTGTGACGTTTCCTATAATATTTAAGTCAACCTAATGTGGATGTTAAGTTGTCATTGTCAGCTATGCCGACGTACTTTAATATTTAATACAGACATTTTGCGTAGACCCTAGTTAAATTTATCGGTGTTAGAAACGGTAATAGAAAAATGAACTTGGTGACGTAGATGTGCCCGTCAATTATTCTTAATTCTGATCAGCACATATAAAAATCAGCTGGATAGTAATGCTTACTTCATTTTTTCTGTAGAAGTGATGTTATTGTGTATTAAAGTACTTTGCGATCTTAGAGTAACTAATAATTATTAAATTACCATATATGATGTTTCTGTATCGTATTGCCTTTATATGTAGTAATAGTTCCATTACTAAAATAGTAATTGCCTATTTTACTCTTTAAATCGTTAAATTAAATGTGATATGTATGTATTATGCATTTATGAAAAGTAAAGTGTTACAATTAACATTGATTTTCACGACAATAGGCAACAGAAATAAATTTCTTCTTCTTCTTTATTGTGGCTTTGAGTTAGACTATTTAGTCTTTTACTCTTCATCTGAGAGCGGTGAATCTTGGAATGTTGGAGTTGAATTTGATTAGCTATTGTTTATCTTTATTTTGATTAAGAATTAAAGTAAAACCATTTTAGGTCTTTTGTGTTTGAAATTTTCATTTCCATCATATGCAAGTGCTCTTTTAAGATTTTGATTTGAGTGGTTTTCCATCTGATTTATTGGACGTAATACTTGTTTGTAAAGTAGAATTTTGTTGTTCGTGTTCAGCTGGCTTTTTCTGCCTATAAGAGGCCATAGTTGACATCTTGTTTGTTTGGTTTTGGTTATCGTTTTTGCTATGTGTGTGTTATAATTGAGCTTTATATCTAGGTATATTCCCAGGTATTTAATTTCTCTACTCCATGGTGTAGTGTTGTTGTTGATGGTTATTTCGTTGTCTGATGTTTTCCGATTCCTTTTGAAAGATTATTACTTGGGATTTGTCTTCGTTTATTGTTGTCCTCCATTGTTCGAACCATTTTATCGTGTTGTCTAGGTGCGTTTGGAGTTCCTGTATCGCGTTCGTCGGACATCTTGATGTTGAGAGCAGTGCCGAAATAAATGTCTATGCCGTTCGTTCAAAATAGACAATAGACTATATAAGAATCGGTGTTATTGGGTTTGTCAATTTTGAAGTTTTCCGGCAAGTGTAATTGTGATTTAAAATTGATTGGCCACTTTAAGGATTAACTTTAAACGTTTTCGAAAACCGTCACTGCGTCAGAGGTTAATTGATGTTTATATAAGTTCCTCCTATAAACTTCAAATCTGCGAGACCTAATTGTCAAATTGAATATCATTGTTGAAATATGTAAATGTGGCAATTGGATTTAATATTTTCTGCATTAAAGATCAATTTTATTGTGATTAACATTTTAATTTTATTGACAATTTATAGTAATATAGCGGAAAGGATGGAGATATTTTATTATGTGTTGGTAATAATAATAATACATATCTAATAGGTTTCACATTTCATCAATCAAAAACCACTCTTGAACTTTGCATTTTTTCATTTCCTTAACATTACATATTCACATCGTGTCTGCTCATAGCGCCCATGTAAATGTCTGATAGAAGATATTGAACTTGTAAATTTAGAGTCTCTAGTCGTCAAAAAGAAAAAAGAAAGAAAATATTGTTCCCTTCTTTTCGCTTCGCGTATGTTCTCAGGTGATTAGCCAAATAAATTCACTTTTCATTACCAAACTGTCCAACATTTGCCGACTTTATGGCTTTAAAGTTTCACAACACGTCGATGATAGTGACTGTTCTTCCTCGATATTTTTTCGATAGCACATCTCTTTATCGTCACATCTTTGGTGTTTTCAGTATTTAGTCCGGTCAGGTCACAGTATTTTTGAGATGACATACCAAGTCGATTGCACCACCGAGACTATTATGCAGTGAATTCTGACGTTTCCCAGTAAGTGTTATCGCCTATTGATCGTCTTGATGGTTCATAACTCGAATTGAAGTTTCATCGCAAGTCAAACGTTAGATGGATTTTTTGTATATAAGTGTTAAAGTTTCCTGTTACTTTAAAGGATATTCTTACACTTAAACTTAATTACAAATCAACATGTCAAATTATAGGATTGCATACTGAAAAATTAAAAATACGGATCACTTCTGTTTCATTTCCTGCTTTTAAGTATACACTTTTCTTAGAAAAGATGCTAAATAAGTGATCGATGAATTTAATGTAATTTAGTATATATACTCTTCAAATTCTTTAATTCTATTTGGATATTTCCAGTATTTAATGAATGAAACCTGCAAACTTTTAAGACTGTCATTTCTAAGTGTATAAACATATTCATATGTAGTTACTGACCTTGTGGGCTTCAATTCTTTCAACTTTAATTTACAGCCATACCAAAAAATCGAGAAACTACTTCTGTATCATTTCCTTCGGATCAGTTCTCGTATATATTCTCAAATAAAAGGTAAATTCATGTTTGATTAAATTAATGCCGTTTAGTATATTCTTTAGTGCTTACGTATTTGATTCCCTCGATCTAGATATTTACTTGCCTTAGATTTTTCCAGTATTTAATGACAAAACTTGCAAACGTTTAAAACTGTAATTTGTAAATGTTATACGGTATATATTCATATGTAGTTAGTGACCCTGTATTGTCAATTATTTCCACCTTAATTTACGACAGGGGTCGTTTGTTTTAGAAATTTACTTGCCTTAGATTTTTCCAGTATTTAATGACAAAACTTGCAAACGTTTAAAACTGTAATTTGTAAATGTTATACGGTATATATTCATATGTAGTTAGTGACCCTGTATTCATAAGGCAGATTTCATTAAAAAACAACTAAATACGGTATAACTATTTTCGGTACGCTATTTCTGAAAATAAGGGAGCTAATTAGAATTTAGATCCGTATAATATTTGTCCCTGTGAACAGTTGATTTCACTGCTACAGCTCACTGGTTTGACGTAATTGGTTTGACGTAATGTCAGATTATGTGTATGCGTTAAAAAATCGTATGGCTTATCGGCAACAACTCTAACCATAATACATAAAATTGTCGGAGTACCTATGTCATTCATAATGTTAATTTAATTTTTATGATACCGCATACGCTTCTTCTTTTTAGTTGGTTAGGTTGTACCTATTCACTATTACCTATACTATTTACGGTATTTTAATTTCTATATGAATGAATGACAGTGGAGGATAATTATGTAGTTAACTTTGCTATTGTAATGAATGAAGATTAAATTTAAAGAAATATCTCTAGAAATGGATTATACATTATGGTGGCAAATGAATTTATTTATTAAGACTTTGCCCACAAAGCGAACAATATTCCTATATAGGTAATTTAATGAACGCTGATATTTAAAATTTTTTTATTGACATTCAGGTTTTGTATCAGTTGTGTACATCTAGTCCATGGTGAACGTCGACAGATCAAAAAAAAATTAATTGAATATTGTTTCACGTTATTAGTTCTATAAAATTGGTACTACGCTCTGTGTCAAGTTTACGATTGAAATAGTGTATAATTCAAATTTTCTGACAGACTGTCATCGTAACGATATTTCGATGACACATACCTATGACAATGAAAAGTCAGACAGCTGACATGAAGATGTTTAACCAAAATTGTCGTTCCACCTGTCATCGTGACAATAGTTCGTTGAACTGTATTTGTTCACACATAAACTTGCGAGAACGAAATGTCAGACTAACTTAATAAAACATGTTTTAAACTTACAGGTCATTGAGAGAATTAATTAATTTTCATATTACGCTTTAATAATATACTTTCTAAAGCGCAATCGAAAATCTTGCTGGCTCCTATACGGTTGATGCTAGACACTGTCGTACCATTTAACCAAAAATGTACTTCTGATTAGTCGCCCTATTATTTGTACGTAGAGAGATCGATGAGAAATGTTATTAAATGATCCCATTCGTAAAATGGTTTAAATTTATATAATTATAACTTGAACACTGATACATTTCCAACATTCTGTTGACATTTAGGTTTTGTATAATTCGTGTGCATCTAACTAATTTGACAGGCCCAAATGGCAAAACTCAGATGGTTCTTCTTTATATAAGCTTGCTTCAAGTTCTTCGTTGTATGAAATTTACATTTCGATGACATATATAATGAATAGAGTGTCATTGTATTTATTAATATATCTTAATAAAATATAGAAAAATCGTCATATTTGTTACTGTACTTACGTGCGATAATACACTTTAAGTTTATTTTATCATATCCGTCGGCATTTTGTTCATATATTCATATAGAAAAGAAATAGTAACGATTGATAATAATAACACTAATACGTATCTGAAAGGTGCCACGTTTCAATTAAAAATGCAGTTCTTCGTAATATCTTTATTTGTCGGCCTTTTGACATTTAAACTTGACAACCGATGGATGAACGTGAATATATAGTCATTAATGACACGCAAACTCGTCATTGCGAGATTTTTTTACCCTGCAGGAAAGCTTTAAATGAGTCACACCTTCGACAGCGACAGATTTGGCACGTGGACAGTGCACTCAATCGTCGCGGAAAAGTCCACTATTTTCGTTTCCAACCCTCTTTCCGCACTCTAAACCTCGACGGCCTGAAATTTCTTCGTCAATGTGAAATTTTTACAATTCTTTCGCGCGTGCCTGTCATACCTGACATTTTTACGATTTTGATCGGTTGTCACGTGAATCGTCATGACGTAAGCCATTTTTCTGTTAAAACATCGAGTGCAGGGTCCTCTTTAAAAGCCCATATCTCTGCACACGCTCCACTTGGGAAGAAAAACTCTCCGTCGAGGAACAATTCAAGGTCGTCGGTAACTTCACGCCAAAGGGCAGCTTTCAATGTCGCGTATCCAGAGACGAGTTCTGCGCCCCGCGTACCCAATTTTCGTCGATTTTGACCGGGTTTGGTTGCCCTTGACTACTCGGCTTTTATTATATATAACTAGCTCTAACGTCCGCTTACAGCGGGTCCTCCGCTTACAACGGGTCCTCCGCTTACAGCGGGTCCGTCAATCTCTTTTAGTTGGAATCGCTTTTTTCGCGTCCGCTTACAGCTTTTCTATAGTTTCCTGTAAAATGCAATCGCTGTCATGACGCCTTTTAGAATGTCTGGTTTTATTAACTTTTGACGCACCCCTGTATATACATATATTTCGTGAAGCCAATAGTATATTTTCTTTAAAATCCTTCTCGAACGGTTTTTTACACAAACCGGTACACACTCAAGAGCGAGAAAAGTAAATTTATGTTAAACGTAAGTCATGTTAATGTATCCAAAGAAACAATGAGCTCAAAGAACACAACATTTTCATCGAGACAGTTTACAATACTATTTTGATGTGATAGTGGAAAAGCATGTCAACCTCGTCGAAGTCTACTGTCGTTAAGAAAAAAGCACAAAATGATAATAAAAGTAAGAATCCCAAGTTTTAAATTTAAGCCCTATTGAAGCGCCTTTCCTGTAAAAAACGCTTTTTAAAGTGTTCACTTTTACAAACTTTTGAAGCACCCCTGTATATATATATATATATATTGTTAAGCCAATAGGATATTTTATTTAAAATTCTTCTCGATCTGTTTTTGACATAAATCGGTACACACTCAAGAGCGAGAAAGGTAATTTAATGTTAAACATAAGTCATGTTAAAGTATCCAAAGACACAATGAGATCAAAAAGCGCAACATTTTTATTAAGACAGTGTACAATACTATTTTGATGTGAAAGTGTAAAAGCCTGTCAACCTTTTTGAAATCCACTATCGTTAATAAATGAGCACAAAATAATAATAAAAGTAAAAAGCCCAAGTTTTAAATTGATGCGCCTTTCCAGTAAAAAGCGATCACTGGCATGACGCTTGTAGAATGTCCAGCTTTATACACCTTTGAAGCACCCCTTTATATACATATATTTTGTGAAGCCAATTGTATATTCTATTTAAAATTCTTCTCGAACTGTTTTTAACACAAACCGGTACACACTCAAGAGCGAGAAAGGTAATTTAATTTTAAACAAGTCATGTTAAGGTATCCAAAGACACAATGAGATCAAAAAGCCCAACCTGTTCATTAAGACAGTTTACAATACTATTTTGATGTGAAAGTATAAAAGCCTGTCAATCTTTTCAAAATCCACTATCGTTAATAAAGGAGCACGAAATAATAAAAAAAGTAAAAAGCCCAAGTTTTAAATTTAAGCCCTATTGAAGCGCCTTTCCTGTAAAAAGAGGCTTTTTAGAATGTCTACTTTTATAAACTTTTGAAGCACTCCTGTATATACATATATTTTGTTAAGCCAATGGGATATTTTATTTAAAATTCTTCTCGTACTGTTTTTGACATAAACCGGTACACACTCAAGAGCGAGAAAGATAATTTAATGTTAAACATAAGTCAGGTTAAAGTATCCAAAGACACAATGAGATCAAAAAGCGTAACATTTTCATTAAGACGGTGTACAATACTATTTTGATGTGATAGTCTCGAAGCCTGTCAATCTGTTTGAAATCCACTATCGTTAATAAAGGAGCACAAGATAATAATAAAAGTAAAAAGCCCAAGTATTAAATTGAAACGCCTGTCCTGTAAAAACAGATCACTGACATGACGCTTGTTAGAATGTCCACTTTTATACATCTTTAAAGTACTCCTGTGTATTCATATATTTTGTTAGGCCAATAGGACGTTTTATTTAAAATTCTTATCGAACTGTTTTTAACACAAACCGGTACACACTCAAGAGCGAGAAAAGTAATAAAATTTTAAAGTCATGTTAAGGTATCCAAAAACACAATGAGATCAAAAAGCCCAACCTGTTCATTAAGACAGTTTACAATAATATTTTGATGTGAAAGTATAAAAGCCTGTCAACCTTTTCAAAATCCACTAACGTTAATAAAGGAGCACAAAATAATAATAAAAATAAAAAGCCGAAGTTTTAAATGTAAGCCCTATTGAGACGCCTTTCTGCAAAAGGCGACCACTGACATGACGCTTTTATAAACTTTTGAAGCACCCCTGAACATACATTAATGTTGTGAAGCCAATTCTATATTTTATTTAAAATTCTTTTCGAATTGCTGTTTACACAAACCGGTACACACTCAAGAGCGAGAAAGGTAGTTCATGTTAAAATATCCAAAGACACAACAAGATCAAAAAGCGCAACATTTTTATTAAGACAGTTTACAATACTATTTTGATGCGAAAGTGTAAAAGCTTTGCAACCTTTTCGAAATCCACTATCGTTAATAAAAGAGCACAAAACAATAATAAAAGTAGAAAACCCAAGTTTTAAATGTAAGCCCTATTAAAGCGCCTCTCCTGTAAAAGGTGATCACTGGCATGACGCTTTTTAGAATGTCCACTTTTATAAACTTTTGAAACACCCTTGTACATACATAAATTTTGTGAAGCTAATTGTATATTTTATTTAAAATTCTTCTCGAATTGTTTTTTACACAGACCGGTACACACTCAAGAGCGAGAAAGGAAATTTAATGTTAAACATAAGTCATTTTAAAGTATACAAAGACACAATGACCTCAAAACGCGCAACATTTTTATTAAGACAGTTTACAATACTATTTTGATGCGAAAGTGTAAAAGCCGTTCAACCTTTTCGAAATCCACTATCGTCAATAAAAGAGCACAAAATAATAATAAAAGTAGAAAGCCCAAGTTTTAAATGTAAGCCCTATTAAAGCGTCTCTCCTGTAAAAGGCGATCACTGGCATGACGCTTTTGAGAATGTCCACTTTTATAAACTTTTGAAACACCTCTGTACATACATAAATTTTGTGAAGCCAATTGTATATTTTATTTAAATTATATCGTCGTAAATAAGTGATTGTGAAATACCAACAGTAGTTTGCTCTTTTAATTGCATTCATAAAAAGAAATACACACAATAATATCAGTGGTAGGTATTACAATATATAATTTATTGGAAATTGAATGAAATTTAACATGCAAACTAATCAGATATACTTTATGCTTGTCAGCGAAGTAAGAGTTTCAGTTGCTCTGCTTGCTACGGGTTGTGCATAGTGTTTGTTTGGATTCCTAAATGACGTAATGATTAGCAAAATAAAATTGACGTAGTATATGCTAGTAGTAATTCTAGTTAATAAAAGACCTGTATGCAATGCCCGTTAAATTACCTAATGGATGCATACTTCCTAGGCCCTGTAGTATTTTTAGCAAACGACAGTTACTATTAGATATTTCGATGTGTACATAGCAGTCACCCTTTATTAAGATGTAAACAGATCAGTGTTAGTGTTGTCAATCGGAATGAATTTATATTTCTATAGATGTTGTCCATATTTAGCCCAACATTTCTTTTTGTAATTTCGACTTGGGATTTGTGTACAGCGACCCCAAAACCTTCCTTATACCAACAATATTTTACCCAAATCTGAGGACGTTTTGAAGAACCTTGCCGCCATAAGAGATCCGTAATTTGGTTTTTTGAAATGTTGACTTTAAATTTGTGATCAACGACCCCAACAACCATATGCCTATTTCAGCTATGGTTAAAATACAATAAACATATTAATTTATCGATAATAATTTTTGTAGTGCTTAGGGGTAGATTGCAGCCCCTTGAACGGCGTGCAGGCGATTATTTTGGTGGTTGTAATGTGAAATATAAATGTTTATCTACTTCTGCTATGGTTAGCATTTTAATTAACCCCTAATATAAGTTTTAGTGTTTTAGTTTTTCATCCCTTTTTGGTAGTGTGTAGGCGATTATTTTGGTGACTGTGATGTGAAATATTAATATGTTATATGTTATACTGGGGTGTCTCTAAAAGGTGCGGAAAAAACGCTACCACACATTTCTGAGGGCAAAATATGACGATCTAACCCAACTTACCTCAGTCCAAAAGTGGATGCTTTCGGAGATACAGAGTGTCAAAAGTTCAATTTGGTTTTAGTTTTTTATAAATAATTTCTGTAATAATTGGTATATTGTCACAATATTTGGGTGGGGTGGGGGGGGGGGGTTCGTGGGGTAAAAAATTTAAATCTGCTCTCATTTTCATTGCAAAATGTAGAGGGCGCCACCTGCGGCATATTGTATCCATTTAAAACGTAATAACTTTTTTGAGACACACTGTATTTAACTTTTAAACAAAAATTCTTATTCTCCAATGTTTTTTACCTAGAAAAGGTATACCTGGTAGGAGTTGATTGGAGCAGCCGTTTATGAGTAATCTGGATATAAAAAATTCATTCCGTATATGTAATTATGGACACATATGCTTCTGTAATTTGGGTGTTATTCTTGTGGCAATTCAATGCAATGGTGCATCCACTTTTGGACTGAGGTAAGTTGGGTTAGATCGCCCTCAGAAATGTGTGGTAGCGTTTTTTCCGCACCTTTTAGAGACAGCCTGTATATGTTAAAAATTGATAAACGTTTTTATTTAGCACCAATCGAATTTTTAGTGCTTACGGGTAGATTGCACCCTGTTGAACAGCGTGCAAGAGATTATTTTGGGTTTTTGATGTGAGATATAAATGTTTCTCAACTAAGCTGTGGCTATAATTCGATAAATAAAGCAGTTTAACAGTAATCATTTTTTAGTGCCTTAGGGGTAGATTGAACCCGCTTGAATGGCATGTAAAGAGTTTATATTGGTGGTCGTACTATGACATATGAATGTTTTTTTAATTTAGCACCAAATAAATTTTTAGCGATTTTGGGCAGAGATTATTTTGGTGACCGTGACGTGAGATATTAATGTGTCTAGTTCTGCTGTGATTAGAAATCAAGTGACTGACTGACACATTAAAATTAAGACATATTGTACGTGAGCATGTAGCATTAGTGATCAAGGGTGGCTGCGTGATACATAAGAAAATTGTGCGTTTTTAATGACCACGTGCCAATCATTCACCTCCTAATGAATTTTCTTTTTCACCATAAATTTAATGTACTTTTTACCTTTTTTTAAAATCAATTTTTAGTTATTTTATTTACAGGCTTTTATATACGTTACAATTAGATTAATATTGATATATGCTCTTACACATGTTACTTTTATATTTTCTGAATTATTGGTATCTCCTAACTCCAAAATTCGAAAATGTCAACATGAAGAAATTCAAGCAAGGACGTGTAAACGGCAAAAGTTACTTTTTGAGTCTCATAACATTCCATTTATATACGTTCCTTATATTTTCTATTATTACATATGACCTGTAAAAAAAGTTATTTATTATACAAAGGAAAGAAGTATTAGATTTTAGCTCGAGATAATGACAAAATACCGAGAGCTAAAATCTAATGTTTTTTCCCGTGTATAATACACTATTTTTTCTGTGACAGGAGAAACGACGATTTAATAATGATAAAAAGGACTCAGAAAATCAATCGATGTGACATTTGAAGTTTTAAATTGGTAGGCTGTTGTACTTATAGCAGCATTACACCTGCGTTGCTAAGGAAACCTGTAAAGTGTTCAAATATTTGTCAATTTAATTTTGTGTTTGGTTTTAAAAATTTGCGAACTTATGTGATTTTTAGTTATTTTAATTGGAAGGTGAAAAAGAAATGCAGTTCTTTCTCGGAGACGGTGCTATTGTCATACATAAGTAAATGCAACTTTTTGTATAATAAAATACCGCGCGATCATTTAAATTCTAAATTAGAGCAGTTTTTGAGATTTAAATTAAGTTGGTATATAAGTACTAATTACAATTTGAATTGTCAAAGTGACGTTTCAAAATGTTTGATTTAGAACATAAGATTTTTCTTACTGAAAGTTATTTTAAAAACGCTGAACGACAAGAGAATGGTGAATGGACATATTCAGTACCGCACTGCATCAATGATTTTCAAAATGCCTTCCCTAATTTTCCTGCGGATTATCAAAAATTAGTCCAAGAAATTTACACATGTGTGGCGAAATTTCGTAATGTTGGAACTGTAGGTAGGAAAGCTGGTAGTGGCGCGCCCGAAAAAAGGACTCCTGAGATTGTGGCAGATGTTGCAGAAAGAATGGAACAGTCTCCCAAAAATCTCTTCGCAGATTAGCCCAAGAAATAAACCTTTCCTATGGAACTTGTCAAAAAATTTTAAAAGAAAATTTAAATCTTTATTCCTATAAGATTAACGTCGTTCAAGAGATTTTCCTGTACGAATAGAATACTGTCAGAGGTTTTTGAATAATTTAAATAACAACAACACTTTGAATTTAACATTTTTTTCTGACGAAGCATGGTTTCACCTATCCGGCTATATAAACAAACAAAATATGCGTATTTGGTCTTCGGAGAATCCTCATGAGTTCATTCAATCGCCTCTCCATCCGCAGAAAATTGGTGTTTGGCTAGCGGTTTCTAGAAGGCGTATATTTGGACCGATAAATGCTGAGAGATATCAAAATAATTTACTTGAACCGTTTTTACAAAATCTTCATGATGGCGAACTTTTACATGGATATTTCCAACAGCTCACAAAACATGGGAAAATATGGCTCGAATTCGCGAATTTTATGATAATCGAGTCATTGAATTTCCGCCTCACAGTCCGGACTTAACGATTCTTGATTATTTCATTTATCCGTATCTGAAAAACACAGTTTACAAAAATAACCCACAAAATCTTGAAGAACTACAAGAGGCAATTTCTAATGCATGTAACGCTATAACCGTTCAGATGTTGGCAAATGCTTTTGAAAATATGAAACGGAGGGTTAACAGTTGCATTGCAACAGGGGGAGAACACTTTGAACACCTTTTGTAATTCACAATAAAACTAATTTATCTTGTAATGCTTTCATTTCCATTAAATTTAAATCGATTACACATAAGATTCACAAATGTCACAAAGTATAACATAACCGCAAATTTCAATTAATCAATAATAGACATTCTGGACAACCTAATAAAAAAAATCCCGCCTGCTATAATTTAGAATTTAAATGATCGCGTGGTATATTAAAATTAGATGTCCGTGTTCTTACATATCCGGAAAGAAGTACTAATTTTTTTCATGTGGAAAAAAAATGAGTACTTTTTTCTCGGCTTATAAAGTGACTTTTAATTGCCTGTTAAGAAAGAAAAAAAGTTATAAAAATACATTCGAATCGTCTTGGCAACGGACTCGGCAAAAGTACGAACTAAAGACGACGATTCAATACCACTACAAATTTCGATTGGCCGGAAAAATTTCAATACAATAAAATTAAACTTTTTATTTAATATTTCTGGATGTATACCTTCCCATAGTAAAATACTATTACATGAAAGCCAGTTACAAATTAAATATTATAAATAAAGGTATTAAATACTACTTTTCTACACCTATATTTTACGTACATACCATTTGGCTGTACTGTTTTAAAATGTTTAGATGACAATTATAACAAATGTCAAAAGGTGTACAAATATTATTATTTATGACAGTCCTGAAATGTATTTTGTAGGCTATATTACATGACAGGTAAAATTTCGCAACATTTAAAATTTGACGTCATTTTAATTTAGTGGCGCATGTCGGTTGCGACAGCTACTGAACTATAGGAACAGTTTGTTGAAAAAGAAAAGACTTGCATCAGCGGTCATAAATTGTATTATCAATTATATTCTAACAGTATAAGATATTGCAATTTCAACTGCCATATTTCAGACAATTTAACTTGCACCAAATTTCTGTAGGATGAATAAGGCCAGACACTTTGATTGACAAATCATATCCCAACTGTTTACTAAAAACTATATGTTTCAACAGGTTCTTTGTCTAAATTTCCTAAATCAAAGAGGGTTGATTGAGAAAACCGTGTTTCCATAATTTTGACTTACAAAATGTTATGTTCTGGAGGAATCGGTGCGATCTTTGTAGTGCCAATTATAATTATTATTTTAAAATTTAACTACACGTTAACGAACACACTATTCATCCGAACCCAATTAAATCGAGAGTACTTTATACAGCGTCTGCATAAGCACCTGCCAGCTTCTGTAGAATTTCTTCAATGTTTTCAATTTCACATGAAACTTTTAAATGTAGTTTTAATATGTTAATGACATATCAGAGTGAGTCTAAAATATATTCATCTAAAATTAAGTTTTAATAAGGTGTTGTTAAAAGCAATTACAAAGAAGAAAAGAGCAAGCGCAATCATAAGTTTTCACAAATACTTAGAATTTTTAGTAACTGAGATAAAGTCCCGGAAATGTAACAGAATGAAAAAGCTTCCAAAACACAAATATTTCCGTAGTAAGCTAAAAGTTACACATATTCAATATTATGTTTTTATTTTTAAGTATACTGTTAATTTCATGTATAGAAGAAGCAATACGATTACTAAATCACTAATAAAAATAATTATTAATTACAAATGCATAAGAAAACATAATCGCAGTCAATACTAATAAAAATCCAAATCTCCTAGGTTATGCGCACGTGTAAGTAATCCCAATTACTGTTTAATATTTTATCAGGTTTGGTAAAACACCGGTTAATACATCTTCATTTAATAACGTTCTTAATCAATGATTAGCGCTAACCGGTGTTGGAAACACATACTAACCGGTATTTTAATCAATGGTTAGCGCCAACCGGTTTTTGCAGAAACGTACTATCCCGTATTTTATTTATTGAGTACGCTGATCGGCATTTTAATCGGAATTGGGAAAACCGGCCCTTAATTGAACTTAATCAACTAATACAGTGCAATAATATAAATAATTAAAAATACGTCTAAATTTGCTGTTGTAGTTGTTAGGGCGTTTTAATGTTGAAGGTTACGTTCAAATGTTATGTCAACTTTGAAGAAACATGCGCCAATAATTTAAGGACATTAAATTTGAGACATTGCAAAATTTTACCTGTCAAGTATCCTACCTACACATGCCATTTCGAGACTTATAAATACACCTTTTGACATTAATCATAACAACCTTTTGAAGTTTGTCATCCAAGCAACACAAATTTGTCTGCAATTACCGTTTCCCGTAGAACGCGATCACTTTCATGACGCTTTTTAGAAAATCCGATTTTATAAACTTTTGAACCACTCCTGTATACACATAAATTTAGCGATGCCAATCGTATATGTTATTTAGAACTTTTCTTTACTTCTTTACACAAACCGTTACACTGAACACCGAAGAGCGAGAAGGATAATTTAATGTTAAACATAAAACATGTTTAAGTTACCAAGGAAGAATGTGCTCAGATCCAAGCACTTTTCGACGAACCTTTCCGCCATATTACATTTGCCATGTTGTTTTTTTGACATTTTGACTTTGGAATCGTGATCGGCGACCTGAGCCACCCCCGTATCTAAAATTTCACATTCATACGTCAATTTTCCAAAAAACTTCCGCCATTTTGTTTTTTTGACATTTTGACTTTGGATTCGTGATCGGCGACCTGATACACCCCCGTATCTAAAATTTCACATTCATACGTCAATTTTCAAAAAAACTTCCGCCATTTTGTTTTTTTTTTGACATTTTGACTTTGGATTCGTGATCGGCGACCTAAGACAGCCCCGTATCTAAAATTTCACATTCATACGTAAATTTTAAAAAAAACTTCCGCCATTTTTTTTTTTTTTGACATTTTGACTTTCGATTCGTGATCGGCGGCCTAAGACACCCCCGTATCTAAAATTTCACATTCATACGTCAATTTTCAAAAAAACTTCCGCCATTTTGTTTTTTTTTGACATTCTGACTTTGGATTCGTGATCGGCGACCTAAGACACCCCCGTATCTAAAATTTCACATTCATACGTCAATTTTCAAAAAAACTTCCGCCATTTTTTTTTTTGACATTTTGACTTTGGATTCGTGATCGGCGACCTAAGACACCCCCGTATCTAAAATTTCACATTCATACGTCAATTTTCAAAAAACTTCCGCCATTTTGTTTTTTTTTGACATTTTGACTTTGGATTCGTGATCGGCTACCTAAGACACCCCCGTATCTAAAATTTCACATTCGTACGTCAATTTTCAAAATATCTTCCGCCATTTTTTTTTTGACATTTTGACTATGGATTGGTGATCGGCGTCCGCAGACACACCCGTATCTAAAATTTCGCATTCATACGTCAATTTTCAAAAAATCTTCGGCCATTTTATTCTTTTTGACATTTTGACTTTGGATTAGTGATCGGCGACATCAGACACTCCCGTATCTGAAATTTCACATTCGTACGTCAATTTAGAATTAGTGACGGGCGACCGTAAAAACTCCCAGTTTTACTTTCAATCAGAATAGAGAGAAATTGATTTCAGCCAGCTCCGCCCACCGTGCACGTTTGCGTAATCGTTTAAGTAAAATTATTTCGTAGGGGCACATAAATGTCGAAAGCAATCCTCCTGCTTTTCCCCTTTGAGGAAATACGCGTTCTGAAATTTACGTATTTTAATTCAAAATATTACTCGACAACACCTGTATAGATGAAAATATTTAATTCAAGCGGGACCGCTATGTATTGTGTGGACATGCCGAACATTCGCCGGACCGTAACATATTGACCGGCAGTGCACATGAGACTCTGATTATATTTTCGCCCGTCCGGAATGCATTGATATCAGTGCATTTTGAATCGGCCATTTTCCTGACCAAAATCCACCCCCAAACGAACTTCAAAGTGCTCGTGCCCTTTGTTGCGTGCGACCGTCGACTCGAAATAAGTATGGGAAAGGTCCCCAGAAGCCCGTTCCTTAACTCCCCGGGTCCTGTTGGACCCTCGCGACCTTCAAAATTTCGTATTTCACGCTTAAATGTGAATATGCGGATACCACTCAGTTGCCTGTCAGTTTGACGTTTCTAGCGATTTTCAACGTGTTTCACGTGAATTTTCCATCCGCCAGCGCCGTTTGTCAGATTTGTTCGCCACGCCCGAATGCCGACTTTTGCACGCTCCTCTCTTGGACGGCGGATATCTCTGCACGCGCACCGAAAAAAAGGAAAATCTCTCCGTCGAGGAACAATTTAATGTCACCCGCAAGTCCACCCGCCAAGACGGCCTTTAATTCCGCGTATCCAGGGACGAGTACTGCGCCCAAATTCACAAATTTTCGTCAATTTTTGAGCTCTCGGAGCGGTAACCATGGTGATGCGGTTAAGCCGTCTTTTCCCAAGAAATTAACACGAAACGGCCGTGCGCTTTTAGTATGTATAATGTTGAAATATTAATAATGGTTTTTATACGTTTCCCTTTTATACATCCTTTCTTCGTCACATTATACCTACCTACCTAAATTTAAAGAAAGAATTACCTACCAAAAAACCTATTTTAGATTAGGTACGCGGTTAATCTATCTCAATTTCAGCATCTGCTAAAGTCCACGAGTAGACCCACTTGAGGGCAAATAGGCGGTGTTGCCAAATTTAACTTCATGGCTTGTAAGTAAAGACGGCTGTGGGTGTTACATATTAAATATGTGATATATAAATATTAATCTTTTACTTACATGCATTATAACATCCCTCTTACGATTACCTATTAGACACAATAAACTACTACTCTATTTAAAATTAAGAGAAATATAATAATCTAATAAGTGAAAACTGTCAAGGAAAACAGGTATATAATAATAATAGTTTTTTTAGTATGCATGCATCATAAACTAATCAAAACACACCCATAAGCGTGCATAATCGGGCCTTTATCGCACGGCGTGCGTATAAAGGTTGCTTGGTAACAGCCAATCCCAAGCGTTTAATAGTCCATTGAAATGTCAGGAAATGTCAAATGACAAGTCACTCGATAATATGTATTGAAATTATTGATTTGATTTCTTCTAATTAAAATTATTGTTGCATTTATACTAAAAAATATCGTATGACACAGTGCATAATTAGCTTTTAAAGCACTCGAAACGTTAAAGCCACTCCGCTTCGCGTCGTGGCTTTAAACTCGTTACTCGTGCTTTAAAAGCTTGATTATGCACTAGTGTCATAATATACTATTATTGTAACATATACTTATACAATAAAACATAATAAAATTAAATTACACAACCAGTAATGAGTAATTTATACTCACTTGTCGAGATTTGCAGGAAACCTGTGAATTTTGTCAACTTCACTCTGCCTAAACCCACACACTAAACACTTGGACATCATATTTGTATCAACATATAATTAATACTATGTACGACAAAGGATTGCAAAAATATGTCACACGTGTCAAATTTGAAATGTAGTTTTGAATGACATATAACCACAACATAACAAACATTTTAATTGACGCTAGCGCCATCTCATCTCCAAGTTCAGTGAATCTAACAAAGATGGTAGAGTATTGAAATTTACGTTTGCTAAACAAGGATGAGTAGTCTGGATAAAATCTAGGACTAAGTTGCCGGTTTGAATTGTTTTGTCTGTGTTAGAGTTGTTGTTGTTATGTGATTTTTCTCCGCCATTTGCAATATTGTGAGTAACTGTCATTGTTAAATACGATAGTTCTTCTCCACAAGTGCATTTCGAAACATCAAACCGATGATACTAATTTAGAAAATATGCATTTACAGGCGTTACCGTCCACCTCACAAGCAAGTCCCAGTGAAAGCCCAGAAATTCAGTATGTGTCATGTATTTGTAAGTGTCATTTATAGTATTAAAAATGTAACAGTTTCTTAATCATATTTAATATATTGCAGTTATAAGGTATAATGTTATTTTTTGTATATGATTTACTAAATATATATAATACTTATAGATAAAAATACATTTGTTTTAATCTGTTTCATCAGTCGCACTTAGATACATAAAAGATTTTACGATACTTCACTATTTACGTATACTAATTTGTTTTTCATGTAAAATTAGCATCAAATATATTGACGTTTAATGTTGCAGACACATGTTAATGTTCCAGCAAATATAACGCCAAAAAATATTGAAGCAAATTTTGACATTAATTTCATACATTAATAATTTGCAATCAAGAAATTTCAAAGTTCCCGCTCATTAAAGAGTTATCATTCTCTACAGATTCCTACAGTAATTCTATCAAAAGTACCCGGAAGGGAATTACAGATGGTGCTGATGTTTGGTTCACTTTTTAGTGAGAGAGTAGGCCATCTTTACTCTCTCTTTTATCTATGTATGAGGGCGTGATGAGGGCAGACCAGTCAAATTCCCGATCAGCTGTTTGGGAAAACCGGTCATGTAAAGTCCCTAGATAATAAAGTACCGCAATTGGTTTGTCCCATTATAACGGCGCCAAAATGGCGGTGTTTGGTGACTTTTAGGGACTTTAGTGATTGAGTGGGTAGTGTCTGGACACGCGAAGCAATCAGCTGATCGCTGTTGACATAATGACATAAAGAGTAAGGTTCAGTAAGGTTATTACGTTATTATGTGCGTTGGAACCATGTTCAGTTGTTGTTTGAGTGGATGTCGAAACCGTGGCGAGAACAGATTTCGGTTTTTCCGAATACCAACATCAAATAATGATGATCAGCGTAAAGCATGGATTGCATTTATCAATGGAGTTGACTTGCTGAACGAGCTTTGTTATGTGAGGTAAGTATCCTATATTTGCTCAAATCTTTCATATTCTTGTTCACTTGCAGAATGTTACCTAATGTGAAGATGTTTTTTTTTTGCAATTTTCAAGCACACTTTGAACTTGACCAATTCGAATTAAACAGGTTGGATAATCGGAAGTTGTTAAAAAAAGTGCAATTCCAACTATTGCAATAGCTGACTTTCCACGAAATCAAGGAATCAAACGAAAACTATTAGGTAAGATGCCTTTTGTCCTGTTCCAATTGTTAATCATATCTAATTGCAAATGTTGCAGACCCAGCTGCTAATGCGACAACTTCTCCAATTGTTACCAATCAGGATCAAGAACATTTAGAAACAAATTCTGCACTACACTACAGTGGGGTATGAACTGAACTGATTCCAAAGTCATACAGTGCTGATGAAGTTCTGAAAAAACTATTTCAATACATTTAGCGAGCTAGTGATGTAGGTGTCACAGTGAAAACTATAATTTCGGACATGGGTCCCCTTAATAGAAGTTTCTGGAGGCTACTTAACATTTCAGCCAATAGACATTCTAAAATAGTTAATTTTTGTCCACATCCCTTGAACAAACAAGAAAGGTTGTATATTATGCCAGACCCTGTTCATGTTTTTAAAAATCTGGCTACATCACTGATTACGCACAAAATTTTTGAAATTGATCTAGTAATTCAAAAAAATATAATCTTGGCAGTGTATGTATTGACATTGGAGCCACACGACCAACGACAATTATTTGATTTAGATTAAGAAATTAATTTAAAAGTCGCTCCAAGACTAAAAGGACACATGTTTGATCCTACCCACTTTGCAAAAATGGATGTCAGTACAGCACATGCTCTTCTGCACCATGATACAGGTGCTGGCATTGAATATTTCATTGCGAAAGGGAAAATTGATCAGGCTCATGTAACCACTGCTTGGTTTTGTAAGACTGTGTTTAAATGGTTCAAAATAATTACCAGTAGACATACAAAACTTGCTTGGTCAAGCGTAGATGAGAGCATACATGAAAACACTGTGGATTTTATAAAGAAATAGTCCATGAAGGTGTGCCAGTAAGATATATTATAGCAGATCATAATTTGTTGAATGAATGAAGGATGACAAGAAACCGTGTTATAAATATTTACTTTAATAATGAATAACAAATACTTAAACTTATTAATATATAATATTTATATATATCTACTCTTAATTTTAGTTCTATATTTTGTTATTTATATGTATTACCTTTTTAATTTACATTTTTTGTCTTTTCTATTGTACATTTATTCTATACTTGGATTTTCTGTTGAGTAATAAATAATAAAAATCATGCACACACATATACACTAGCTTGCTGCTTTACGATTGGTTCTCTTTAGCTAACGACACATCACAATTATATTTTTCTAAAGTTTAATTATACAACTTTCGTATTTCGTCAAGAAATCAATAAGCTATTTTACAATTTGAATACATTTTTGACATATTGTTTGACAGCTATTGTATTTTTGTATTTAAAAAAAACTGACAGATTTTTAAATTTGCCGCTTCTTTGGCGCCAAAATGGAGGTAATTGCGGTACTTTATATATCTAGGGACTTTACCGGTCATGTTATAAATCGCGCCCGCTGGCTGCCTGAGTTGGGCGAAATCGTTAAAGCTTAGTTCACAGAACTTCGACGGTCGCGGGCGACACAACTATCATCCAATGGCGTTGTTTGTTGTTTCGTATTCCCCTCTGTCGCTGTGAAGTTGGAATTTGCGAACTACACATACTGTCGCTCAAATTAGTGAGGTTATGTTCATTCAAATAAATAAAAATCATACAACAAACCGTTTTTTTGTTTCTTTACGTGTTTTCTTTTTCTCCGCCACAAATAAGTTAGAGTGTATAACAAAATTCGTTTATTTATCATTTTTAAATATAAATTTCTTTGAATTTTAGGTTACATGGTAAAGTGTCGCAAGCGACATTAGACTACTGTAGCGCTACCAAATTTCGTTGGCGGGGGAAGTGTCGCCCGCGACCGTCGAAGTTCTGTGAACTAAGCTTAAGTGTGTTGTTCACCAGGGTTGCGATATTTAGGGAAATTTCCCTAGATCTACGGAATTTTATGTTCGTTTAGGGAAAAAGGGAATTTTAATATAAATAGGTCAAAATCTAGGGAAAATTTAATACAACCGTCTGTATTTAAGCTACCTATATTGTATCACAATTCATTTTAAAAAGTTTTAAACTTAAACCACAGATAAGGGAGATTACAGATAGCCGGTGTAATGGCTATTATTGGCAACACATTTTGGAGACGACCGCTAGAACCTAGCGGTCGTCTCTAAAATGTGTTGCCAATAATAGCCATTACATCGGCTATCTGTAATCTCCCTTATCTGTGCTTAAACCACTGATTACATATTTTTTTAAATAGTAGTCCGCCATCTTATGGCTAGTAGGAAATTCAAAGGTTAATAACGCGATAACATCTATACACATTCCGAACCGGTGCTCTACCGATTTTAAATTTTAAGCACGTTTGCAAATCGATCAAATTACTACAATATAATAAAATAAGGTAAATCCCTTGGAAAAAGTCCCTGCTCTGAAGTATAACTATAACAGCTTGTGCTGTTTTTTATTTTTCACATTTTAATTCAAGCTTTCGAGAAGTAAATGTGAATGAATTTTTTAATTCACTAATAAGTTTAGTTTTATCTGTACAGCTTAGTTATATCTATTTAATGTAAGTATATGTAGATACAAAATTACTTTTGTTTTATTAACGAGGTTTAGTTTATCTGATTCTTACTTAAAGTGTTCGGTTGTTTCTCATTTATTAATGAATTTTTTTGAATGAAAAATAGATAACGAGATTCGAAATGAATTTTGTAATCCTTCAATACTAAAAAAATATTTTGTATTTTTCTCAATGTAGTGGGTGTCATTGAAACGAAGATGTAAAATATTAAAAATAGGCTATAAACGCACATCGAAAATATAGTGTTCGCAAGTTCATACAGACAGTTTGAAAAAAAAAACAGGTAATTCTTGACTAAGTAGTTAATATAATTCGTAATCACCTTTGTTGGAAGTTTCGAAATGCACTAAACTTTATTTTTATTGATCAGTGATACACACAAGCTTACTCATATTATTAAATATTTTTGTGACCGTGATGACTTAATTTTTTTTCTACCGTCTGCATGAACATAACAGCATTATTTTAAAAACATGCATGCGGTTGCAAAACTTAAGGCCGAGTTTTAATTTAGGAGATGCCTACTTTCAGTTTTCTTTTTGATTTAATGTTTTTGAATAAAAAAATAGATTGCGAGAATCGAATTAAGTTTTGTAATAGTTTAATACTGAAGAATATCAACTTCAATTTATATATTTTTAAAATAATATCTCGTACCATGTCATTTACCGACAGTGGGTATTTGAGTTATTGCATTATATTATTCTAAAAAGATATAAATTCGAGATGGAATTCATAAATATTATACTATAGCAAAACTTAATGTGACTGCCGTGATTTATTATTTTTATTTCAAAGTCGTTAACTATTAAATAAAAAAAAGCAGAAAACTGAAAGTAGGAAACTGCTAAATTAAACCACGGCCTTAATTCGAATTTCGTGATGTATTTGTTATTCAAAAACAGACAAAAACTAAAAGCACGAATCTGCTGAACTCAAACTCTGTCTTAAACGATTTAAATTTTACCATTGCCCTTCTATTTCTCTTTACAATAGAAAATTTCAAAATGTCATCTCCACGACCTTCAACGTCCAAGGACCATTCAGATTCACCATCTTCATCAGCAGAAGGTCAAGTTTCTAAAAAGAGGAAAAAGAGAGACAACAAAAGGTACGCTCAAAAATATAATATCCAATGGGAGGAAGATCTCCAATTTAAAGGTTGGCTGCAAAGAAGCAAAAAGGGAACCAACTTCGCCAATTGTAAAGTTTGCAATAAAGACATTGTTTGCGGTAAATCTGAGATCATCAAACATTCTCAAGAAAAATTGCATAATAAATTAGTTAAGTCAGTTCATACCCAACAATCCTTAACGGATATGTCTTCGTTTACACAAAAAATAGTTTTAGAAAAGAAAATTAAAAATGCTGAAATCAGAATAGCTGCATTTGCTGTAGAACATAATATTGCTTTCAATACTTTGGATCATTTATCAGAAGTCATTAGAGTATCATTCACAGATTCTGAAATAGCACAAAAAATTACGTGTAGTCGAAAGAAAGCCACATCTATTGTAAATAATGTTATAGGATCCTACAGTTTTCAAAAAACAATAGAATTATTAAACTGTAAAAAGTTTTCTTTAATTGCAGATGAGTCGACCGATAAAGGAACCATAAAGCATTTAGCTTTAGTAGCTAGAGTATTTGATGGATATAAAGTAAATGATATATTCTTGGGTTTATTGCAAATGCCAAGCGGTACTGCTGATGCCCTTTATAATACAATTATTGAATACTTTTTACAACATAACATTAATTACAAAACTAATTTAATAGGTTTTGCTTCTGATGGGGCAAGTGCCATGATGGGGATTCATAATTCTCTATCAACAAAATTAATAAATGATATTCCTGATTTATTTATTATGAAATGTGTATGTCATTCATTTAACCTATGTGCAAATTATGCTTGCGAAAAGTTACCCCAGATGATTGAAGATCTTATCAGGGAAGTACATACATTTTTGCAGTTTAGTTTCAAAAGGCAATCAGAATTTTCAGAATTTCAGGAATTTTTGAACATCAAACCTCATAAAATTCTGTATCTGTCGCAAACGAGGTGGCTTTCGTTGTTGTCTGTCACAAAACGATTTTTGGAACAATACAATGCTTTAGTTTTATACTTTACCAATGCTCATTTAGTAGAAAAAAATTTGCAGGGTGAAAATATTTTGAATAGACTTCGAAATCCTTGTGTTAAATTATATTTACATTTTTTGGATTTCGTGTTACCTTTTTTCAATAATTTAAACCTTGAAATGCAGTCTGAAGATATCAAAATTCACACGTTATACAATAAAGTAACATCTGTTCTAAGAACCATTTTAGACTGCTATATCAAAAAAGAATATTTAGATACAACACAATTAGAAAATGTAGAATATAGAAATCCCTATTATTTTGTTGAAATTGAGAAAATTTATTTAGGTGCATTTGTCATGGGAACTATTAGTAATAAATCGCATGGGTTAAACGAACAGGAGCTACTAGATTTCAGGAGAAGATGTTTATATTTTTTCATCGAAGGTTGCGCACAAATATATAAAAGATTTGACAACAAAAATAAAACAACAATGATTCTGAAAGAGTTATCTGTTATTTCACCATTGCAAGTTATTTCTGGGAATCACTTATCTATAGGACCTTTAGCCCTTAATTTTCCCTCTCTTATAACGCACAATCAATTAAATGAAGTCGACAGAGAATGGCGAATCCTCAGAAATGTCGATCTTTCAGAATTTAAGGACTTAAACATTGTAGTATTTTGGGTCAAAGTGTCTCTTCTAAAATTTGGTGACAATTCTCCAATGTGTTCCAATTTATGTAATTTTGTTTTTAATTTGTTGAGTTTGCCCCATTCTAGTGCAACAGTAGAACGCATTTTTTCGCAAATCAATTTAAACAAAACAAAAATTAGAAACAAACTGTCAACAACCACTTTAAGTGGTATCCTACATTCCAAAAATTTAATGAAAGCAAGCAATTGCCACAACTTTGAGATACACTCCGACATGTTGAAGCGGTTTGATGGAAACATCTATAATACAAAAAAACGATAATAATTAATCTAATACAAACTATTCGATGTAAATAAAATATGTACTTAATTAGTATTAGGTAACTTCAAAGAGAAATTATTTTTTAATTTACCTAACACATTATATTACCTACTTTGATGAACTTTTCTCATGTACTTGTTTTTGTATTTTGTATGCTGTTTCAAAATAAAATTTTACCTTTACTTAGGTGTGTTTTTATGTATTCTTTTCTCAGCAAAGATATGAGTTTGCTTGCGTGGAACATTGTTAAATAACACGGGTATTTCCCTATATCACCATATACTTCAAAATTACAGCTTTATTGTTTTTTTTTTATAAGTTATACAAATATTTCCTCTCTGGTTTAAATGTTATAAAGCCACTTAAGTGTGCTGTTAGAGCCATTGCTACTAGCTTGGATGTAGAAGACATTATTCTGGTATTTAAAAAACATAATTATACCTATCTAAAATTTTGTATTTGTGGAAGGCGACGACAATGATCCACTTCAAATAAGACAAGTACTACTATTTTCAATCAACGATACTTCAAATTCATACACGTTATCGGTTTCATAATCCTTCAGCAAAATACCTACGTGTATTTTCCATTTTTAGCAAATAAGATGTATTTGTTTCATATAACTGATAACTTTCATCGATTAGGTAGGCACTATTCACTTGAATCAACATCGTTTGAATAATATTTCGAGTTCTCTGTCATATCTTTATCAAAACGTCATTGTGATAAACGACTTGTCACTTTACTTTTAACGCTAGTGTTAAAAGTTAATTACTTTTAACACTTGTTAAGATATTTCATTTTTAATTGAAGTATGATGTGTTAAAAATTGAGTTTTTAATAGTGTTTGTAGAAACAAAAAAACAATATTATACACTTCGGGGAAATCTAGGGACATTTTGACTAGAAATCTAGGGAAATAAAAAAAAATCCGATCGCAACCCTGTTGTTCACTTGCAATACCAACTTCGATTTGTTTACAATATAAAAACATAACCTCTTGTCTCCTAAAACATTTTAATTTGTTTGATCATACAATCGTTAACATCAATTGTGCAAGCATCTACTTCAAATACTAAAAAAGTTACATTAGAACATCAGAATGGAATGCGTTTTATTTGTTTTTTTAACATATTGTGAATTGGATAAAGCTACCACAGGTATGGAATAAATACACTTATGTAGAATAGTTTCTGTATAGATTAATTTTATTTAGATGAGGATTTTATGAACAAATTAATAGAGAAATATTATAAATTACATACCAATGGAATAATATATGGTCAAAAATCAAATGCAAGTGAGATTAACAATTCTATTACTTCCTGTTCATTTCCTGATAGAGGCAGTGAAGAGAATAAAGAAAACAATGAAGGTATGTAATGTCTTGTCTATATTTTGGTTTTATATGCAATAAAATTGAATATTTCAGATTCTGATCGATATTTATGGCCACGATCAGCTGTGCTACTCTTACTAGAGGAACTATTTAAACTAAAGGATGTATTGCTATTGCCTCACAAAAAAAGAAAAGTGTTCAGCGATATACGTCTAATTTTATTAAGCCATGGATATAATGTCAGGTGGGAAACATGCGAAAGAAAATGGCATGGCCTCCAGGCAATGTATAAAAAAATTAAACAAGACAGAAATAGGAGTGGTAATGGAGCAGTGACATGGGAATTTTTCGATAAGCTTGATAATATTTTAGCAAGAGATCCTGCATATAATCCAGCCACTACAGCTGCCTTTGGCATTTCGGAAGAGGTAATATCTAATGATGAAAAAAAACTGAATCCAAAAAAAAGGAAAAGAGAAGAATGGGAGTGGTTTGAAACTCACTTTAGAGACATAAACAAAAATTTATCTGACGTAAAAGAAACAATGGCTGAATTTGTTAATATCCAAAGGGAAAGAAACAGTATTTTTAATAGAGTTGCAGCTAGCCTCGAAAAATTTGCAAACAAATAGTAGCCTAGTCAGAGCATGTGGAAGGCCATAATAGTGAATGTTATGTTGAAAATTCAGAAATTCTATATTTATTTTGTTTTATTCTTAAATATATAAATATGTTAAGGGGTTTTATTTGAAAATTTAGAAATTCTATATTTATTTTGTTTTATTCTTACTTATTTAATAAATAAATCTGTTAAGTGCTTTTATTGTTTTATTTGATATAAATATAAAAAATTATATACATCACAATATTTTCAAATCACTTCAAATATAAATACGAAATAATAGGAATGTTCTCAAGAGTTATAACGATACCAACATAACTGACAGAATATGTGAAATGTCACAAATAAACACCAATCAGCTGATTGGTCAGAATGAATAGGGCAGTATCCGTTAAAATTCATGTTGACCAATGTGGTCAAACGAGATTGGGCGAACCGTATACTTAACGCGCTCTTGGGTTCGTTATCCCTCATCCAGCGTTGCCAACTTGGGGGTCTTCCCCCTAGATTTAGGGGTTTTTTTGAGCCAAGGGGGAAATTTGGGGGGTTTTATTTCTTAGGGAGATTTTTAGGGGTATTTGTAGAGGATATTGAAAACTGTTATACAGACTGTCTGTAAATGTTTGTACGCCAATTATGTTGGTAGTATGGATTTTATTTTTCTAAAGTTGATAGAATCCAGTAGCGGAGTATGGTAGCACGGCATGACCATATTTTTCTGAATAATGACAAGCACTAAAGCACAATGAGGTTATATTGTAGACATTGTTAATAGACACATTAAAAACGCTATTATTAAATGAAAATAACTCTGATAAGTAGAAAATCAAGTTTATTTATAAAAATTGTTGAAAATGTCCTCCATTTGCTTGTAATTACAAAAACGCTATTATTAAATGAAAATAACACTGATCAGTAGAAAATCAAGTTTATTTATAAAAATTGTTGAAAATGTTCTCCATTTGCTTGTAATCACAAAAACGCTATTATTAAATGAAAATAACATTGATAAGTACAAAATTAAGTTTATTAATAAAAATTGTTGAAAATGTTCTCCATTTGCTTGCAAGTACAAAATTAGATTTATAAAAATTGTTGGAAGTGTTCTCCATTTGCTTGTAAACAGAACATTATTCATCATTTCATGTTTTCAAATACATGACAAAGCTGTTCTTGTGTTATGTTTTGAATTTCATGCCTAATCGCTTGTTGAAGTTCATCCAAATTGTGCAAGCAGTTTTTATAGACATTATTCTGTACCTGTCCAAAAAGAAAATAATTTGGTGGTGTTAAATCTGCACTCCTCGGTGGCCAGAGGTCATGGCTTGCAATACGATTTCTATAACGTTGCAAAAATTCTATGGTGGTCCGAGCAGTATGAGCAGTGGCTCCGTCTTGCTGGAAATAGCCACTCGTTATTTCATCATAATGCAGCTGATTAATAAATTCTGTCAAAATGGCTCTATTATTCTCCGTCTTGAAATTGCAATCCAAATTCCACCTTTTAATGGATGAAAATCTTTCTCAATAAAATTGTGAAGGTTCACCGTAACCCACGTTCTGTAATTCTGGCTATTTACATAACCAGATAAATAGAACCATGCTTCGTCAGTGAAGAAGGTTAGGTCCAGTATATCATTATTATTAAGGTGCACGTTAAACCATTGACAGTTCAGTATATGTTGTTGATAATTACGAGGATACAATTGCTGCACAAATGAAACTCGATAGGGATGCATATGGAAATTTTTATGTAGAGCTTTTGCACAACTAGCTATAATACCTGAAAAGAACACATAATTAAGGACCTGCACTTATTTAAATACTCTAGCTCATGTACCTGACTGTGCTGATAGCCTTTGTAGTGATTTGTTGGGGCTTTGATTGATTTGTTCTTCAAAACTCTTTACAATCTTATACTTGTGAAGGCCGAAAACTTCATAGTTGACATTTTCATTAGGAAACGCTTCCACAAACTGATCGAAGGAAGAGTGTGCAAACTGTACGATCAAGGGCCATAAGAATGTGTGCGTTTTGTTCAGGTGTAAACATTTTTGGCTTTCCAGTAAATACTAAAAAAAGAGTTAAAATAGTGGTTAATCAAACACAAGTTGCATTTCATATTAAATTATTACTTACCTACAACATACAAACGATAATTATTGAGCTCTAAACAAAACTTGGAAATTAAACGTATAAATAAGAAGAATGCAGAGCAAATTATTTTTACAAGACCTACGATACAACTGACAATACAATTAATGACAGTTTATCAATAATTTATTTACCTACGTCTATGTACACAACTCAAGCGGCAGTGTTACCACTACACTTTGATATAATTGCAGGCATACCAACATAATTGGCGTACAAACATTAACAGACACATTGTACTTGAGTATTGCATATTGAGAAAGAAATATTTAAGTTTATTTTTATTATGTTATAATAATAGTCATGAGTAATAAGCAGCAAGCACCAGCAACTGTAAATTTTCCTATTTACAAATTAAGATATATGAATATGAATTTTTTGGAAACATGCATTTGTCTATAGAAATAACTGTCACAATAATATAAAGGAGTTACTTCTTTTTTATCAATTGAATTACTGGTTTTTAGGGGTTTAGTCATGTAATTTAGGGGTTTTTCAAGCATTATTCAGATCATTCAGGGGGAATCGTCTGTAGTGGGTTGGTAACAGTGCCCTCATCCTTAATAACCCTAAAATTAAAAACTGAGTAAGCAAAGATGGGTAAAAAAGATAAAAATAAGAAGAAAGGTAAAGGAGCTGAAAAGACTGCTGCTAAGACTGAAAGAAAAGTTAGTAACAGAATTAAAAAAGAATTAGAGGCCATAGGTGAGGTTAGTAATTAATAAAACCATTCCAGCAAAGACTATGATTATGTCTACGCAGATTTGCTTGAAAAAATATTTTGAGTTGTTAAATGTATGGCAGTTTAAGAATTGGAAGAAGGCTAATATATTTTTTTTAATCTAGGATGATATTGAAAATATTGTAGCACAAATTGAGAGAGAAGAGAAACAAAAATCAATGGTAACAGAAGCTACTATCGAAAAGCCATCACGCAGACTGAATTTTACATTTGTTTCACATCCCACGAAAGATGAACTAATATTATTTGGAGGAGAGTTTTATAATGGACAAAAGGTAATATTTTTCTAATAAAATCTGGATCTCTGTGTAACATGAATATTTACAGACATTTGTATACAATGACCTATTTTTTTATAACATAGCCACAAATACTTGGACAATAGTGAAAGCACCAGGTGGACCACCACCTCGGTCAGGTCACCAAATGGTAGTCACATCGGTCAACAAAGGACAGCTATGGGTATTTGGGGGAGAATTTTCAAGTCCAACTCAGTCACAATTTTATCATTATCGAGATCTATGGGTATATCATCTTGCTACTAAAGAGTGGGAAAAAATTAATGCTCCTAATGGACCCAGTGCAAGAAGCGGTCATAGAATGATTTTACATAAAAAACAGATTCTTATATTTGGAGGTTTCCATGATAATTTAAGAGATTATAGATATTTTAATGACTTGTATATCTTTGACATGGAAAAGTATACATGGCATAAAATTGAACCACTTGGGACTTTACCTGCTCCAAGATCAGGATGTTGTATAGCACCACTCCCTGATGGAAAAATATTAGTATATGGAGGTTACAGTAAAGAAAAAGTGAAAAAGGATACTGATAAAGGACACACTTACTCAGATTCATTTTGTCTTTCTCCTGATAGTAAGTATAGGCTTTTAAGCTTTATTCATACATTTTCTGAGCATTATTTTAATTCTATAATGCTAGTTTATACTATTTATCCTGTACACCTATTAGTTGTTAGATACCTACCTAATACTTACATTTTTATTAAATGGTTAAATGTTTGATTATTGCTTTGTTTTATATATTATTTATACCAGTAAAAGATTACTTTGTGACCTACAAAGTGGTGTAATTTTCATCTTTATTGAACAAATAGGTTCACAGTTGTTGCATAATCTTTTGCTTGATTATTGTGTTCAACTTAGAATTGTAATATTAGCTCTCATTTTTAAAGTACAATTGTGGTACAATGTTTTATTATCACTGTTATGACTAGGTTTTTTGTAGGTTTGACTGTCCCTGTCAAATTACTATTTTCTTAATTATGTTATCTTGCATGTAATTTATACTTTGTTTCTCAATGGTTTACCTGTCTGTGGTCAAGTTTTCTTTTTTATATGTTGTCACCACAACGGACGCCACACGTGTGAAGAGTGAAGTCCTCTCTGTACCTGCAAATATTTTAGATTGATTACTTGTGGAATCTCACACAGTTATGTATTATTACGTGTGTGATAAGAATTTTATCATTTACTGCTGTCCGGCGTCTGCTGCTATTGCAAGCCAAATTTGCTCTGATCCTGGTATAAGGTGGTCTTATAAAACCTATAAGAACATGAGTACTGACAAAAATAACTTAAAATCTGCAATCATAAATTTACTGCATTAACATTTGGTTCGCAGAGAGAATTTGTTATAGTTATTCGACAGTTTTCGACTTTACTAATGGGCATGCGCCAGTCTAAATTTAACTAGTTTGAGATTTTGACATTACAAACATTTTGCTTATTTGTGTTACTAGTTGTATTTTAAAAATATGTATATATACATAATATATTAATTCCTGATAATCTTTGTTTAAATATGGAAGGTAAGTTCAGTTGTAAATCTTTTTTTAATAGCATTTAACAACTAATATCTCGTGTAAGAGATGTATTATAGAATTTTTTTATGTTGCCAAGACCAGCAATAGCATTAAAACTGAGAGTCGGTCTGTAGAACATGAATGTATACATAAGGTAGTGGTACATAATTCTGACAGCGACCCTAATTCCGTCACTTTTTTCATTATTTAGATAAAATAAGGAAACAGCCACGAATATTGCACTTTTTTGACTACTAGGGCCATCTTACATTTTTAGTAATAAGTTTTGTAAATAGTTTTCTCTTTTATCAATATGTCGGTCGAATATACACAGCAATCAAAAAGTGCCTATTACTTGTTAATTTAAAAGTGGTGTTACTAGTGCTCCACACTATAAGGTATGTAGGAAGCAAGCCTTCTCTTCACTAGTTATTAAGACATTTTAACGACCATTATTATCAAATTAAATATAATTTTTAGCATATAATAAGTACCTTTATTTTATATTTTTTAACAATTTTCAGCATAAGCAGCGATTTGTATATTATATTTTGGGTGTCTGATTTATGTACATTATATCTATTATGGGGTCTAATTCCGACATTCCATGACGGAATTATGTACATTATTGAAGAAACACAAAATCAGGGTTTGTCATTCTATCTTGTTACAGACATATTACTCGCTCTTTTTATCAAATTTTCATTACAAGAATTTGATAGGGACATAATTCTGACAGGGGTGTCGGATTTATGTACTGGAAGTGTCTGAATTTCGGACTTAAACAAATTCATTAAAATTAATGACTGCTGCCTATTAAGAAATTTTTAAATGCTCCTTTTTCAAAGTTATTTCAATTTTTAGAATGCCTCCTAAAAAGAATATGCAGTATTCAAAAGAAAGCTTAAGATCTGCTCTTGCTGCCATAAAGAATGGTACACCTTGCGCTACTGCTGCTAAAATTTTTAATATTCCACGATCCACTCTAATTGGTAAACTTAAAGGAACATACCCGGAAGAGTGTAAAGTTGGTGTAGCAACAATACTTACTATAGAAGAGGAAAATATACTTGTAAGATGGATAATTGACATGTCTAAAAGAGGTTTCCCCATAACTAAAGAACAATTATTAGACAGCGTGGCTATATTAGTAAAAAATCTGAAACGTCCAAACAAATTTTCTGATGGTCGTCCTGGACGCCATTGGTATGAGGGATTCCTACATCGTCATCCCGAAATTAGTCTAAGAATGGCCCAAAACTTAACTGCTACCAGAGCTACGATTACGGAAAACAGTGTTAGGTCTTGGTTTAGAGAAATAAATGAACACTTCAACAACACAAATAGGTATTGTTATTGATGATCCCAGACGCATTTTCAATGCCGACGAATCTGCGTTTTTCCTATCACCCAAAGGTAATAATGTGTTGGCTAAAAAAGGAAGCAAAGCAGTTTATAATCGTGTCGGTGGCGACGAGAAAGAATGTTTAACTGTTCTGATAACTGGTAAATAGCCATTTTCAAAAGCTTTCTTAATAAAATTTATCTACTAATTTCCTTCAGGTAATGCTGCGGGCCAACAGGCACCTCCAATGGTGATGTATTCTTATGAAAGGATTCCTAAATATATTGTTAGTCAAATTCCTTCCGGTTGGGCTATCGGCAAATCAGAAAGCGGATGGATGACGTCCGAATCCTTTTATGAGTATATAACGAACGTTCTTCATCCATGGCTTCTTAAAGTAAACATCACTTTTCCCATTATACTATATGTTGATGGTCACAAATCTCACATTACTTTACCATTGAGTGATTTTTGTAGAGAAAAAAATATTGTTCTGATTAGTTTGTTACCCAATTCAACGCACATTTTGCAGCCGTTAGATGTTGGGCTGTTTAAATCTCTTAAAAATAGTTGGAAAAAGTGTATTCATGATTGGAGAAGAGAAAATGGACAGAAACATTTAAAAAGGGAAAATTTCGCAACAGTCCTTAAAATGGCACTTGATGAAATTAAAGATATTAAATCTATATTTGCTAATGCATTTCGAGTTTGCGGCTTATTTCCTTTTAATGCCAACAGTGTGGACTACAGTAAACTTTTAACTCAAACTGAAAACCTCGAAAATAAAGTAAACATTAATCCAGAAGTGGATAAGCATTTAAAATTTATCGAAAAGCAAATTGAGAAAACAAAACTGGAAAATTTTTATCAATTAAGAGGACATAACTGGGAAGGAAATATTGAGGATACTAGCTTATATTACTTTTGGTTGTCTGTCTTTAAGATGGCTGGTTTGACTTTTGCATCACAGCAACCACCTGACAATTCTAACACAAACAGTGGCATACCACTACCAACACAATACAATAATAACAATATAATTATAGAGATTGAAGACGGTTTGATACTAGGTGACGATTGGATGGATTTGGTTGTTAATAATGAAGTGCAAGGTACAGAAGTTGAAAGCATAGAGGAAAGTTGGTCTGAAAAAGGAAATTATGACAAATTAGCGGATCAAGTAACTGTAGACAAAGATAACCAGAGCCTAATAAATGAGCAAAATGGAAACAAAAGGAAAACAGAAATTGTTAGCGGTAATGAAGTTGAGAATAAAGAATCGAATGCGATGATGAGCAGTAATAAGCAAAATATTCAGACCAATGATAATCATCAAGATGAAGATCAAAAAGAAAACGAGATATGCAGGTTGCAAAAACAAATAACTACTGTGGAACCTGGTAGAAGTAACTCTGATAACAGTCCGAAAAAACAAAACGTCTTTGATGAAAACACTGACAAGATTTTAGGAAACGATCTCGGAAACACTGCTCAAACCTTGAAGAAAATTAATGCATCTGACAAAAGTCTCAACAGTAAGAAGGAAAATATAGATACTGCAAAAAATTGTATACCCTCCCCATTCAAAAAGTCACTGTTTTGGCCCGAAGAGGTTTCTCAGAAAAAGGCATTGAGGAAAAAAAAGGAGAAGATCCCTTCAGTTACAACCTCCAATGCCTAGAGAGAATACTACTCAAAGAAAGAAAGCGAAAAGCAAAAACTTGAAGCTGAGAAAGAAGAGAGAAAACGTAAGAGAGAAGAAAATAGGAAATTAAACGAGCAAAAATCAAAAAGATTAAGAAGCAGTGCTAAAGAAGAAAGGTCTACCTCAGAACCTGTTGATCCCACTTTAGAACTACAAAATAAAAATATAACTGCATCAAACAAAAACATAGATAAAACTGAATTAGTTGTTAATGATTACGTAATAGTAAAATATGAGGGAGAGTACTATCCGGGATTAATAAAAAAAATAGAAGATAATCGTGCTTTTATAAGTACCATGCAGATGAGTGGTTTTGATAAGTGGAAGTGGCCGCAAGAAATAGATGAGATTTGGTATGAGCTTGATGAAATTATTGATAAAATTGAACCTCCGGAAGAAGTCAATAAACGGGGTTTCTATGTAGTGCAAGAAATAAAAAAATATCAAAATTTTACATCGTAAACTTTCAAATTTTAAAGATTTTACTAGTAGTTACTTTCTTAGGTACATTTTGTTTAGAGAGCTTTTATTTTCGTTGTTTATATACGTTATAAATGTTTTTCAGTGAGGATTTTTAATTTGCTGTTTCTGGGGGTTTTTGCTAGTATGTGCAATAAAGGCAAATAAAATGTATTTTTCATTAAATTTCTTGTTTCACTTCTCGTTAGAATTATGGTCCGTAACTGTCGAAATAACGTACCTTGTTGGAATTATGTTCTACCGAGTGACAGAAATATGTACATTTTTTAAATATTCGCGTCAGAATTATGTGCATGTGTAACATTTCAAAGTATGTCATATTTTTAACTAATTATAACAAAAATTTAGAAAAAACGAAGTAATTTTAAATGTTTAAAGTCTAGACTATGCAGTAAAAGGTTATTGAAACACATTCTATAATTTTTACAACTTTTATCGCTACATTTCTGTCAGTAAGCTCCCTAAAGTGTCGGAATATTGTACACTTACCTTACTTAGTTGCACAAAAAATGTTCACTAACCACATTGGAGCGGCGATATTCGAAACTTTAGTGGACACTTTTTTGTAACTAAGTGTCCATTACGGACCCATGACAATAGGATTTTTTTTATATTTATAGAATTTTTTTTATATACTTAATTTGTATATAATCGTTTCTGTTTTTAAACATGACCTTTTTATACAATCAATTTTTATTTTTTGATAAGTTTATGCAAGTAATACGCAATTATAATTATATGCTATAGTTATACAAATATGAATATAATTGGGAGTTATGTACATATTAGCACATGACATGCAAGAACAAATAAAGCATTTGTGGTTGATGATACCTAGATGCAAATGACCAGACTGACACTATCAAGCAGAACTAAATTTAAGGAATTCGTCAGAGTTAAAGAACTGTATTCTGCTGATAGTTTGAAAATCGTTTACAACCGTAAATTTGAATTTCACCGAACACCAAACTAGTAGTTGGGAACACATCGAATTTGTGATTCTTCTCTCCAAACATCGATTATGACATCGATCAAAAAGTACGCTTGCGTCGTACCTAAGATAGATTACCTAATTAATTTAAGCATTTCATGTACGTAAATTTTACTCACCTTTCCCTAAAATTAAGGTATTATATTCTTACACATGGCAAACATGAGGTATTTATTCTTATATTTATAAATTTATAGTACATTTATAGCGTTTTTTGGTTTAAATACAAAAAATTCTGAACACCAATATGAATGTCGATGTGGACACGCTTGAATGTCGCTTCAAATGTCGTCAAATAGATGGCGCCACAAATTTATTGGAAGAATTTTTAATTATTACTCCTGTTTCCCCAACTTTTAGTGAAGAATAGTCGAGGGAAGTAGTATTTTATAGACTAAATTTTATTACCATCAAGTTGATTTTTACTTTTTTATACGTAGTACAAGGAACTATTGTGATGACGAAAATTTTCGACCTCGAGATTTTTGCAGATGTCCACGTTTTGAAGTCCCTTGATACCAAAAAAGTGGTTTTTAAAAAATGTCTGTGTGTCTGTCTATCTCTCTCTGTGTGTCTCTGTGTGTGTGACCACGATAGCGGTCAAAGTGCTGCAGATATCAATTCCAAATTTTGTATTTACGTGTATAATCTGCCTCTTGAGATCTGATTAGTTTTTTAGTAAAATCGGTAGACCGGAAGTAGTACTTTACTTCAGTGAAAAAATCGAATTTTGCCAATATTTCATCAACTACTAAGTTTAAACAAATTTATAAAGAATTCATATGTACTTAAAATTAAAATTTAGAATAATTTTATTTAAAAAGTTTTTCGAAATTCCTACCGGAAGTAGGTCTTTCACTCTTATCGAAAATCAGTTTTTTGTCAATATTTTGCGAGTCATGCTTTTTAGACATGTACGCTACGAATATAAAAGTATTTAGAACTTAATTTCCAATATCTTTTGTATAAAAAAAATTTCAAAATTCGCACCGGAAGTATCACTTTTACTCTTACCGAATAACGATTTTTTGCAAATATTTCGTAAATTATGCATTCTATATATATTTATTAAGAGTACAAAAGTATTTAGAGTTGGATTTGCAATATTTTTTGTATAAATGAAATTTCAAAATTCGGACCGGAAGTAGCACTTTTATTCTTAGCGAGTAGCACTTTTACTTTCTTATACGTAGTATAAGGAAGTATTGTGATGATGAAAATTTTCGACCTCGAGATTTTTGCAGATGTCCACGTTTTGAAGTCCTCTGATACCGAAAAAGTGGTTTTTAAAAAATGTCTGTGTGTCTGTGTGTGACCACGATAGCGGTCAAACCGCTGTAGATATCAATTCCAAATTTTGTATTTACGTGTATAATCTCCCTCTTGAGATCTGATTAGTTTTTCAGTAAAATCGGTAGACCGGAAGTAGCAGTTTACTTCAGTGAAAAAATCGAATTTTGCCAATATTTCGTCAAATACTAAGTTTAAACAAATTTATAAAGAATTCATATGTACTTAAAATTAAAATTGAGAAAAATTTTATTTAAAAAGTTTTTCGAAATTCCTACCGGAAGTAGGTCTTTTACTCTTATCAAAAATCGGTTTTTTGCGAATATTTCGCAAGTCAAGCTTTTTAGACAGATACGTTACGGGTATAAAAGTATTTAAAACATACTTTTTAATATCTTCTGTATAAAAAAAATTTCAAAATTCGGACCGGAAGTAACAGTTTTACTCTTACCGAATAGCGATTTTTTGCAAATATGTCGTAAATTATGCATTCTATACATATTTATTAAGAGTACAAAAGTATTTAGAGTTAGATTTGCAATATTTTTTGTATACATGAAATTTCAAAATTCGGACTGGAAGTAGCACTTTTACTCTTAGCGAGTAGCACTTTTTCTCGAATATATTGCAAAGTATGCATTCTATAGAGATTTATTAAGAGAATGAAAGTACTTAGAATAGGATTTTGAATAAGTTTTGTATAAAAAAATTCTTAAAATTGTATACTTTCAAACGCTCATACGTATAAGAAAGTCGTGTGGTGGCCACACCTCATTTTTTACTTTCTTATACGTAGTATAAGGAAGTATTGTGATGATGAAAATTTTCGACTTCGAGATTTTTGCAGATGTCCACGTTTTGAGTTCCCCTGATACCAAAAAAGTGGTTTTTAAAAAATGTCTGTGTCTGTCTGTCTGTCTGTGTCTCTCTGTGTGTGACCACGATAACGGTCAAACCGCTACAGATATCAATTCCAAATTTTGCATTTACGAATATAATCTCCCTCTTGAGAACTGATTAGATTTTGAGCAAAATCGGCAGACCGGAAGTAGTAGTTTACTTCAGTGAAAAAGTCGAAATTTGCAAATATTTCGTCAATTACTAAGTTTAAACAAATTTATAAAGAATTCAAATATACTCAAAATTAAATTTGAGAAAAATTGTGTTAATAAAGTTTTTCGAAATTCCTACCGGAAGTAGGTCTTTTTTACTCTTATCGAAAATCAGTTTTTTGCGAATATCTCGCAAGTCATGCTTTCTAGGCGGGTACATTATGAGTATAAAAGTATTTAGAACGTACTTTTAAATATCTTTTGTATAAAAAAAAATTAAAAATTCGGACCGGAAGTAACACTTTTACTCTTACCGAATAACGATTTTTTGGAAATATGTCGTACATTATGCGTTCTATATATATTACAGTTCTATATATATTACAGTACAAAAGTATTTAGAGTTGGATATGGAATATTTTTTGTATAAATGAAATTTTAAAATTCGGACCGGAAGTAACACTTTTATACGTATAAGAAAGTCGTGTGGTGGCCACACCTCATTTTTTACTTTCTTATAATAATAATAATAGACTATATATTTGTAAGACCTCTGTTACATAAAATTGTCAATATTCTCAAACTTGTAATGCATTACAATTGTCTACTAATGACATAATACTAATACTAACAACACTCTTAACAAATAACAAAGAAGACAGAAAAAAAAACACAAAATAATAAAATCAAATAATAAATCAAATAAGATCATTTGTATATAGAAGAGGAATGACTAGTGTCTAAGGAATTCTTCTATTGTGTAGTATTCTCCATTAATCAAGTGGTTCTTCACTTTTCTCTTAAACAAGCTGATTGGGAGGCCCTTAAAGCTCGGCGGCAGGTTATTGTATAATTTCGACCCCCAGTAAAAGATGGATTGCTGCGAGGAACACACCCTATGATGTGGGATCCTCAGCCAGTCCCTCTCACGGGTTGAATACCCATGATTGTACCCATTCGTGGTAAAGGCCTCCTTGTTGTTGTGTACATACACCACTGCTGAAAGTATGTAGATCGATGTTAATGTCAATATTCCTTCCTCCCTAAATCGTGTTCTACATGTTTCATTCACCTTCAAGCCACACAGCATTCTGATGGCCTTTTTTTGTATCACAAAGATCCTCCGAGCCTCCGCAGATGTTCCCCAGAATAGTATCCCATAGCACAAATGCGAATGAAAGTTCGCGAAGTAAGCCAGCCTTGCTGCCACATGAGTTGCAATATATTTTAATCTTTTGATGGCATACAGTGCTGAGGACAAAGTGCGAGCCAAACCATCTATGTGCCGATGCCATCTCAAATGCGAATCAATAGTGACACCCAGAAATCTTGCAGAAGTATTTTGGTTCGTATTTCTGGTACTGAAGACAACGTTTTGAGTTTTCTTTATGTTTAACTTTAACTTGTTGGCGGTGAACCAATCACTCACCACTTGCACTGCGTTTTCCGATCTTAGTTTAGTTTCCTGATTGGTTTTCCCCTGCACCACAACGTAGTATAGTATACGTAGTATAAGGAAGTATTGTGATGATGAAAATTTTCGACCTCGAGATTTTTGCAGATGTCCATGTTTTGAGGTTCCCTGATACCGAAAAAGTGGTTTTTAAAAAATGTGTGTGTCTGTCTGTCTGTGACCACGATAGCGGTCAAACCGCTGCATTTACGTGTATAATCTCCCTCTTGAGAACTGATTAGATTTTCAGCAAATTCGGTCGACCGGAAGTAGTAGTTTACTTCAGTGAAAAACTCGAATTTTGTCAATATTTCGTCAACTACTAAGTTTAGACGAATTTATAAAGAATTCACATGTACTTAGAATTAAATTTGAGAAGAATTTTATTAAAAAAATTTTTCGAAATTCCTACCGGAAGTAGGTCTTTTACTCTTATCGAAAATCGGTTTTTTGCAAATATGTCGTAAATTATGCATTCTATATATATTTATGAAGAGTACAAAAGTATTTAGAGTTGGATTTGGAATATTTTTTATATAAATGAAATGTCAAAATTCAGATCGGAAGTAACACTTTCATACGTATAAGAAAGTCGTGTGGTGGCCACACCTCATTTTTTTTAAATGTCCCAAAGAGCCAGTGCGCCAAATGTCACTTTACAGGCGGTGAGTACGAAAAGTAGTAATTTTCTATGGAGGTTCTGAATCAACGCACCAAAATTCAGTCAGAAAACGATATCAGATCACAAATTTGGTATTGTTTTCAGACTGATCTCGTCTATTGACATCATGTCCAGGTGGTGGTAATAATCTGCCTTCTTCTGTTCTTTAGGAAACTACAATGCCACAAATGTTAAATTGCCAGTATTTTGCAATTCTTGAAAATTATGTTAAATTATAAGACACTCTATTTTTCATGTGTCAAAGAGAAACAGTTGAACAGTGTTAAATCTACCGTAAGTAATCCAACGGCTTCTACAAATTAATCTGTCAATACAAATTCCAGTCAGATTGTCTATATTAATTTTTGCTGTATGTGGTCTATTTCACCTTCTGTAAATCAGTATTGGAGGGCTGTAAAAACAATTCTCTATTCTGTGGACCATAAATGGTGCCGATATAAAAAAAATGAGGTGTGGCCACCACACGACTTTCTTATACATACGTATGAGCGTTTCAAATTATTAGAATTTTAAGAATTTTTTTTACAAAAATCATTCAAAATCCGATTCTAAGTACTTCTATTCTCTTAATAAATCTCTATAGAATGCATACTTTGCAAGATATTATCAAAAAAGTGCTCCTCGCTAAGAGTAAGAGTGCTACTTCCGGTCCGAATTTTGAAATTTTATATATACAAAAAATATTGCAAATCCAGTTTTAAATACTTTTGTACTAAATTTATATAAAATGCATAACTTACGACATATTTGCAAAAAATCGCTATTCGATAAGAGTAAAAGTGGTACTTCCGGTCTGAATTTTGAAATTTTTTTTATACAAAAGATATTGAAAATTATGCTTTAAATACGTTTATACCCGTAACGTACTTGTCTAAAAAGCATGACTTGGGAAATATTCGCAAAAAACTGATTTTCGATAAGAGTAAAAGACCTACTTCCGGTAGGAATTTCGGAAAACTTTTTAAATAAAATTATTCTCAATTTTAATTTTAGGTATCAATGAATTCTTTATAAATTTGTTTAAACTTAGTAGTTGACGAAATATTGGCAAAATACGATTTTTTCGCTGAAGTAAACTGCTACTTCCGGTCTACCGATTTTACTGAAAAACTAATCAGATCTCAAGAGGGAGATTATACACGTAAATACAAAATTTGGAATTGATATCTACAGCGGTTTGACCGCTATCGTGGTCACACAGAGAGAAAGAGAGAGAGAGAGAGAGAGACATTTTTTAAAAACCACTTTTTCGGTATCAGGGGACTTCAAAACGTGGACATCTGCAAAAATCTCGAGGTCGAAAATTTTCATCATCACAATACTTCCTTATACTACGTATAAGAAAGTAAAAAGTCGAATGATATAAAATAGATTCGGCTTTTACTTGATGTAGTTCAATATTACAAACGTAAATAAAACAAAACAAACTTGTTGAACTACATTTTAATTACTACGATACTAATTGTATCGGTTGTAGGAGATAAGGAAAAAAAGGAAAGTGTGTTAAAACCCTCATAAAACACATAGTTTTATGAGGGTTTTAACCCACTTCCCCCTTTGTTTCTATTTTCCTTTTGTTCCTTTTACTTTCTTATACGTAGTATAAGGAAGTATTGTGATGATGAAAATTTTCGACCTCGAGATTTTTGCAGATGTCCACGTTTTGAGGTCCCCTGACACCAAAAAAGTGGTTTTTAAAAAATGTCTGTGTGTGTGTGTGTCTGTGTGTGTGTGTGTGACCACGATAGCGGTCAAACCGCTGCAGATATCAATTCCAAATTTTGTATTTACCAATATAATCTCCCTCTTGAGAACTGATTAGATTTTGAGCAAAATCGGCAGACCGGAAGTAGTAGTTTACTTCAGTGAAAAAATCGAATTTTGCAAATATTTCGTCAATTACTAAGTTTAAACAAATTTGTAAAGAATTCAAATGTACTCAAAATTAAATTTGAGAAAAATTGTTTTAATAAAGTTTTTCGAAATTCCTACCGGAAGTAGGTCTTTTACTCTTATCGAAAATCAGTTTTTTGCGAATATCTCGCAAGTCATGCTTTCTAGGCAAGTACATTAAGAGTATAAAAGTATTTAGAACATACTTTTAAATATCTTTTGTATAAAAAAAATTTCAAAATTCAGACCGGAAGTACCACTTTTACTCTTATCGAATAGCGATTTTTTGCAAATATGTCGTAAATTATGCATTCTATATATATTTATGAAGAGTACAAAAGTATTTAGAGTTGGATTTGGAATATTTTTTGTATAAATGAAATTTCAAAATTCGGACCGGAAGTACCACTTTTACTCTTATCGAATAGCGATTTTTTGCAAATATGTCGTAAATTATGCATTCTATATATATTTATAAAGAGTACAAAAGTATTTAGAGTTGGATTTGGAATATTTTTTGTATAAATGAAATTTCAAAATTCGGACCGGAAGTAACACTTTCATACGTATAAGAAAGTCGTGTGGTGGCCACACCTCATTTTTTACTTTCTTATACGTAGTATAAGGAAGTATTGTGATGATGAAAATTTTCGACCTCGAGATTTTTGCAGATGTCCACGTTTTGAAGTCCCCTGATACCCAAAAAGTGGTTTTTAAAAAATGTCTGTGTGTGTGTGTGTGTGTGTGTGTGTGTCTGTCTGTCTGTGTGTCTGTCTGTGACCACGATAGCGGCCAAACCGCTGTAGATATCAATTCCAAATTTTGTATTTACGTGTATAATCACCCTCTTGAGATCTGATTAGTTTTTCAGTAAAATCGGTAGACCGGAAGTAGCAGTTTACTTCAGCGAAAAAATCGAATTTTGCGAATATTTCGTCAACTACTAAGTTTAAACAAATTTATAAAGAATTCATATATACTTAAAATTAAAATTGAGGATAATTTTATTTAAAAAGTTTTTCGAAATTCCTACCGGAAGTAGGTCTTTTACTCTTATCGAAAATCAGTTTTTTGCGAATATTTCGCAAGTCATGCTTTTTAGACAAGTACGTTACGGGTATAAAAGTATTTAAAACGTAATTTTCAATATCATTTGTATAAAAAAAATTTCAAAATTCAGACCGGAAGTACCACTTTTACTCTTATCGAATAGCGATTTTTTGCAAATATGTCGTAAGTTATGCATTCTATATACATTTATCAAGAGTACAAAAGTATTTAAAACTGGATTTGCAATATTTTTTGTATATATGAAATTTCAAAATTCGGACCGGAAGTAGCACTTTTACTCTTAGCGAGGAGCGCTTTTTTGATAATATCTTGCAAAGTATGCATTCTATAGCGATTTATTAAGCGAATGAAAGTACTTAGAATAGGATTTTGAATAAGTTTTGTATAAAAAAATTCTTAAAATTGTATAGTTTGAAACGCTCATACGTATAAGAAAGTCGTGTGGTGGCCACACCTCATTTTTTCTTACCTCCTACAACCGATACACATGAGATATATACTTTGTGCCTTGTAGTCATTGCTGAAGAAGCTACTGTATGGTGAAACAATTGTCCAGTCTTTAGTAATTAAAGTGTAGTTCAACCAGTTTGTTTTATTTACGTCCAATGATATGCCACCTTGACATAATAATCTAGACTAGAATTTCATGTAAGCTGATCTCTTATAATATGTATGTATTATTTAATAGACCAAGTACAATAATTTATGCTGTTGACATAACCCAACAAAGGAAACCACGCTTAATATTGTATGCAAATGGGAAACTGTGTGCGTATTGTACTACCTACTAACGTGGCTAGAAGCACATGCAGTAATAACTCTCTAGCGTTTACAGTTTCCGAAATAAAGTTGCGAGATTTAACAAATTTTCAGGAAATTATTGGGTTATATCTCGGAAAGTATGCATGCAAATGGGAAACTGTGTGCGTATTGTACTACCTACTAACGTGGCTAGAAGCACATGCAGTGATAACTCTCTAGCGGTTACAGTTTCCGAAATAAACGTGCAAAATTTAACAAATTTTCAGGAAATTATTCGGTTTTATCTCGGAAAGTATACATGCAAATGGGAAACTGTGTGCGTATTGTACTGCCAGGTAACGTGGCTAGAAGCACATGCAGTGATAACTCTCTAGCGTTTACAGTTTCCGAAATAAACTTGTAAAATTTATCAAATTCTCAGGAATTTATTCGGTTTTATCTCGGAAAGTATGCATGCAAATGGGAAACTGTGTGCGTATTGTACTACCTACTAACGTGCACATGCAGTGATAACTCTCTAGCGTTTACAGTTTCCGAAATAAACTTGCAAAATTTATCAAATTTTCAGGAAATTATTCGGTTTTATCTTGGAAAGTATGCATGCAAATGGGAAACTGTGTGCGTATTGTACTGCCAGGTAACGTGGCTAGAAGCACATGCAGTGATAACTCTCTAGCGTTTACAGTTTCCGAAGTAAACTTGCAAAATTTAACAAATATTCAGGAAATTATTCGGTTTTATCTCGGAAAGTATGCCTGCAAATGGGAAACTGTGTGCGTATTGTACTGCCAGGTAACGTGGCTAGAAGCACATGCAGTGATAACTCTCTAGCGTTTACAGTTTCCGAAATAAACTTGCGAAATTTAACAAATTTTCAGGAAATTATTCGGTTTATCTCGGAAAGTATGCATGCAAAATGGGAAACTGTGTGCGTATTGTACTACCTACTAACGTGGCTAGTATTAACTGTAGAAACACAATTAATATATTGGTGAAATAGTAGATACCATATACCACTGACTATAAATGCTGAAATGAAAATCATTATGATATCATTATTGCAATGCATATTTAATAATTGTTGCAGTGCATATTTCTTGTATTTTAATTGAATCATATGAACAAACGGTATCTTTTGTTTTACTCTTATTCTTATATGTTTTAGATAGAAAATAAAACAGATTAAATATTGATTATATATATATATATACCGGGTGTCTGTTTAAGCCACCGGCCATATCTCGGCAACCGTTTATCGTACAACCTCGCGGAAAAAATCTTGATAGTAAAATGGACGACGGAAATTACAACTAAAATATTTTTAAGTTTCCAAAATAATCGCAAGGGGGCGCAATTCTCAAGATAAATTAAAAATTCGATAATTTTTCATTAAATTCGAGATTAAGATAGATTGAAAATTTTTCTATCAAAATTTTTAGACGTTTTTATACAACTTTCATTTGAAACTTTTTGATCTAACTCCCATACGAAGGGAAGAGGGGAGGGGGTATGTCTGCCTACAAAAGTCGGTATAATTTTGGTTTGCACGAACGGATTTTAATGTTTCTGGGCTCATTAGATAGAGAATCTTACAAAGATTTGAAGGACATGTAGCACGAAATTACGTTGTTGTCAAAGAAAATAACAGGGGGCGCTGTTCTCAGTGTATGTATATTACTTGTTTTTTCTTTAAAATTTAAAATGGAACGGCATATTTTTAATATAGTAATATTGAAGCACATAAAAAGCTGAAGAGAATGATGAAAACCGGAAGTTGCTAACTTTTTTCTTGACGAAGATATAGTCATATGAAGACAATCCAAAAAAAAAAAAAACAATTTTTAATATAAATTTATTTATTTATTGTGAGTCATAACTTTATTTGAATTTTAAGTGCCACTAGACAGTGTATAGTTCGCTTTCACTTGAATTTTCATCATAATCTTCCATAAATGTATTTATTTCAATCTTCTCACCGATTTTTTAATTCTTGCGTATGTTACATTAGATTCTCTTCTTAAATGTTTTCAAATTCTCTAGCTATTTTTAAATTTCATGTCTTGCCTTTTTAGACATTGAAATAAAATAATAATAATAATAATAATAATAATAATAATAAAAATAATAATAATAATAATAATATATCTTTATCACCCAACTGATTTAGGTAGATCTAATTATAGGAAAACAGCAAAAATAATTTCCATAACTCATGAACTAAGTAGACAATAACGAGAAAAAAAAAACACTAATAGATTCGATGATGTGCGCCCGGTGTGGCTAGTTGTGTACGTAGCGTGTGCTCAGTTTTACTGTTAAACAAGTCGTATAATTTATAAGCTTGTATCATGTCTACCGATCGGCTGCTCAGAGGTGACGAAGCCCTAATCCAGAAGGTGGTAGAAAGACTACTTACGTCAAGTACCCTTCTCGATACACTTTGTTTGCAAATTAAGGAAAGGATGGACGGTTTATTTACAACAATTAACGTAAACGTTAAAAGTTTGGAAGCGAGGCTTGACGGGGTTCAGGACACCCTGGATGAGATGGAGCAACATTCCAGAGCTAACAGTTTGCGTGTGTTTGGGCGCCGGCCAGTGACGCGGATCACATTGAAGATTTCTATGAAAAACATCACACTGGGCTGGACTTTCACTTCGAGCCTGTTGATGCGTCCCAAATATATAGCATCATATCATCAATGAGATCTGCGTCATATGGGGCTGATGGCATCAATATCACAATGTTGAAAGTATGTTGTCCCTATATATTGCCTTTCATCACGCACATAATTAATTCATGTATAGTTGACTCGGTGTTCCCGGATTGCTGGCAGCAGGCATTGGTTTCTCCAGTACCTAAGTCCACAGAACCTAAACAAATGAAAGACCTTAGACCCATTAGCCTGCTGCCTGTAATGTCCAAGATCCTAGAGAAGGTCCTCGCTGTACAGATAGCTGTTTTTGTTGCAAGAGAGAACATTTTGCCCTCTACTCAGTCGGGATTCAGGCCGGGGTATAGCTGCGAAACGGCTCTGTTGTCTATGACTGATGACCTGATTACGGCTTCTGATAAAAACCTTGTATCCTGCCTGGTCTTACTTGATTACAGCAAGGCATTCGATACAGTTAATCATGGCACTCTTCTTTGTATTTTGAAATCCATTGGCTTTAATGGTAGCGCTCTCACTCTAATAACAAATTATCTATATGGTCGTATGCAGGTGGTAAGATTAAAAGGCAATTGCTCTGCTCCCCTTGCCTTAGTGCAAGGTGTACCCCAGGGTTCGGTTCTTGGGCCAATTCTATTCAGTATATACACCTCAAAATTATTACTGTGTATAGAGCACTGTAAATCACATATGTATGCTGATGATACTCAGCTTTATTACTCCTTTCCCCCATCTGAATGGCAAGCTGCTATGCACAGAATTAACACCGATCTTTCAAATCTATTTGATGCTTCTGTCAATCACAGCCTTCATATAAACCCGGAGAAATCGCAGGTCGTCCTTTTCGGTCCTAAAAAAACGTGCTTCAACATTGGCAGAACTTTAGAGATTGTTATTGATAATATACATTTACCGGTTGTGAATAGGGTGAGGAGCCTTGGTCTCTACATTGACAACACATTCAGATATAAGGATCAGATATCCAAATATATTACCTCTGCTTATATTAATTTGAAGAGACTATACCCTTACAGGCGTACTCTTAATGAAACAGTGAAGAAAATGTTGTGTGAGGCTTTTATTTTGTCGCATTTTTCTTACTGTTCAACACTGTATCATGGGTCCTTGGATTCCTTTACCAGCTCCAGAATTCAAAAAATACAAAATGCTTGTCTACGATACATTTACAATATACGAAAATTTGATCACATCTCTCACTAGTTGAGTGATGCGGGCTGGTTGTGCATGGCGGGACGTAGGAGGTTGCAGGCATTGGGTTTCTATCATGGTGTGCTTCTGCATAGGTCTCCGTCATATCTTTATAATAGGATTAGATTTAGGTCAGATGTACACAGTGTGACCACCAGATTTCGCGGATTGATCTCTCCCACGCCCCATAAGACTTCCCTATATGAACGATCTTTTACGTATCAGGTATACTGTAATTACAATCCCCTACCAACTGAGTTTAAGTCCCTCACAGCATCCAAGTTTAAATCTAGACTCAAGTCACACCTTCTATTGCGGTAATGGGTTGATGCAAGCTGCTTGCTGGTTATCGATATGGACGTTCACTTGCAAGTGACTTTTATGTGTTATTATTTATTATTACACTATTTATTTTAGTTCATGGTGCTCATCATCGAACTTTAGGCTAAGTTAGTTTTAAGCAGGATTTTATTTTTGTTGCATATTGCTCATATTTATCATCAAGGTCAAGTGAACAGTTTATACTGGGGTTCGCCTTGCGATTATGTATTTACCAAATCGTTATTTTGGTATTTTCACTTGTATATTTCTTTATACATAATAAAGACATTTATTATTATTATTATTATTATTATTATATAATATAATGCATTATTTATAATCAAATCATTTACTCATTAGTAACGAAAGGGTACACAAATTGATATCTAAATCATCCCCGCCTAAAATGAAAGTAAATAAAAGAACCTATTATATACCTAAGCATAAATAAGAAAATATATTGACCAAGTAATATAAAGGAAAAGAAAATATATTTAAATCAGAATGTACAAAAAAAAAACAAGAAAAACTTCAACTTAACAAATGTTCAAAGTGTTCACTTTCATTTTCAATACACGTTTACTTGTCGATTAGTAGAGAGCAGAGTTACTTCCATTTCGGAGGCAGCAATTGTTGTACTCGACTTTTTGTGATAAACTATGTCTTTTATTCTGCCCCATAAATAAGCATCAAGAACATCTGGCAAGGTGAATAAAAACTCAATAATGTCTTCTTTCGGGATAATTTAGGGAATATTTCCCCGAAGCAAGAATGAATGCATTTTCAAAGCATTGAAAATACATTCTGATCATGTCATAAGCTTCAACGTTAGAATACGGCATTACACAAACTTAATAATTATGTGCAGGTGTCCAAACGGGCTTAATTTGCAAAATACGTACAAAAAGTTTACTACAAGTGACACTAATATCTTTGCATTTCGATTTTCATGGCCTACCTTGGAAATCTCATCATAATGTAATTTAGTATCACCGTAGAGGGAATATATATAGAGAGCCCATCAAATAGGGAAATCGGGCAACATAAAATTTCGAGTAAATCCTGCTATAATGTGCTGGTATCTGGTGGTAGAAAGCAGCTAAGACAACTATTACCATCTATACACTAACAACGAAACTAAACCATACGGAATTTATTTGTAACTGTAATCCGAGAACTAAATAAAAACACCAAAAGTAGATTATGAATGAAATATACACACATAAGTATCCTATCAAAGAGATTTATTGCTTACTGTCAACAAAAAAAATTATGGCTTTTTAAAAAAAACTTTAAATATATTCTGACACCAGTATTTACATCTTATAAATGACTTGCTTTTTACTTTTTTATGCCCATATTTTCTGCCTTAATAGTGTAAGTAATCTTTTGCTATATAATTATTTAACTCTTTGAAAAGCCTGTTCAGAATCACGGTTTAGGGAATATTTCGAATTGACATCATACATTGATGCTTTTGACTGATTTATTGCTTTTTAATTATCCATTGCCCTTGTCTTAATAGTAATTTTTAAATTCAACTGTTAAAGAATTGCACAAATTAAATTGGGAAATTGCACATACTGTTTTATAAAAATTAGAAGTTTTAAAATCTGTCATCAAATATTTTACTGTTATAACAGTAAATGTAATTGTTAATATTTAGGATAACCTGATTAAATAGAACAATTCTATTTTCTAAATGTGCAATATAGATGTAAATATTAATAACTTGAAATTATTTTTAATGAGCGTGCAGAAAAAAGTATAATCCAATTTAAAAATAAAAGACATTTCCTGTTTTACCAGACACGATATTTTTTAAGTATTCATTCATAATTTCTTCATATTTAAAGTTTTTCAGCTTAAGGGGGTTTACGCAGACGTCACGACTAACTGCCGTGAGGTAGGACGTAAGGGGGTGGCGCCATAAGCGCTAATGTAAATTCTGGACTTTAGAAGGTTTCGTTAAAACAATAGAACCGCTTTAATTTACGAAGTATCAAAACGAAATTTAAAACACAAATAAACAAAGGTTCAATGCATGCTCCACTGGAATTAGTTTTTAAAATAAAGTTTCTGAAACTGTGTTATGCTGTTGTAAATTTTGCCAATTTTGAGAGTGAAATGTAGAAGTAAATAATTTGAATTATAAGAAAGTGCTCCCAACGAAGCCTTAATTATTCCTTTGTATTCAATTTAATGCAAAAACATAATAAGAAAAACAAAAATGTCTGCTGTTTGTTTTATTTTAACGAATACCTTACATCGGCAGAATTTACATTAGCGCTTATGGCGCCACCCTCTTACGTCCTACCTCAAGGCAGTTAGTCGTGACGTCTGCGTAAGCCCCCTTAAGACCTATTGTACATATAATACTTATTACCGCTACATTCACAAGATTTATTAATCGGAAACTAATTACCCCGCAAATAAAAAAAAAAGTATAAGGTTGTGTTTGTTTATACAGTATGTCCAGATTTCAATGTTCACAATTGGTATATCGGTTATTAGAAGACTAGAGGAACGGTTAAATGGGGAATGTTTTGCAGAATTCAGTGCTCGCAACAAATCTCATTTCAAATTCATTCGGCCTTTTTACAATTTTGAAATATTTTGAAAAAACCAATATTTGCCGATTTCAATTTTCCTCAATAACTCGATAACCCCTAATGCGATCGCTTTTAAACTCTGACATTGTTGAGACATTTTTTTAAGACAAATTTTTTGGTGTTAACAGTAACACCCGATTTTCATTTGTTTCCAAGTTCTTAGTGCTTTCTTTAGTTTTTCTTATGGTGGCCATAGTGGATTTTTAATTAGGTATATAGTCCTTTAAAATAGCTGTTCAATAATGTAGAACATGCCTAATAAATCTTTATTTACACGAGAGATATGAACACTCTAATACGGAATTAGTGGGCTATGAAATTAAATGGTAGTGTTTTTGTTATTACAAAATAATTTTAAAAATTTAGCATTTAACATTCAATTTTTTCATAATTTAAGAGATAATGTCTTTATCTCTCAATTTGTGAAAAAAATCCAATGCTAAATATTACAAAATAATTTTAAATAACGTCATATGATTACAAAACACAAAATTCTGACTGGCCTTGGTTGGTTTTTTTTCATGTCTATATTCCAATATATTATATTATATCTTAAGGATTTAAAGTCAAGGAATTTAATAATTAATAAAATACTTATGTTATTTTATGAGTTTTATGACCATCTATGTAAACACAAAATTTCATGTATTAGTTCTCTGTTTCCTTGTCGGGAAGAGTCGGCCTTGATTTTACACATTCATTCATAAGTTTTTATATATACGTATTTTAATAAGGTTCTTGCCTTTGCTGTATACGTATTTTGTTGGAATTTATATAACAGATTGTATTTATTTTATTTCTAAATCTAAATAATAAAATTTATTATTTAGTATTAGTGAATTAATACTAACTTTTAGGTACAATTTTGTTTATATAATAATAATAATAAATATATTAATACAACTAAAAAATATTTGAAAATACTTCACGACATCTACCAGGCATAAGCTTAATCCCAGGAGCAGGTGCTGCCGCTAGTTCTGGATGTAGCCGTTCTTTCCTCTACGTCCACAATGGCGTGCCCAAAAAATAACATTGCATGGGCTCTCTATATATATTCCCTCTACGGTATCACTGTGTATGCCATGTTGTATGATAAAAATTAAAAAAAAAAGCAAACTACACTGTTCACTATTATTATTTTATTTCAATGTTGGAAAGGATAAGAAAGATATTTAAAAAATAATAGCTAGAGTATTTAAAGACATTTAAAAGGAGAATCTAACGTAACATATGCAATGAATTAAAAAATCGATAAAAAGATTGAAATAAATACATTTAGCGAAGAGTATGATGAAATTTCAAGTGAAAACGTACTATACACTGTCTAGAGACCCTATTAAAATTAAAATAAAATTATTACTCCCAATAAATAAATAAATTTATATTTAAAGAGTTTTATTTTTCTGGATTGTCTTCGTATGACTATATCTTCGTCAAGAAAAAAGGTAGCAACTTCCGGTTTTCATCATTCTCTTCAGTTTTTTATGTGCTTCAATATTACGATATTAAAAATATACCGTTCTATTTGAAATTTTAGAGAAAAAACAATAAATATACATCCATTGAGAATAGCGTCCCCTGTTATTTTCTTTGACAACCACGTAATTTCGTGCTGCATATCCTTCAATTCCTTGTAAAATTCTCTATCTAATGAGCCCAGAAACATTAAAATCCGTTGGGGCAAACCAAAGTTATACCTACTTTTGTACGCAGACATGCCTCCCTCCACTCTCCCCTTCGTATGGGAGTTAGATCAAAAAGTTTCAAATGAAAGTTGTATAAAAACGTCTTAAAATTTTGCTAGTAAGTTTTTTAATCTATCTTAATCTAGAATTTAATGAAAAATTATCGAATTTTTAATTCAATTTGAGAATTGCGCCCCTTTGCGATCATTTTGGAAACTTAAAAATATTTTTGTTGTAATTCCCGTCATCCATTTTACTATCAAGATTTTTTCCGCGAGGTTGTACGATAAACGGTTGCCGAGATATGGCCGAGCTTAAACAGACACCCGGTATATATATATATATATAATGTCAGAAAAGAGTGTTGGGGAGTCCGGCAATAAAAAGACTTATGTTTAAAGGAAGTCTAACGTTTTATTTCTCAATATTTCGCACATAAGGTATTTGTGCTTCCTCAGGATAAACTAATTAAGAACAAGATAATGAAACAAAGTACAGTTAGTAAAGAAGTTATTGACAGAAATTTTTTAAAAAATACTTACAACTATGACTTCTTGGTGGGAAAAAATATATTATGAATACACAGTAAGAAACAAACTGTGAAAAATACCACAAAACACGGTGTTTTTCGTGACAAATTTCAAACTAATTGTCATTTTAAATTAACATGTAAACACAATTTGTCACGAAAAACACCGTGTTTTGTGGTATTTTTCACAGTTTGTTTCTTACTGTGTATTCATAATATATTTTTTCCCACCAAGAAGTCATAGTTATAAGTATTTTTTAAAAAATTTCTGTCAATAACTTCTTTACTAACTGTACTTTGTTTCATTATCTTGTTCTTAATTAGTTTATCCTGAGGAAGCACAAATACCTTATGTGCGAAATATTGAGAAATAAAACGTTAGACTTCCTTTAAACATAAGTCTTTTTATTGCCGGACTCCCCAACACTCTTTTCTGACATTAATACATAACGGCAAAGACTACTTCAAACCATATACTATATATATATATATTGTTTAGTGGTTTTCTTGGCCATATTATATTCTATAGTATAAAAAAAATTTTTCGTGGGCGTAGTGGCCTTTTTTGGACATTCAAAATTAAAATTGGAACAAAAACATGTAATTAAAACAATACATATTTTTTATTCCTTTATTTGTAACGTTTAGGCTAACATTTATGCTGCCTTTTTCAAACACTATTTAACGTTGGTTTCTTTAGTCAGATGAATATAATAATATTACAAATATATATTCTCACAATTTTATTATATTCATCTGACTAAAGAAACCAACGTTAAATAGTGTTTGAAAAAGGCAGCATTTTTTTTTTAGCCGAAACGTTACAAATAAAGGAATAAAAAAATATGTATTGTTTTAATTACATGTTTTTGTTCCAATTTTAATTGTGAATGTCCAAAAAAGGCCACTACGCCCACGAACAAATTTTTTTATACTATAGTATATATATATATATATATATACATATATATATATATATAGTAATAATAAAAATATCGACCGTACTTAATAACAATAATAAATTATTAGGGTTATCGGTCCGTGTATTCTGGTTAAATGAAACTCAATTCGTTCATTCTTCTCTCTATATTTCGATAATGTTTATTATCTTCATCGGGAGAGTGATCAATGAGTTAGCACTGGCAAAAACATCAATATATTTAAAATAATAGTGGAAACATCATTACCATTTTAATGTTTCCACTATTATTTTAAATATATTGATGTTTTTGCCAGTGCTAACTCATTGATCACTCTCCCGATGAAGATAATAAACATTATCGAAATATAGAGAGAAGAATGAACGAATTGAGTTTCATTTAACCAGAATACACGGACCGATAACCCTAATAATTTATTATTGTTATATATATATATATATATATATATATATAAAATATATATTACAATTCTTTGCCAATTATACAAATGTATTGAAAAATTGAAAATCTTCTTGGTAGTAGTGGCATAAAATGAATTAAAAGTAATAACAATATGACAACTGGTTGTCAATTAGAAAACAATGACAAATATAAAATGTAAATCAAAATGTATAAATGAAAATGTAATCAATAAGCATAGGACAGTCGAGATTATTTCTATAATCACATTAAAAGGCTTGGGGTCTACCATAAACTGTTCAATCAATCCAAATATACAAATATATATATATACTGTGTGTCCAAAAAGTCTGGAAACACCCAAATAAAATCGAAACGGATGATTTTTGAGAAAAATGCAAAAACAGGTCAATTAGTATTTTCAAAAAACTACTGGCTGATGGTATCTGTTTGGAATTTTTGATGACCTTGAAAAAGTTATGATGTCATCAAAAAAAATTTAAATGGCAACGTCGCATTTTTAATTTTATTTTTGATAGATATTTTAATTGTCTAAATGACTGTAAAAAAATTTTTCATTTTACTTAAGAAAATGACCGAGAAAAATTTAATTACTTCTTCGAAAATGGAAAAGTTTGTCTTTAAAAAAAAACATAGTTGGCTTAAAAGTCCATTATTTTTCAAACACATTTTGTTTTATTTGTGACATTCTGTCAAATACGAATTGTGCGTAAGTTAAAAAAATCTGTTTAAAATGGTTTTAAGTGAGAGAGAACGTATTCAAATATTGATGATGATTGGTTTTGGGGATAGGGCTCGTTCCGTTAGAGAAGTTTGCGACTTATTTAATACAGAACATCCGGAGCGTGCCCCAATTAGTATTTCTGCAGTGAGTAAGATTCACAAAAAATTTCAAGTAGAAGGCCATGTTCGAGATCGCCCTAGAAATGGTCGTCCAAAGATCGCAGAAGATAAGCAACTCGACGTATTATTGTCAGTAGAGGAAACTCCAAATTCTAGTACACGGCAGCTTGCTCGGGAGTTTAACGTGTCGAAGAGTACAATTGGTAATATTTTCCGGAAAACTAAGTATCATCCCTACAAAATCTGTTTGATTCATGACGACTTCGACAGGCATGTACAGTTTTGCGAACAACTGATGCCTATGCCTAAATTTTCTTTGTTTTCTATAATGATTTTTTTTTCAAAATTTTTCTTAAGTAGAATGAAAAATTTTTTGACTGTCGTTTAGACAATTAAAAGATTAAGATAAAAGACAATTAAATTTTTTTTGATGACATCATAACTTTTTCAAGGCCATCAAAAATTCCAAACAGATACCATCAGCCAGTAGTTTTTTGAAAATACTAATTGACCTGTTTTTGCATTTTTCTCAAAAATCATCCGTTTCGATGTTATTTGGGTGTTTCCAGACTTTTTGGACACACAGTAATTGTATGTCCTATGTCACATTATAGAATTTTTTTTTAGAGAACGATGTTACTGGTTTAAAATGGAAATGGTCACAAATTAAGATTGGTGGTGCTCACATACCTCCTAGGTGCAGCATGTCTATGACGGTCTCTTCAAATAATATTGCTTTTACTTTTGGTGGTGTTTTTGATATTGAAGATGACGAAAATTTGTCAGGAAAATTTTTTAATGACGCTTATTGCCTGGATTTAGAAAAACTTGTTTGGAGATCTGTAACAGTTAATATAAAAAAAGATAAGGACGGCAAATCGAGAAGAAGAAAAGATAAAGAAGAAAGTGGTGACCTGACAGGTAATAAATATAGCACCCAAAATTTATAATCACTGTAATATTTTATTTAGTTGATGATGCTCAAGAACCTGATGAATTAGAACAAGCAACAATGAAACAGACAACAATATCTGATGATGGGGTATTTAAAGTATCAATTGGTCCAGCTTCAACAAGTCACAATAATATAACAACAGTTACTATATCTGATACTTCAAGTACTTCTGCTCCATCACCTAGAATGAATTGTGGGTTAGCTATAAATCACGGAATATTGTATTTATATGGTGGAATGTTGGAAGATGGTGATAAACAAATTACTTTGAATGATTTTTATTGTCTCGATTTAAAGAAGATGAATGAATGGAAAATAATAGCTGCAGATGATCAATTACAGGAATGGTTGGAATCTGATTCTGAATCAGAGGATGAAGAAGGTGAAGATGAGTCATCTGAAGATGAAGTTATGGATATTGATTAATGTTTGTATATATAATACATGTTATTTAAAATATACTTAATCAACTTTATTTTATTACAAAATTATTAATCTATTTTATCTTAGTAGACGTCTTGACTCCACAGCAGTTATTTGAATAATGTAATTTGCTTAGAAAATTAACAAATCATTCGTAATTTTCCTTATACTACTGAAGTTACTTCGCGTTGTAAAAATAAAATAAATTAATGTGATTGCTATAAAATTTCCTTATGCGTTTATATGTTTCGCAAACATTTATCAAACCTTTAAAAAAATCTGTTTTTGCGAAAGTAAAAATTTTACTTCTAGACCGAGATTTGAAAAAAATAGATAAAAGTTTTTCCAAATTGAGTTTAATAGTACCTACCTGTATTATTATTAGGGGCGGACACGAGGGACCGATGCGCTTCAATAGTGCGCCCATGGCGCACTATTGAAATTTTCTAATTTTAAAGAGGTTTTAATTTTATTTATATAATTGGATAACAAGTGGCTGGTGATCTATAAAATACAAAATACGTTATTATTTGTTCATTTTGTTGTTCAAGTCGAGTAAGAGAGTATTAATATTTACTAGCAATACTTTCTCAAGGTTCTCTTCTATAAGCTTTGTTCTCTTTGAATTAAGTAGGTACATCCTTGTAGATAGAAAACGTCCTTTCTACGTCGCAACTAATTATAGGTGCGTACTGGAAATATTCTTTTATTTCAGCGTATTTTAAAGTTTGCTATTGTGTCATTGTCCCCATACACAATTGCCGCAATGTTATTAAATCTGGATTTCTATTAAAAACTGCGTCTAACTATTGCCGAAGGCCGCATCCGAAGTCACTTCGAATACTTTTGAAATTATTAATAGCCACATTTAATGTGGTTAATCCATCTTTGAGTTTGAGATTTCGATTTTCAAAATATGTGATTAGTTTAGGCAAATTTCCAAGCTGTTCCTAAAGGAATAACAACTGATTTTTAAATTTAGGATTTGCGTTAGTTCCTTGCACTCAGAAATACTTCTAGCATCGTCATTTAAACATGTAACGAATTTTGTAAACTATCGAAATTCTCTGCATAAAAACTAGTAGCTTCCAGCCATGTTCCCCATCTAGTTATTACTGGCGAGGGTGCAGTGACAAAGATGGAAGTTTTTCCCTGTAAAGGGTCACTCTCGAGGTGCTTTTCTGAAAACTTTTTTTAAAAGCAGATACAAGTCTATCAACTTCCGGATAGTTGTCTCTGATATATTCACAGATTCTGTGGACAGCATGTGCTACACAAGTAATATGCAGCGTATAAGGAATATGTTTCCTTTAATAGTCTGCCTGTTTTTAACATATATGCGGCACTGTCACTAACAAATAAAAGTATTTTTTCCCTGTTCCTGTCGTCCGAATGAAGCATGTTGTTTTTCGTCAATGGTTTTAGCAATTGTTTCCCCATCAACTGTATTTATAACTTTAGATGCTATTACATGTGCGTTATATGCAATAGTTGGATGTAGTACACCAGCTACAACATTTACCACACAGCGTCCTATTATATCGACAGTTTCGTCGGCACTCATCCATAGGAACTGATTTGAAAGATGTCTTCTAATGCATTCTACTGTTTTCGTGAAGCACTTAGCAACATAATATTTGCGTAAGGTGGATTCATCAGGAACATTTCGACCAGTATATTTTTGAAGAAATGTTTTAAAAGTGGGATTGCCAAGTTTCTTTAGTGGGATATTAGCCGCCATTAAAGCTTCACAGAGTTCTTCGTTAAAATTGTCAGCTTTCAACGGGTCCAATTTCCGTGTATGTTTTAGCGATGCTAAGTGACGTTGTACGTGCGATTTTTGGGCATTCTGTAACGATATTTTACAGACTTTACAATAAATATCGGAATCACTGACAATGGACATACAATCAGTATGACCCTCAATCCAACTCGCCATTGTTTCACGATGTATTTCTCGACGTTCTTCCATATCATATCTGAAAAAGTTACATAAACAATGTTCTGGATCTAAGTAAATAACTAAAAATGTACGCGTATGTTACGAAATCCATTGCACACTAGACAATTGGGAGAAGTCGATTTAATGAAACGGGATTAAACAAGAACTGTTACATAAATTACGAAGTACGTAATTAACAGTCAAAACAATGAAAAAACGAAACTAACGTAAGTATGAATAGGTATACAACTTTATTTCTCCTATAGTGATTATCTCAGAAATTACAAAAGATTGGTATAGGACATTGTTAACAAAAATGAAAGAGAATAAAAAAAGGAACACAATGCCGCAATAAAATACCGGGTGTTCCATTAAAAAAAAATAAGTTTTTGTTATGTGAAAATTTCAGGAGGAAGTAGGCTTTAAAAAAACAAAAATTTTTGAGATATTGTCGAGTGCAACTTATACCATAAATGATGCAGTATTTTCTTTGCTACAAGCACCACTAAAATTAAAAGAGAATAGGTATATAACTTTATTTATCATGCCAAATATAAGGTAAATATAATAAATTTTAAAAACCTCTGATGCTCCTATATCTACGCCGATGAAAATAGGACTTTTTTGTGTCGTTTTCCCGTCAACATGTGAGTCAATAACAGATGTTGCAGTTCACCATACGAATAATGCGTGAATAATGCTATTCAGTAAATGTGTGTTGTTTACATTATTTCTTTGCTCCATTGTAACTCCGTCGTAGTTTAAACCGGAGACGTCCACCTCCTAATTATTATGTATTAAGTTTTTAACCTCAATTTAGTCGAGTTTTATTAACCCATTACTGGCCAAGACAAGAAAAAAACGTTTTAAACATTTTTTTTTAATTAAAGTAAACTCAGAACACAGTAATTAAGATACATTTTTGGTACAAGAAAATTAGGAATTATTTTTAACAAAAAAATATATGGGTGCATGTACGCACCTTTGGCGAAAAGCAGGTTATTATAAAATAAAATCCTAGTCTCTTGTATGAAAAATATCAAAGCAATCAGTATGCAAATGCACATTACATTTCTTACACAAGTAAATTGTATTAATTTTTTAAAGTCGACACTTTTTTCTTGCACTCTTAGCATTTCGAATTATAATGTGTCCGATATTGTCAAATCTTATGTCACCTGGTAAAGCTGATTTAGAAGGTCTTCCATAAGACGAGTTGGATTTTGCTGAAGTGGAAGCCTCATTGTGGGTGTCTTCTTTTTGTCCTTCGTATTTCAGCAGAGACAGCGCTAAACTTGAACGAAATTCCAGTTGGGAAATTTTGGTTTCATTTGCGATATTGAATATTTTCCAACTGTTTACAACCATAGTATCAACAACATTGGTGAATAATGGCCACCACCACTTTTTACCTCTAATACCAATGCGATAATTGGCAATACCATTGTCGTGAAGGTCTACCCCACCCATGTGTTGGTTGTACTTATGAATCACTTTTGGTTGATTGATAAGCATTTCTTTACCCTCTTTGCAGTTGTAACGTTTGGCTTGAGTGATTGGTAACACTACAGAAATTCGTCATAACAGTAGCTACAGAGTTGTCATTCCACCGAGTAACCAGAACTTTCAAGTTCGAATCAAAAGCGGAAGTGAAAGAGATCGGTTGTCTCTTACCGTTCCAGTCGTGAAGAACCCTTTTTCACCTAAGTTTTCAAAAAGAGAATATGATGTGAAAAAATTATCAAAAAATATTTTATGCTGTTGCGGCTTTTCTACAACAGAAAGAAGCTCTAATACAACTTTTGATCCTAATGGACCCATGTTTTCAGTTTTCTCCGCCTTTCTACCATATGGAATAAATTTGAATAGGTAACCGTTATCGGATGAATCCAAATCTCACAGGTTTTCCACGAATAAACATCTTGCATGAATGCCGGCCAAAATATGGTACCATTTCTTCATCGATTGAAAGATGTTCTGCAAGTATACCAAATTGAATACATTTTTTATTTATAATATCAAAAGTTGGTGTAAGCTTCGCAAACTTATCGCCCTTATTTAGCGAGGTGTTGTTTGACAAAAGAAGGTTTTGTTGTATTGTCCTAAATTTATTGCGACTCGTGCTTTCACGTACAATACGCACTTCCTTGTCTTCATCTTTTGACCAGTACTTGTGAGTTTGTGGCAATTTATGATATCCTGATAGTATAAGTATACAAAGAATTTTTTTAGGTCTATTTCAGTAAGCTCGTAGTCATGACGGTTATTTTGTGCTGCGTAAGTATTCGAAAAACTTAAAATATTGCTAATTACTTCCATGTCAAAAAATAGCGAAAATATTTCCAAGGTGACTTCCCACCATGCTCAGATACTACATTTTCAATTCCATGGTTATCAAACTCTTCGGGAACAGTAATGTAGGCAGTTGAAGTGTTTTTTTTCCAATTTGGCACGGAAGTTTGTTTTAGTTTTGGAGTTTCTTTGGGTATCAACTTGTTTCGGCTCGCAATAGCACTAAGTGGTAGCTCATCTTCCGAATCAAAATCACCCTCTTGATTTGTCTGAATTTCATGTCCCTGCAATGTCCTTATCTACATTGTCTTCACCAATTACGTTTTCGTCAATATTTTCCTCATCAGTCATTTCGTCAGGTTCTGGAGGCACATAAACAACATCAATCGATGTTGCATTTTCACAATCTGAGTCTTCTTCTAACGCAGCCATTAGCTCTATGGCTGTGAGCGGCCTTTTCATCTCCCATTTTGAATATTTTTTACTGAAACAGAAACAAACACCAACATAACCCAGATATAAAAAAATTTAAAAAAAAACAGAATCACAAAACTGTCAAAAGAGGCAAGAGAAGAGCCTAGCTGCCAGATATATTTTGAACTTCACACTAGTATTATACCTAAACAAAAAATGTCTTACCTCATTTTGACTATAGATATCTAAAAACACAAATTCAAAACTCTAAAGCACTACTAAGAAGTACCGCTACGATTGCTGGCAACCAACTGAGAGATATATCAACGAGTCAAATAATTTTCCGTCAATATGCGAATCGTGTCTCAACCTGCATGAAACCGCTCACGTCCTTCAAAAATGCCATGCTGCAGTAACCAGTGCGGTCGATCAGCTTGGCAGCGGGCGCGCGCTTTTACCTATGTATTAGACAAAGGTGCGTATACGCATCCGTTACAAAATACCTGTCATTCTAGCTGTCGTTTTCAAACTATAGATATAAACATGTGTATATATCAAAGAAGACATATTTTAAATATACACTGCGAGAAGAAATATATAACAAAAAAATAATTAGTACCCAAAAAAATAATTATTTGAAGGTGTGCACAAAATCCAAAAATACAGATTTTTTAATTAAAACAAAAATTAAAAAATTTAGCTTTTTACTGGATCATAATTTAACATAAGATTTTAGCCTGTTAAAAAAGCAACCCTTGCGACATAATGTATAAAAAAATATTTTTGATGCCAAAATGTTTTTAAAAGGTTGCGTTTACGCACCTTGGCAAGTAATGGGTTAATCACGACCGAAGCGTAGCAGAGCGAGTGTCTAGTAAAATGAGAGACTCATGAATTTATAAAACGAGTTTTATACTATATACATTTTCTACGACAGCAAAAAAAAAATTATGCAAAATTACTTGTCTGTTCCCAGGTAGCACACAACGTCTCAGTCTCAGTGTTGACGTTGATATGACCTCCTGTGTTAGACGTACACTGACGACATTTTACAACCAAGTTTGGACTTTTATAGGCAATTTTAGTAACTTAATTTAATTGGAAAAAATGTTGGCTTACGATAATTATGGTTTGGTTGTTTTCTGTTCAAAAGATTTTTTTAAATTAAATATTCCCGCTACTAAATTATTTGGTTGGATCCCACCGAAGTGGCCTGAATGCTTTCTATTCCAATTCATCGTATTTTAAGATTGATTGTGATAGATAGCAGTCCAATTTCTTTTTATTATTATGGCATATATTATTGTTGAATTCGATACTAATCAAGATGGCGACAAAGGCGGTTTGGCAGTTGTTAACTCTTGCTGGCTTACGCCTACGAAAAGAGAAGTTTTCTGGCCTCCATACAAGGAGCAACATCGGTTTGATAAAGTTTTGAGAACACGTGGAAGTTGTACAAATATTTTACTCCAGTGATATTATTATTGTTACCTAATTTATTATTATCGTTACGTTGAAGTTTAAAATTACAGACGATCTGCTGTTCTTATGTATATATATAATATAATAAAGAGCAATTACAAAGTGTTTTTAATGAAAAATTAAATTGACGCCGATGGGAAGGCATTTTCAGGTTATATTGACGTCTTTTAACGTCGGGTATGACGCTCTTTTGAAGTCAGCGGATGACGTCATTTTGGATGTGACAAACTCTCGTCAATTTAGGGTCACTCGTATGTCAATTTGACTGTCACAATGACGTGAATGGTGTTAAAAATGTACGCTAAATGTCGTGAAATGGACGACACTGTGCTACCTGGGTTGTCGCGCCATGTCGGATTATTTTGACACATTTATGACAAGTGTCAACGAATTTGTTTTTGACTTTTGCAAAAAACCCGTTGCTAAGTTCACCCCATCACTAAAGTACACGAAATCATGTCACGGTGCATTTACAAGATGATTAGCGTTCTGGAAACATACGATAAATGTCATTTTAATGATGGGAATAGAAAATTGCTTTTATAAATCTGTATAAAATGAATAGTTTACGATATTCGGAAAAACTTTCTGAATAAAGAGTAAAAGTGTTGCTGGCGGTTTTATACGAAAGTTGTTCCAAATTATGGACTTTTTTAATTGCAATAAAACTAACAGATGACCAGTTATTCGGAAAGTGGTTTCCGCTATGACATAAAGCGCTACTTCCGGTTTACCGACATGGTTCACAAACTAAATTCTTTTGACTAATGTTACAAACTTAAGTTTAGAGTAAACTCCCGACAGTCGTAATCGTTTAAGACCCAAGACACATAGACAAACAAAAACGAGATCTGCAAAAATCTTGAGCTCTATAATATTCATAATCCTATGTACCGTGCCTTCAAATACTTTCCGCATTAGAGTAGGCTGTTTTTGAAGTTTTTAAGTAATCAATGTTGGTGTACATGCTAATTTTTTGAAAACTTCAAATTCTGACAGTTGTCATACTTCAATTCAAATTATAGACGCCTATTATTATTTACATGACATAGCCAAACTATTAACATTATGCACTGTCACCAACCATTAAAAAAAAAGCATGGCTGTCTCTAATGCGGAAAGTATTTGAAGGCACGGTATAAGGAAGTACAATAAATGTTATTTTCTTAAAAAAAAAACTACCAAATATTGTCTATATTTTAATGAGATTTAAATGTGTACAATATTTATTCACATTAGTTAAAAAATATTGAATGCGCACTTAATCTAAACATGAATTTACAAACACAACAACCACATTATATATTTTACTTAAAGACAAGTATATGAAGAGGAATCAAGTGCAAAAGGCAGCTGCATACAGCTGAACTGTATGATACTGAAATTAACTTATTTATAAGCACGAATACAGATATGTCGAATACCGTTTATCATTCGACTCATTTACTCCATGTTTATTCTTAAGCTTGAAAAGAATCGCTGGATCCTTCTAGTATAACATTTTGAAAGACTTTGTCCCACTGCCTCTATGCCGTTAAAGGGAAAAGATTAAAATGTATCCTCGGCATTGAATATAAAAATGTTTTAGTTCTTTTATATCAAGTAGTTTCTAGTCTCAATTGATATCTTTTCTGAATGGCGAACTTATACGCCGCTAGAATACTCATTAAACGTTAATTGTGTTAATTCTTGTACTTAATGTCGGTCAAAACCAGTGACTGTATTTCAAGGAGATTAAGCATCCCAGTACACACATGAACGCCAATAAGTAATTTTTAGGCCTTGATAAACTACTTATGACCTAATCCACACAACACTAAGGCACTGCAGTAATCAGAACACTTAAAAGTAGTGTTCTGAAAACACTATTGAGGTATTGCTTAAGGGGGCTTACGCAGAGGTGCCGGCTAACTGTCGTGAGGTAGGACGTAAGGGGTTGGCGCCATATGCGCTAATGTAAATTCCGCCGATGTAAGGTATTCGTTAAAATAAAACAAACAGCAGAAATTTTTGTTTTTGCATTAAATTGAATACAAAGTATTAATTATGGCCTCGTTGGGAATACTTTCTTATAATTCAAATTATTTACTCCTACATTTCACTCTCAAAGTTGGCAAAATTTACAACATCATAACACAGTTTCAGAAACTTTATTTTAAAAACTAATTCCAGTCGAGCATGCAATGAGCCTTTGTTTATGTGTGTTTTAAATTTGGTTTTGATATTTTGTAAATAAAAGCGGTACTATTGTTTTAGCGAAACCTTGTAAAGTCCAGAATTTACATTAGCGTATATGGCGCCACCCCCTTACGTCCTACCTCATGGCAGTTAGTCGGCACCTCTGCGTAAGCCCCCTTAAGTTCTAACCTGATGAACAGGCGCTCTATCGTACTGAAAAATATTTTCTCCATCACCTGTGAATATTATAAAAGTAAACAAGAATTTATTTCGAATATCTGAATATAGGTAGAATTAGAGGTAGCAGATTCTATACTACCAGTGGTAGTACAGAATATAGTCTCTCCAAAATATTTTCGGTACTAATTAAAATAATAATACTTATTACGCATATATAACTACATATTTTCTTTCTTTTTATTCTTGTGCCTTTCAATTCCGATTTAACACAGCTGCTTTTACATGACCGAATTGTGGCTAAAATTTGATCAACATATACAGGGTGAGTCATTTCCGTGGGGGAAGGTAGGTTGAGTAAACGTACTTCGAAGCGAGTTTTTCCTTATGATAGCTCTCATTAGAAGCACATTTTTAATTTATTTTGTATTATAGTGTTCCATAGCTCGGTGGCTGACTAGTTATAATTTTTTAAAATGGAACACTCTGTATATTGTTTTTTTATTAGCCAAAAAATAATAATGTAGCATAGGTCTAAAATTTAAAGTTTTCGATTTATACCATTTTTCTGAAAAATTCAATGGTTATACGAAAAATATATTACTGGAAAACGACATACCTATATATTAGGGAATGTCAAAAAAAAATCCTAGCTATAAGAGTTTGAATTGTTTATAAAACTGCATTCCAAAAATATTAATATACCATTACCATTCTTTTCTTTTATTTATATAATTTTAATAAGTCTTCTATACCTACCTGTATTTATATGAAATATATTGCTGGCTAGAGTAGAGAGTATTGTAAATAAAAATTACAATATACTTACTCTGTCTGTAATATATAATAATGATGAATCAATTTTTGGCAGACAAGGATGGTACAATGCGCATAATTGGTACATCTTGGCAGATGAAAATCCACATGCTCTATTTACAAAAGCATATCATGAATGATTTTCCATACATTTGTGGGCTCGTCTATTAGGGAATCGTGTGATATGTCTTCAACAGAAATTAGTTTACATGTTATTTATATTCTCTCTTTAGGTTGGATCATTTGAATTCCCTGCACGGTTAACGGGGCACATTTACGCATAATTCTTGAATGCAGAACCTCACAATTTGCTACAATTACTCCTGAAATGGTTACGAATTCTACACTATGTCTTTTGCGTCGGGCACAGTTATGCTTACAAATGAATGGTGGCCACGTTGAGCAATTGTCATGATTGAATTTATTTTTAATTTTAAGATCACTTTTGGCAATGTTGTTTATGTTATTATTATTATGTTATATTTTTTCTCCTGTTTTTTATGAATATTTCACGTATAAGAATAAACAAGGTTCTTTCCAAAATAGGCATTTATTTTATTTAAAAAAAAAAGTAAGATGGCGAGTGTAACATCTTGAATGACATCTGCCTTAATATGTGAATGGTGACACTTTTTATGCATTTTTGGGATCTAGGCTGTCATCGGCATTTGTCAGTTTTCTCTGGGGCGCGAGTTCTGGGACTCCTGTATAGGACCATATAACTATGGTCAGCCACCAAGTTATGGAACACTCTGTATAATACAAAATGATTTTAAAAGGTGCTCTCAATAAGCGGCCACCATAGAGAAAAAACCGTTTCAAAAAATCTTTATTCATAAAGACACAATCTACCTTCTCTACAGAAATGAGTCACCCTATGTACGTAATTATACATATAATTGTACAGGGAATACAAAAATGTAATAATATATAAAATGTTATATTTAAAAAACTATAACTATGGTTAGCCACCAAGTTATGGAACACTCTGTATAATACAAAACGATTTCAAAAGGTGCTCCTAATGAGCGACCATCATAAGGAAAAACCGTTACAAAAAGTCTTTATTCATAAAGCCACATTCTTCCCCACGAAAATGACTCATACTGTATATGTAATTATACATATTACTTTTATGTAATTATTAACTGAAGTGATGACTGTAAATACTATGGTTGTAAAGTTTACATTTTAAATAACACAAACTGTTTTTGCATCATAGCACCACAGCACAAAAATGTGGCTATGCGCCATATGTGCATTTTAATAACATAGAAAATAGTCGAAAAGCGGGCATAATAATAATAATATTTATTCATTCAATTGACCATAAAAATGGTATAGAGCATGTCAATACAAATGTAAATATAAATATAACAAATCAAACAATACAAATATAACACAAGCATAAGCAATTAACTAATATACAATACAATAATATAAAAAATACAACAACAATCACAAACAAACAATTTAGATATGCAAATCTAAGATCTGCCTGTCATTTTCAAAATCACTAAAAGAGTAATAGCATCTGGCAATCAGTAACTTTTTTAACTTTACTTTGAATTTTTCCAGCGGTAGATTTTAAATTTTTAGCGATTCTGTTGTAGGCAGTTATCATTAAATACTATGGGCTATTTTTTATAAATCAATAATCGGTGTCTGGGTACCTCCAAAGCATCACCCCGCCTCATAGGATATTCATGGTGATCACCAACTTTTACAAATTCGAGTAGATTTTGCTTGGCGTAAGTTAATATTTGGTAAATAAAAATACAGGGAACCGTCATAATATTTAACCTAGTGAAGTAACCCCTACAAGACGTCCCCGCACTTACACCCACCATGTTCCGTATTGCTCGTTTTTGTAACCTGAAGACCCTCTCACTCTCACTTGAGGAACCCCATGCCAATGTACCATACGATACTAAAGAATTAAAACTTGCGTAGTAGTACCTTTTTAAAACATCTATATTCACTGACTGCATCAATTGTTTTAGTGCAAAACACACTAATCCCAGCCTCTTGCTTAGGCTGTCAATATGGGTCTCCCAGTCATATCCTGAATCGATTGTTACACCTAAATATTTTGCTGTACCTTTTTGAGTAATACTAGCTTCACTAGTTTTAATTAGGTAACTATAATTCTTTTCCCTATTTGATATGTTAAAGTTGATAAATGTTGTTTTACATGAGTTTAAATGCAAATCATTTTCATTAAAATACAACTCGAGGTTCCGCAGTTCTTCATTCGCACATTATCCTTCCTATCGCAGGCTACAAATATCGTTGTGTCATCAGCAAATAGTAAAGCATTTTTGGAGGAGACGTCATTTACATATACTATATACAATAGTGGGCCCAGCGCGGATTCCCGAGGGACCCCAGAAGTCATAGGCTGTTCTCGTGATCGATACGAACCGACCTGCACATAGTGCATTCGGTCCTCCAAATAACTCTTAAACCATTGTAAGGGTGTTCCCCTTACACCATACAGGTATAACTTTTCCAGCAACCATTTGTGATTAACACAATCAAAAGCCTTACTCAGATCTAAAAAAAATAGCCAAACATTCATTGCCCACATCGATGTTTCTGTAGACATTGTTTAGCAGATCAACTATTGCATGCATTGTGGAACGTCCTTTTCTAAATCCATATTTGATTATCATTTAAGATATTACATCTGTTAAGAAATGATAACAACTTATCGGCAACTATCCTTTCAATAACCTGAAAGAATATAGAAATTAACGAGATAGGCCTGTAGTTTTGCATAAGATTTTCATCGCCTTTCTTGTGTATAGGTATTATTTTGGCAAGCTTCAAGTTATTCGGAAATATACCAGAGCTCAAGGAATTATTTATAATAAAAGTAAGCGGGGTAGTAATACTGTTTATGCATTTTTTGATAATAAGAGAGGAAATCTCATCATAACCTGTTGAGACGCTTAATGTTAATTGAATAATTGCTCTCTCTACTTCAATCTCATGAACGGGATCAAAGAACAGCGTTAGATCATTCATTGATATTTCCATATTACGTTCATTTGATTGTCCTTGAGACAGGCCACAGGTAATGTTTGTAAAGCAATCACTAATTAGATAACACTTCAGGGTTTGAAATTATTTCATTATTTAGTGTTATTTTCATGTCCTTGCCTTTATTATTCGAATTATTGCCTTTTATTATTTCCCAAGCCTTTTTGTTTTTATTTGAATTTAAAATTAAGTTATTATTGTATATTTCTTTTGCTTTTCTAATAACCGAGCTGTATACCTTCTTGTATCTTTTGTAATAATCCTTAATTTCCTCATTGGCAGTTAGTGTTAACAAATAAAAATCTTTTAATTTTTGTGACGAGATTTTGATACCGTTTGTTATCCAGTAATTCCGCGGAGTGACTTTATTTACTTTCTTTATTTTTAAGGGAAATGCTAAATTAAAAGTATGTTGAATAATATCTATAAACTTAGAATACTATTGATTCACACTTGTTTCACTGTAAATATCGTGCCAGCTCTTGTGCTCCATGAGGTTCCTAAACATTTATATACTGCTTTCCCTATTCAACTCTCTATAACTTATTTTTTGACTAGAATCATTCCTACTCTCTAAAGGCAAAAGCAGAACCTGTTCAGAATGATCGGAAAGGCCGTTATGGACAACGGAAGATTCAAATTTACAAAATTCTCTACTTATACAAATGTTATCCAAGCAGTTATTTAAGCGTGTCGGCTCGTTTATTGTTGCCCTTAAACAGTAGGAATTTAACAAATCCGTGAGTTTCTTCAGTTCATTACAAGATATTAAAAAGTTAATATTGAAGTCACCACAGACACAGACCTTGTAATCCCTAAATGACACAGCAATACTGAGAGCCAGAGACAGCTTATCCAGGAAAAGGTCCAGATCACCGTCATCACTTCTATACAGCATGTGTCAATTTTCATTAGTCATAGGCGATTAATCCATACAGTACGTGGCAACATAGTACCCCTTCTTTCCTTTCCAATGTCAGCACGACCGATGCATGTTCGTAAATACAAGTTAGCCTGGTTAGCAGTAACTATTCGACCACCGGCTTGGGTGTTTGTAATGCGTTCAGAAATAATATTTACGAGTTGCAAGGATTTGTTTTTCTTTTTCCTTTCAGTAAATGCAGAGAATTATTAAGCTGCGTTCACGCTGCATGACACAAACAAAAGCGTAATTCTAATAAAATTAAAAATAAGGTAAATAAAAAAGGATTCTGAAAATAATAATAAACTACTAGATTAGGAGATCGCGGCGGCCATTTGATGTTTCCCGTTCCAGTAATAAGACGGCTTTTATTGCAGACTAGATCGCAACGTGTTCGCAGCTAATCATTGAATGTAAAATCTGGTCGGGAGAAGTGGGAAGATCGGAGAAAGTCGTTGTGATGTCGATTGTTGCCGGGATTGGTGACGGACAGTAGGGGTGCCATGTTGCCACGCATTACTTGTATACGTATAAATCGCACGTAAACATTGAATCCCTATACCTAATGAAAATTGACACATACGGTATATGACAATAACAATAATTGAAGGCACGAGAATGATAAGTGGTCATGAACCAAACACAAGATTTTGCAGGAGAAGCAAAAAACGTTTTTTCCCGAACTGTTAATAGTTGCACGTTAGACATTGTTATAGTCTGTTCTTATGCATATGACGATCTAGCCCAACAAGCAAAAACATTTTTTTGTAGTTATGAACTATATTTTTTTAATGTGTTTTTTTTGGATATGTCCTGTTTTCACACGAATTGTTTTGTGTCAAATGGATATAAGGGTATTTATTAAAAACAACCATAAGTACCTTAGTATTTCAAACATCTTATTGAAAAAGAAGTTATGATTTATAACTATTTATAATATGGGTATTCCTATTCAGATTCAGAAGAGCCCGATTCGCTCATGCTTTCGTTACTAGCAGCACCTGCTTCACTAGATGTCTGCTTCAAGTTATGGTACCATCTGATCAAAGCTAGTGGGATGTACTCTTCCAGCTCTTGTATATTCTTTAGCTTCAATGGGTTGAGGGGAATGGGCTTCTCATATAGATTTTTAGGATTCCACAAAATGTCATTTGGCAAACTGCTCTTAAGCCATTGAAATGCTTCACTACAACTTTCCATAGTCTGCGCCTGGCTAACTAATATTTGATTGTCCACATATTTGAAGCACTTATATTTTGTAATAGTGAAAGGACCATATCTGTTTCTTACACTTTTTTTTAAAAAACTGCTGAAGGTATGTAGAGTAATCTTTGATCATATCTTGGGTCACACGTATTACCTCAAAGTTGGTTGAAACCTTTTGGGTCAAGGTGTACCACTCTTCAGGTAAATAGAGATAGGTCACGTTTCGCTTATGTTTTTCAATTTGCGCAAAATTGCGATCACACGGCAAAAATGAATGCCCCCTTTCAGGAAAACGGTGATAGATCGCAGAAAATCGATGTATACTTGCCAAAAGTGATAAGAACTGGGCCAAAGCTGCATTCTTATTTTGTCCAACGCAGTTATCAGTAAAGATATAAAGCGTCTTTACATTAGGATCAATAAAGTTGTCTATATAGTACTTTAGAAATGAAATAGTCTCATTCGCACCTTTTTTCCCTGCGATTTCATCGTACATAAACATTTTGGACTTTCCTGTTTTGCCGGAATAAAAGCACTGATTAAACACCCAAATCTATCTTTTGTAAAATATTTCGCCTACTGGTAAGACAGGAATAGGAAGATTCTGTTGATAATCGAAGCATATTACCTCTACGGTGTCATCTGTTTTGGCGATTTCAGTCATGGCTTTTAAATCGGTATAAAATTTTTCTGCCTTGGCATGATGCAACCTCAGTTCATTTTCTAATGTGTTTTTCACTTGGGGATCTTCTTCTGAATCTATTTTTATCTTGGCCTTCTCACATTTTCCACAAGTATCACTGCGCGGCTTTCCAAAAGCAAGATTAAAGCATGTATTAAAAATATGTAAGTAGAACTCATATTTGACTTTAGGACGTATTCCCCCACCGGATATTACAGCTGCATATGCATCTGGTTCATACTTTTCAAGATACAAGTGGTGCATTTTTTTAACGGATAAATCCGGTGATAAATATTTGCGACGTGACTCGTTCCTTGAGTAATGAGACACTCGAAGAGGAAAGCTGTTAATGTGCGATTTGATTAGCTCCACAAGTATATTGGGCTTTTTCTGGGATCGTGAACCAATAGATTGCCCCCTTCTATCTTTTGGTGGCACATCACATTGAGATTTACTGTCTGCAAGTCTGCGAAGTCTGCCTTTCTTTATACCATGCAGACCACAAATTGCCATTTTGCACACTGTGAATGTTCTTCCGTTAACTTGAATCTGAAACAAAACATTTACTTGCTTAACTATATGTACTTACTTAATCTAATAAAAGTGGAAAACGTACATTCTGTAATAAGTACATACTTTGTAATGGAATATTTTATTTCTTTTAGCTTCCGCAGCTAGTATAGCATCCTCTGGTACTGGTTCGCCCTTAGCCAAAAGTCTTTTTTTTTTAGATCCGGCCGACGTCTGTAACCATTAATATTAAGTAACAGAACAAATATTTCGCATGTTTATATTATAGTTTACCTTTGAACTGGATGTACAGATATTAGACCATGTAAGTACGCATCCTGTATGTTCTTTTCCCGGAGGTTGTTAAAATCACTCAAAATTTTGTGCTTAGTCTCGGCATCAAACTTTTCGGTACATCGGTTTTTACATGAACAAGAGCTAGAACGTCTTGCGGGCACAGGTTTTCCAGATTTGGATGTGTAAGCTTCACCTAAATTTCGTTTGCGTTGCCTGACTATTTGTTTCCACAAACCAACAGACCTTTTTCTTTTTCTACTGCGAGGCGTTTCTTCATCATTAGTGTCCGAATCATCCAGTTCAGGAGTGTAATCTTCAGAACTACTCATTATTATTAAGTATTAATTTGTCGCTTTAACAATAACACTTTCAACAACTTTACAGTAGCACGGCATCCACATGCATTACTGACAGTCAACTTTTGGGTTAGAAAAACTATGAGTATGACAACTGCACATATCCGGTTCACAGCCACTTTTCATCCTCAACAAAAATGTACAAATCAGATCGGATCCATCTAGTGGGTTCTAGAATAAGCGTATATGTATTGTTTTCATTCTAAACGATGCCGTAGCCATTTATGAGTCGAATACTGTTCATAGCCCAATTTAGCCTAAAATGGTTCATAACCACTTATCATTCTCACGCCTTCAATTTTACTATTTAAGATTTTAAACCTTGAAGCTACACATTCAAAATGTAAGTCTACTGATAGTTTCTCGATTGTATCAATACTATTACCCTCTATACCATTTTTTGCAAATATTGCTACACCACCATGTACATGTGCTGTTCGGCTATAATAGTTAATTACATAATAACCACTAATTTTTAACAATTCTATATATAGAACATTTTGATGAAAAATTGATAATGTATTTTTTATGTTTGAAAGTGTTTTGATGTGTTCGATAATACTGGTGTTACCGTATCCATATCAATGTCACGCTGTTGATTAACATCATCTTTGGGTTTATTGTCGTGTATCCCATTGATATTAATCAAACCCGAATCGGTATCAATGTCACGCTGTTTATCAGTATTACCCATAGGTTTTTTGTCGTGCATCCCATTTATATTAATCAAACCCGAATCGGTATCAATGTCACGCTGTTTATCAGTATTATCCATGGGTTTATTGTCCTGTATCCTGTTGATAGTAATCAAATTCCTGTTATTATTCGGCATTTGAATTAAGCTACACATACTTGTAGCTATTCTCTGGCGACTTACTCTTTGACAGGTATTATTATTCATTTCAACATATTTAACTTGGCTCTCGTAATAACTATTGAATTTATTTAAGTATTCATATAAACTTGAATTATATTTGTGTATATACTTCTTCTGAACACAAGAAGTCGTAAATGAGATTGACGCGAATAATACATTTGTGTGTGTAATCATTTTTAAATTTTTGCATAATACTTTAAAGAGTGAGTCCATCTAAGTCATTCATTATGCTGCCCAGTTTGGCACCAGGCTTACCAATTGATACTGTCATATTTGCTGTCATCTAGTTTTCTGCGCATTACGCTGTTAAGTTTTATTCCATAATCATCCGCCAGTATTAATATTTTCGACTCCTTACTTAGCCCCATCGAAACTTTCCCTTTTCTCATGATGAGGAATGACCGGTATCTACCTCTTCAGTTTGTATTGATATATTCATCACGATTTCTTTTTCTGTTTGCACCGTCGCTTCAGCTGTTTTATCTAACTCTGTTTGCGTTCCAGTATTAGATATATTCTGTTTATTTGCAATTATACTTAAGACTGACTTGTCAAGATCTAATGTATTTTGTTCCTTTTCTTTTAATTTTTGTTCTAAATTTGTTATTTTGGATGTTAATTTTCTAATTTCTTCTAATAAAGTATCGTTTAGGAAAATTTCCTCGGCCAACTTATTACTCAAATTCCTGATTATGTTCTCTGAGGAATCTTTATTCTCAGCTTCAGTATTTGAGACAAGCGTTAAACTCACATAACTTGTATTTGCTAATTCTGTCTTATTTTTCCTTATAGATGCTTTTGACCTTGTTAACATGTTTTTACTCATTCTCAGTATTTACCTTTAGGCACAATTTACAAAGGTGAAAGGATAAACGGGGACACTCGCTTCACACCTGGGGGGCCCTTCCCGGTGTCTAACAATTTACAAACAAAAGAGGCCGCGGAAAGAGAAGGAAAGGAAAAACAAAGAGTGTGTAAATAATTTTAAATTATAACAATTACGTCTAACAAAAAGACCACAGCAGGAAAAAACAAAAAAAACATGCACGGAAATACAACAATATCGAAAAAGTGACACACATGTGCGAGCAAGAGATATAAAACTTGCATATGGTACAAAAATTTTTATAAAAAGGATGATATGTCTCGAGTTGAAACGTGCATAGGGACTTTTAAATCACGTTTGTGATCTAATTAGTATATGCATGTGAATAAGAACCCCACCACTGTTTGGAGTAACTTATGAACTTTAACCTGATACACACATAGCTAATTAAATACTTTTAAATTCACCTTTAAATTACTGAAATAGCAGAGCAACACTACCAATGTGTGAACACGATATATGATATAATGGAGGCTATGATTATGTACAGAACACTGTAGTATAACATATAAGTAAACATATAATTTGACATTCTTATTGTAGTGTTAAGCCAATAATAGGCGCAAGTGAAGTTATTATTTATCTACAATATTTATATTATGTTTTCTCTTTTTATGTTTATACATAGCACTTTTTGTGTTAAATTTTGTATCACACTCAATACAGTTAAATTCTTTTAAATTGTTATGACTTCTCAAGTGATCCTGTAGATTTACTGTCAATTTTCCACATAAGTTACAGGGTTTCTTTTTAATAATACCATCATGATATTTCATGTGAGAATCTAGATACTTTTGAGAAAGAAATTTACCATTACAAATATTGCACGAAAATTTCTTTATTCCTTTATGAGAATTTACATGAGACTCTAAATAATCCTTTCGCATAAACCCCTTTTTACATATTTCACAGTTAAATGGTAAAATGTTGCTATGAAACTTCATATGGAAATTCAGGTTACTTGCAGTTTTGTAACTTTTTTTACACTTTAAACACTGGTATTTCTTTTCTGTGCTGTGAGATACCATGTGTGATTTATAGTCAGAAGGTTTTATAAAGCCTATATTGCATATCGAACAAATTGATGAAAATCTTTTGTCATGCTTTAATTTAACATGGTATTTTAATTTGGTAGATGTTGTGAAATTTTTGTTACAAGACTGATACTTACACTGAAATGGTAATTTTCCTAAACAATAGTTTTCATGTTCCTTTAATTTTGTTTTGGTGCGAAATACATTATTACAGATTTTACAAGTAAATGCATTAATCTTGTGTGTAACAACAATACTTATATTTTTTCTAGAGTGTAATTTTAAGTGTTTATTAAATATACTAGGTTTTCTAAAGTGCTTACCACATATATCGCACAAATACTTTTTCCTATTCTTATGCAAATTCATATGTCCATTGAAAATATTTACTAAGGAATATTTTTTCTTGCATATTTTACAATAGGCTGCATGTTTACAGATACTTTTACGCCTAACAGTTTTATTGAGAGTACATGTTGGCATTTCCACTAAACTTGAAATTTCATTTTTTTGTATTTTAAATTTGTTTGTTAGCTCAGATTTGAAATTCTCTAATTTAAATTGCAGATGATCAATTGTGTTAATAAGACCTAAGCATTGACTACATAGATAATTCCTTTTAGTGTTTATTGGACCTAAAAGTTCAAGGATTTTAATATTTAATGGTTTCTGAGTTGACATAGTTAGAGGAGCCACCTCTGTTAATAGATAAAATTGAATCCCATTTGAAACATAAAAGCAGCTGCAAATAACACATCTTGAACTATATAACTCATTGAAATCAGTTTCATCTTCTGAATCTTCAACTATTATATCACTTTCATCATTTGATGCTTCAGTTTGTTGATCAATATTTATTTGTGAAAATCCAATGTTCTCTGATTCAAATATTTGATTTTGTAAATAATATTCTTCAGTATTATTAGCATATGAGTTTAAGTCATCACAATGATTCTGTATATTATATGTGTTTTTAAAATATTGTGAATAAGTAAAGTCATAATTAGTACATTCCTTCTGCATGCTTTCACATTTGTTAACTACATTAATGTCAGAATTCATTTGTGCACATGGAGGATACTCAATACGTTGATTATAATTCGAATTATAAATTAATTGTTCCTGTGTTTTATTACAATAAACATCTTTATTAATGTTTTTATAAAATTCTGGCAAAAGCAAATCCAAATTACTACAAAAGCTTGCTGGACTAAGATCTTTACTAGAAATTTCAATATTATCTACTTGTCGCAATATCCTTTCTTCATTTCCTAATCGTTGTTCAGAATGCCAATATCCATCTACATTTTCCAACAACATATTTACTCCTGATTGAATACAAGGATATTGGCTATAATTTATCACTTGCTTACCACAAATGATGTCTATTTGTTCATGATTTATGTGAGTAGAATTGTTAATCAGCGGGTTTGTACATAAACTGCTTTGTGGAACACACGGTGGTCTATTGTAACTTGCACAATCTATATATGATTTCGACATTCTCGTACAAGTGGAAGTGAACTACTTTTATATTTTTATGGCCAAAAACTATTCACAGGCGAAGCTAGGAACATGTCTACAAGAAAATATTATTATTTAATGTTTAGGTTATATTACTTGAAAAGCATACACGTATTCTTATACGAAACTTATATATCCACAAATGATTGATAGTGATAACATCAAACATGAATTACATGTAACTGTAAAAGAGTAAAACAGTAACTTAAACTACACTTCTCACTTATAGCGTTGATTGTTGATTGAAGGAATACATTGGAATTGGAATACATCATCATCATGAATACATAATCAGTGTTGGGATTTTAGCAGTGCTGCCGGAGCCATACGCAGTGTTGGGATTTTAGTGTTGGTAGATTGTACTAAAACTTGGTGTCTGAATAGAAATGTAATAGATCATATGGGCGGGAAATTTTCAAAATGTATATGTATAGGTATAGAAAAACGCAATTATTTATTTTAGAGAATCTAATACAAATTTAACATAAATAATACATGAGAATATTCTCAAAACAAAACATAATAAATTCTTAAAAATGTCTTAAATTACAACTTTTGCCACCAACAACGGCATGAACACCAACGTAAAAGATAATCTATCAAGGCAATTGTCACCATATCACCAGTAATTATCACACGCGTAGGTGAGTGGCAAGCAGCAAAATCACAATTTTAGAGAAGGATGAAAATATAAATTTGCTAATGCAGAACAAGTGTGCATATAGTGATTTTGCTACTACGGATACTGTCCCGAAATTACAGGTCACAAGATTTGAATAAAAGTAAAAAAATCCACGAAAACGTAATAGATTTATGTGCTTTCGTAACGACGTAATAAAACTGTTAAGTTTATATCTGTGAGGTATATGCACAGTGTAGAGGCAAATAAAACACGTGTTAATCATGCCTGTGGCACTTATATGGAAATACACGATACATTGTAGTAGTCGTGTCACTCCAGTTCGGTAGATGGCGCAGAGTTATAAAAACAAGATAACTTTTAAATCGATTGAGTCAAACTAAGAAGAACCACAACAAACACAATCGCCGTTGCTTTGGCCACTTTTGCTGTTTACTGTTTTGTTGTAGTGTGTTTGAATTTTTAATTTTTTTCAAATATTTACTCAAACTGTTTTTTTTTAAACAACCATTTTATTGGGTGTAGTATACGGTAATAGGTGGGTACAATAATACATATAAAAGTGTAGCAAGAGGTGGTAAATTATTTAATGTTTTAGTGTATCCCGTGAGTACCAGTATAACCTAAAAATATTACATACTTCAAATATGGGTTCTTACTGTGCTGTCTTCGGATGTATAGCTAAAAACCAAAGTAAACACAGATTTCCAAACCCAGATAAATATCCTGTGCTATTTCAAATTTGGATTGTAGCTTGTGGAAGGACAGAACTCGTACATAAATCGCCAACAAGTATATATAATAGTTCTCGAGTTTGTCGGAAACATTTCACTGAAGACTGTTTTGGGCCAAATAATGTTCTTTTGAAAACTGCGATTCCAACCTTACACCTTCCAGGTATTGTACTTTCTATTTATTTTCAGGTATTGTTTATCATATTGAATTAATGTGTTTTACTCATTTAGAACCTTTGAGAATGAGTATGATACCTGGAGTGAAGAAAACTTTAAGTATCCAAGTTGCTCAAAAGGGGGATGAAACAGAACATAATCCATCAACATCAAAAGAACATATTCCATCAACATCAAGAGAAACGAATCCAATTAATTTATTAGTCCCTGAATGTATCGAAATTGCTCAAAAAAAGGATGACTTGGAACATTTACAAGATCCTGGATGTAAGTTGTCATAATAATTGTAATTGTTATACCGGTAATTGATTTATTTTAAATAAGAATTAGTTCTGCATTAATATATTTGATATAATCCTGAACCAGCTTTCTGCTTTTTTAAGTTATAGGCTTGTGTTTCATGTAGATATATCAGCATCAAAATCTACAATTGAAATTCCAAAAACTCCTAGAAAAGGTAATCTAATACTTATATAAATATTATATAATAGTTAAGTTCATTAGAAATTATGTAAGAATTGTTTCAATGTTTAATAGATTAATCTTTAATGTAACTGGACTGGGAGCGTGGCGCACTCCTGTAATCCAGCAACTTGGAAGTCAGATGTAGTGAACAAGTATGGTCTGTTAGTTCTGGAGTAGAGAACAAGAGAAATTTAGTGGAAATGTTTAATTATTGAGAAATGTTATCAGTTATTTTTTAGGACAAAGAGATGAACTACTTTCATCTATTGGTATGCGGAAATTTAAAGACTTATCACCTAAGACAAAATATCTCTACACAAAGTTATGTAACTACAAAAGAAAGTTGTCTTCAGTAAAGAAAAGGCGCCAGAAATTTAGAGAAAGGTTACTATTAAAACAAGCAAGCCCTAGTTTGTTATCGCAAGGTAATTCTACTCTGGACCGTATAAGAGCAAGATTTTTTCAAAGTCAAGTGGATAATACAACCAGACCACCAACAGGCCATCGATTCACACTTGATGACAAAATTTTTGGTCTTGCCTTACAAAAGCAAAGTGGAAGTGGGTATAAATTCCTTTCCACCATTTTTAGTTTACCATCAAAAAGGACAATACAGAGATTGCTAGAAAAAGTTGACATTAAGCCAGGAATAAATCAAGCATGTTTTGAACTTTTTAAATCAACCAAATTTTAAAATGAGTTAGATAAATACTGTGTACTACTGTTTGATGAAATGAATATTGCACCTCATTTACAATATAATTATAAGAATGATACCATGGAGGTATAATTATAAGAATGATACCATGGAGGGATTTGAAAATTTGGGATATCGAGGAACTCCAGACATTGCTAATCATGTACAGGTAAAAATTTAGAAAGGCAAGGAATACTGATGATTTAGTAATAGTATTTTGTTTTTTATTTTAGGTTTTTATGCTACGAGGAGTATTCCATAAGTGGAAACAGCCAGTGTACTATAACGCTGTTAGAGGTGCCACAAAATCAATAGATATTGTAAAAATTATAAAATTAATCGTTGCTGAAGCCCAGGCAGCTGGTTTGATTATTGTTGCTACTGTATGTGACCAAGGTACAAATAATGTTAGTGCAATAAAAACACTAATTGCTGAAACTCGAAAAAATATTCAAGAAGATGTGGTACGCACAGATCCAATTTTTGAAATATTGAATATGACCATAATACCTCTTTTTGATGTCCCACATTTGATGAAGGGTGTGCGCAATAACTTCTTAAAGAATGACCTATGTTTTGAAATTCATTCAGAAAAGAAGGTAGTCAGGGATATTGGTGTATATATTTTAGCAAGCAATTATTTTATTTATTTTAGGTTGCCAAATGGGATCATATTTATACAGCATATAAAATGGACCCATACATCGGCAATGTGAGAAGCATGCCTAGAATTACAGATAACCATGTAAATCCCCTTGCAATCAAGAAGATGAAAGTATCCTGTTGCACCCAAGTATTTAGTAATTCAGTTGCAAAGGCAATTAACTTGATGGCATTTTCTGGTAATTAAAATTTGCAAATAGCTTTGAATATATTATCAACAGATTATTTACAGAAACTACTGTTAATACGGGCAGTGAAATATTGCACCTTCCAAAAGCTGCAATGCATACTGCCGAATTATGCGATTTTTTTGACCAGCTGTTTGATAGTCTAAATGGTAGTTCCATTGTGTCTGCAAAGAAATGGAGAAAAGGGGTATCGCAGAATTCTGGGCACATTGATTTCTGGACCAAAAGCCTTAAAACATTAAAGTCAATGTATTTTATATCAAGTACAGACCAAAAACTTAAACCACCATCTTTACAAAATTTTATTTCCACACTGGCCAATTTTAAAAGGTTATTTGACATGCTCCAAAAATGTGGCGTTGAATATATGATGCCCAGGACCTTTAATCAGGATCCTTTGGAGAATTTCTTTGGACAGATTCGACAAAGGTCATACAGATATACAAATCCAACAGTGTCATCTTTTAACTCATTATATAAAAGCATCTTAGTTAAAAATTTAACTGGAAAGCACTCAATAGAAAGCAACTGTGAAGATGACGATTCAGATATGTTTTTTACATTAAAAAATTTAGTAAGCCAGGTAATTTTATTGAGTAATATTTTATTGTTATATTTTATTAATTTGTTTGTCTTTGTTCTGTTTTAGAATCAGCCAAATGTTGAACAAATGGTAATAAAACCATTCCACATATCAGTGTATGTAATCAGATCAAGTCTTTTCTTAAAGCAGGTATTAACATATATGGGTGGCTATATAATAAGAAAAATAAGATTTTGTACAATATGTAATGTATGTAAAAATGAGTTCCTTACTGATGAAACCTCTGACATACATAGGCTTACAGTTTTAAAAGAATATAATAAAGATAGCAAAAGCTTAGTATATGTTAATGACCATATAGTAACAATTTTAACAAAAGCATATTATTTAATTCTACATATACTTAGACATCACATTCATGAAGCCAATCTTCGAAAACGGATTATAGCCACATTATATAGGTACATTAAATTTCATTTGCATTGTTCAAATCATGGCAAAAATATTAAATTCCAAATTTTCGAGGTATTAACAAGAACATTAATATATAATTACACAAAACAAATAAATAATATAATGTGTGGGAAAGATTTAAGAAAAATTAATGAATCTGATCCAAAGGTTTTTAAAGAAGCAAGAAATATTTATTTAAAACGAAGGAAGCACATATCCATATAATTTTAATATTTTCTTCTAGTTCTTCCTTAAATATTTTTTTTTTTTGAAATTTATACTATGTATCAATTTATCTTTGTAGTTTTTTTGTTGGTGTTAAAGTAAATATTGAAATTTATTTTTACTTACTTTTTTTATATATAGCTTTGTACCAATAAACATAGTTATTAGATTCTTTTGTACACGAAGTTTACTCATTAAAGTATTATTTCTATTACTGTTTTTTATTTTAATTAATATAAGTTTAATCATTCGTTATCCTTTTTTGTTTATTGTACTTTTATGGGTACAATAAGCAACATATGAGAACATAAACGAAAATGCAATTAAAAATACCTAAGGCATTTCTACGCGCTATATATCTATATATATGAAGTAGTGTTATCACTCCACGCCTATAGATGTCGCTTTTACTCTGTTCACTTTTAGTATAAGGAAGTGCCGCTTCTATCTCTCTTGTTCTATGGTGTTAATCTAGAATGTGCTCACATGCAACTAACTTTTATTTCTACCTATACAGAGTTATAACAAGGAACATGTCCGATAGGTGGCGACACATATATTAGTTTATTTGATATATTTCAACACCCCCACTTATCAACTAAACTACATTTTAGAAATGTATGCCCAGCAGTTTTAATAATTTCTGATGCCTCTCTGCACCTAAAGTTTTTGTTAAGATATCTGCCGGCATAATTTCTGATGGCAAGTTTTCATTCCTATAGTTCACACCCTCTGGTATTTCCATGAAAACATTTTCTTTTAAAAAACCATTCAAGAAAGCTGTTTTTACATCTAGATGTCTAATATCTAAACTTAATTTAACAGATAATGCAAATAATAATCTTAAACTTGAGAACCTTATTACAGGAGAAAAAGTTTCATCATAATCCACTCCTTCTTTCTGTGAGAACCCTTTTGCAACCAACCTAGCACGATACCTCACTTCACCTTCACAGTTTATCTTTTTCTTGAACACCCACTTGCACTTCACCAACGTAGCTGAAGAATCTGGTGGTCGATTCACTATTTCCCAGGCTTTGTTTTCTTCAAAACTTTCTATTTCCTCAGACATAGCCTTTTGCCAAATTTCTGAATCAGGTCTTGAGAGTGCCTCCTCCACGGTAATAGGATCATCCATCTTGAGATCTGCAGCACACACGTAACTAATGAAGTCTTTAAATTCTTTGGGTTTCGGTTGTCGTGTTGTCCTTCTGATCTGTTGCACTGGAACCACTTCAGTCTTCGTAATATATTCTTCATCACTTGTGTTTATATTATTTGTATCTTCACATGATGATTCATGTTCAGTTTCTTCAACAAAAGTGTTTATTTCAGCATCCCTTTCTTCTGTATAATCCCCCACTGAATTAACTTCCTCTGGAATGTTATTTATTATTAATATATCATCTTCAATTTCTTCCATTATCTCCACATCTCTGGATATTATTATGTTATTGATCTCTGGGTCATACAGTCTGTATCCTTTGGTGGTTTCACTATAGCCTACAAGAATTGTTTTCTTTGATTTCTTTTCCAATTTATTCCTATTTGCTTTTGGAATGTGTGTCATCACTTTGCTACCAAATATTCTTAAGTTACTGATGTCAGGTTTTTTTCATTCCATTTTTCCAGTGGTGTTACATTTTCTAATCCTGATACTGTACTTCTGTTATGTAAATATGCAGCAGTGTTAACTGCCTCAGCCCAAAATTTCTTATCGAGCTTGGCGTCAAACAACATACATCTTGCTTTTTCAACAATAGTTCTGTTTAAACGCTCTGCAGAACCATTTTGTTCTGGAGTATAAGTGTTTGTTGTCTGATGCACTATGCCGTTTTCTTTAAGAAAATTCTGAAATGCCTTACCTGTGTACTCCGTGCCATTATCACTCCTAAAAATCTTAATTTTCTTTTCAATTTGGTTTTCTACCATGTATTTAAATTGTTTAAAATATTCAAATACCTCATCCTTAGTTTTTAAGAAATATACGAAAACCATTTTACTACAATCATCTCTGAATGTAAGAAAGTATTTGGCACCTCCAATAGATTTCTCTTCCATTGGACCACATACATCAGAGTGAACTATTTCTAGTAACTGACTAGCCCGAGACCCTTTCTCTGGAAACGGCAACCTGCTCTGTTTTCCTTCATTACATGTCTCACAATTGTGCTTGTTAATTCTATTTTCATCTTTATATGACATACCTGTAACTGCTTCTTTTGCCATTTTTTTCATGTCATTTTCATTAATATGTCCTAGTCGACGATGCCAAGTTTTCACAGACATTGGATTTCCTCTTGCTAAAAAACATTGCTTAGATTCTTTTATATCCAGTTTGTACATGTTGTTAACTAACTTTGCTGCACCAACCAACTGGCCATTTCTGTTGTAAATGTGACATCCCTCATCGCAAAAAATTACTTTATTGCCATTCCTTATAAGCTGACTTACAGATAAAAGATTTGTGGCTATTTGTGGAATGTAAAGAACGTCTTTGACTAACACTTCAAAGTTTTTACCTTTTATCACTGTAGTAATGTTTATGTTACCACTACCTTCCACTTCCATTTTTGATTTATCAGCAAGAATTATTTCGTTTAGCTTCTGCGTTTCTTTAACCTCATTTAACCAGTGTTTATTTGCGGTTATATGTACACTTGCTCCGGAGTCCATATACCAATCGTTTTTACTAAATGCATGTCCGTTTAGAAATACTGCACTAAACACACTTCCTGTTTCGGAGCTACTATTATTCGATTTTAAACTAGGACAGTTACTTTTAAAATGTCCAATCTGTTTACACCGATAACAACGAATTTCTGTCTTGGTAATTGTACCTGTCATTTTTGTTATATTTGAAGTTGGATTTTTGCTGCCAACCTTACTTCCTCTATAGTCACTAGTTCTTCTATGATTTCCCACTCTGCTGATAAACGCGTTACCTGCTTTATCGTCCTCTATTTCTAATAACTTTGTTTTTATTGCATCTGTTGTAATTTCTATTCCACTATGCTCTATGGCCATTATCATTGGTGAATATTTTTCTGGTAGTCCTGCCAGAAGTAAAGATCCTATCCATTCTTCGTCTATTTTAAAACCCGTACTGCGCAATCTCTGTGATGTATCTATCACGTGATTGACATAGGACGCCATGTCCATTGATTATATATAAGGAGATATATCAACGCAATAAGAAAATCGGCTACGCTTAAAACTCAGTTTCGGGATGAGGCCGCTTAAAGTCGCTAGTGTTCCTACATCCCAATATATATATGTATATCAAATTGAAAAGGTAGAACATCCAGTAAAATGCTGCCTATAATTATACTTTTCAACGCTAGATGACAGAACTATCGTAAGTAGGTATAATAGAAAAATATTTTTTTAATTTTCTGGGCGCCAACGAAGCCAGTGTAGTTGAATTTGCATATTTTCATTTCAAACGAAAAATATGGCTGGTAATAAGTGTCAGTATTTTAAATGTGAGAACAACCGAAGAACTGTTCCGAATCTAAGTATGTTCTCATTTCCTGTGCAAGATTTGGAACGTGTAAAGCAATGGATATTAAATCCAGGTAAGTTTCATATTTAATATCAAATATTTACCTTTTGGGTTTAATAATAAATATACTCATCTTACTGCAGGAAGAAATTTTACCCTTTATAGACAGCGGAAATTAGACAGACACAGAAATAACACTAACAATAATAATAACCATAATTGTCCTTATTTTAAATATATAAGTACATATATTTTCTTCATTGTCTATTACTCTATTATTTACTAATTTGAATTATAAAATATATTCCGAAATCTGTTAACTGCTGTCATTACAAAATAGATATATTCCCAGAAATAAAATTATTTGAAATTATGTATTAGAGATACATCCATATCAGAATTCAAGGAAAAAGCCTAAGCATATTTGAAACCAGATGGGCTAGAACAGAAACAGCTATTGATAAGTGTGTTTACATAATATATCAGTTAAGGGCCTCTAATTTTTAACATCCATGAAATACCTACCTTGTCTCTTTAAGGTTAGAAAGAGATAACAGAACTGGAATTTTGCGTTAATATTTTCATTATTTATTACCCTAATAATTATGAAGAGCTGAGGGATTTTGTGGGGTGCCAGGATAGTATTCAGGTAAACGCACGAATATAATGACCTTGTCTCGATCGGTGATGCATGCGTGATTTTATTGCTTTACATGCATTCGCTATTTATATCACTTAGGTATGTCAGTTATGTCGTTATAAAGTTTATATTTAGAGAAATACTAAGCAAAAAAAATTAAATTCTTAACATACATAACATAATTTTCTACAAAAAAGACAATTTCTCGGTCGTACGTATATTTTAGTAACTATGTGTACATTTTAAAAAAGAAGTCTATGCCTACATGTTTATACAAAAAATAAATAAAATTTGAGTTTATAATTAAATAATATATTCAGGTGAACGTATTTTCTACATAATTTAAATTGCACTGAAAAATAAAACAATCCTTATATTAAGCAGAAACACCATAAAAAGATCTATTGACAAAGCACAATGTCGCCTATTCATACATTTATACATAAACTCGATGCGGCTCTAGTACATAATGTATTATGTTTACATAATACATTATGTACTAGAGCGGCATGTATTATGTTTACATAATACATTATGTACTAGAGCGGCATGTATTATGTTTACATAATACATTATGTACTAGAGCGGCATCGAGTTTATGTATAAATGTATGAATAGGCGACATTGTGCTTTGTCGATAGATCTTTTTATGGTGTTTCTGCTGAATATAAGGATTGTTTTATTTTTCAGTGCAATTTAAATTATGTAGAAAATACGTTCACCTGAATATATTATTTAATTATAAACTCAAATTTTATTTATTTTTTGTATAAACATGTAGGCATAGACTTCTTTTTTAAAATGTACACATAGTTACTAAAATATACGTACGACCGAGAAATTGTCTTTTTTTTTGTAAAAAATTATGTTATGTATGTTAAGAATTTAATTTATTTTGCTTAGTATTTCTCTAAATATAAACTTTATAACGACATAACTGACATACCTAAGTGATATAAATAGCGAATGCATGTAAAGCAATAAAATCACGCATGCATCACCGATAGAAACAAGGTCATTGTCATTATATTCGTGCGTTTACCTGAATACTATCCTGGCACCCCGCAAAATCCCTCAGCTCTAATTATGATGTACTTATATTTAAATATTTAAAGTTCTCCTTTATATTGCCCTAATTTTAAGAACAGTATTTTACACATAGGTAGGTATCTCTATATGCAGATAATAAGGATATATGTATGTTGACATACATATGTTAACTCACTAAGCCATAAATTTTTATTTATAGGTAGTACATACATATATAATTTCAAATATCTTTTACATTTAAATGACAGAGTTTAAACAATTTTTTATTCAGGATTATTATATTAACTTAGACCTATATATACAGTGTGCCCCGGATTGACCTAACTATATCCCTAAAATCTTTTATTTCTTATTTTTTGAGAAAGTCATTCTTCATAAAGAGTTTCGCTTGTTCTGAAAAGTCGATAGCTATAATCAGAATGTCGGTATAACGTAAAGGATGTTTAAAAATTAAGGAAACGTAAAATTATATCAAGAGTAAAGTACTAGTTATTTGAGATAAAATTAAAAATCGCAACCCTCAACTTTCTGTGCTAATTTGCAAGGTTTCTGAATATTGTGTTTATCATTGTATAAAAAATTACCAATACTAACACAACAAGACTTTCAAAAAAATGTTGGTATAAGATCAAGTTAATTAATAAATTACATTATTTTGTAAAGCAAAAGGTATTAAACAAACAAGTATTAATGATGATAGAGTACGGATTTTTCACATAATAAACATTTTAATTAATAATTATAGTTAATAAAGTAATAAAATACTATTTAAGTGAAAATTGGTATTAATTCATCTCCAAATCTATAAATGTAAATTTCTTTGGTTTATAGGAAACTCTTCCTTAGCCACCACACCCCTGGAAGACCTAAAAAGGTATCAAATTTGCCAAAGACATTTCGAGAGTGACAGTTTTGTTAATCAAATACTGAAGAATCGTTTAACAAAATCAGCAGTTCCCCAACCATACGATTCTAAAAGAAAACGGGAAATATCTGAGCCGCAACCAGGCCCGTCTAAAATTATAACAACGTATGAAAGAAAAATACGAAGCGATGAAAATATAACTTTGGAAGAAGACGAAGGGGAAGAAGAGGTAGAATTAATGGATGAATCAGCGGATATGGATTGGCTGCGTGATATCACAAATCTTCCTGTTGCAGAAGTTTCAACTATATCTGGAAGAAATACATCTCGTGAAAAAAAATTAAAGAGCAATATTAAGAGTCAAAGTAAATTGCTTTTACGAAAACGAGCACAAATATCCAAATTAAAAAAAAAAGTGAGATTCTCAAATTTACATCATCAACTGAATACATATTCATTTAAAAAACAATGTAGCAAAACATTAGTGAATATGCAATTAGGACAAAATAGTGTAAGAAAGTGGCCATTAGATCAGAAAAATTTTGCGTTGGCATTATATTATAAATCACCCACAGCGTATAAGTTCTTGTTTGAAAAAATTGTACTACCAGCACCTAGTACAATAAAACGATGGATTAGTGGGTCTAGCTTTTTACCAGGACTTAGCCAAAAGCTCTTTTGGCAAATTAGCAGAAAGATAGAAAGTTGGAGCATTGTAGAGAGAGCTTGCGTGATAAGCCTCGATGAAATGTCACTTAAGGAAATAAGTGAATACAACAAACATCTGGATCTTATAGAAGGTTTTGAGGATTTGGGACATCTTGGAAGAACTAGCCGACCAGCAAGGTATGCGTTAGTCTTTCTTGCTAGAGGGTTGTTTTCAAGATGGAAGTTGTCACTGGCATACTTCCTTAGTCATTCTGGCGTGCCTGCAAACAAGCTTGTAGTACTACTGCAAGATATAATAGAAAGATGTTTAGAGAATGGATTACTCCCTTATGCAACAGTTTGCGATCAAGGTGCTTCGAATCAAAGCACTTACAAAAAATTGGGAGTGACTGAGAAAAAGCCCTTCTTTAATATTCAAAATCACCCCATTGTAGCTGTCTATGATGTGCCACATCTAATAAAGAATTTTCGCAATAATCTACTAAAGGCCGATTTTATTATTTCAAATAACACCGTTATTACTTTTCAAGATATACGTAAAGCCTATCATATTGACAGCACAAAACCTTGCAGAGCAATGCCAAAAATCACGGAAAAACATATAAATCCCAAAGGATTTCAAAAAATGTCAGTGAAGTTAGCTACACAAATTTTCAGTCACTCCGTGGCAAGTTGTATTCGGACTTGTGTAGCAACAGGAGAACTAAGATCAAATACATCTTTACACACTGCAAATTTTATATCTACGATAAATAATCTTTTTGATACACTCAATAGCAGCACATTTCATGATCCTAACCCATACAAATGTAGTTTACATCATAGCCATCCGCTAGTAAGAACAACATTAGAAGAAAGTTTAGTCTTTATTCAAAATTTAAAAAAAAATAACCAAACAAGAGCACCATCAAGACCACCACGTTTTGATGGACTCCTACAAACAATTCGAGGAATATTAATGTTGTATGACAGTGAAACAACCAAACATCCTGATGCATATATTCTTACTAGAAAAACCAACCAGGATGTTATTGAAAATTTATTTTCCATTTTCCGTCAAAAAGGAGGATACAACCCTAATCCAAGCGCGCGAACATTCAGAACCACTTTCCGTTCATATGCAATAAATTCTCTTTTAACACCTTCGGAGGCATCAAACTGTGAACATCAATCAAGAGAAATAGAGACTGAAATAGATCTATTGGAGCCAATTTCTTTAGATTCTACAGCGCAAGAAATACTGCACTCTTCCAGTAGCTTCTCCACATCTTCTTGTGATATTTTATCAGGAGGGACTGTTGAAACACCTACAAAAACCGAAACTACATTACAAGAATGCAGTATTACATATTTCGCCGGCTACCTGGCTAGAACATCGTTTGAGCAATCAAAATGTAAAATTTGCTACCACTCTTTTGTTGATACTACCTCTACACTTTCCAATAAAAATGAATTACTCATATTAAATAAAATGTATGGATATATTGAAGAAGGTGCATTTAGTTTATTAGCACCAACAGATCAGCTATGTGAAGCAATTAAATTGACTTTAGATACATTTGAAAAATATTTTGATTGTACAAAACATAAGAAGAAACTACGCAAAAGGATATTAAACAAAGTTACAAAAAATCTGGAAAGAACATCGTTTTTAACTGACGAACCTTGTAAACAACATAAGGTGCAACTATTAGAACGTTGCATAACATGTGTCATTTTTAAGAGATGTAAATTTACTTCTTCTAAGCATGTAATTGGCAAAGAAAGCTTGAAATTAAAAAAGGTGAAGAATCTATAAATTATTTGTTATTTCTATTGATTTCTGTGCTATTTATTATAAAAAAATCTATGTAAAAAATCAAATAAAGTAATGTCAAGCATGTCTCTTGTTTTATCCTTAATAATATGTAAAATTATACATTTGGAATAAATCAATTTTTGTAAAACATTGGAAAGTACCTGAGTACCTATGTATGTAATGTAACACCTATGTCAAACAGATTTTCTATTAACTGTAATAAATATTTTCACTTCCTAATACATACAGACAGAAAGCATCCCTCTAAATAGCGAACGCGATATACTTAATGAATAATAGAGTAAATCACCCCTATACAGTAAGCACACGAATAGTTTTAATTATGGCCAGAAAATAAGAAAGTAAGGCAGGAATTAAATAACAAATAAAACAAAGATAGTTCAGATTCAGATAGATAAATATACTGAGTTGTCCAACAATAGCCAACCTACTTACACTTTACAAACGGCTAACTTAGAATTCACTGGCTCAATTCCAATACACAGAGATTATCTTATTCCTGCGATTATATTAGCGATCCTAATTAAAACATTTCGTTTACATTTCTTCAATAATTGTTTTGATAGGACACATCATTATAGATACATTCATTATCTATTTTAATAACATTCATCATATCCTTGTTTATATAAGTATATTATAAAAACAGGGATCATATACACACACATTGAACAAAAACTGAGAAAAAATATTGTGCATTTGCAGGGTCATCGAAATCTTAATATGTTTTTATTGAAACTTAAAATACCTTATGGGGCTTGTGTAGGAACTTATTAAGTCACTAAAGGTAGGAAAATAAGAATTTTGGTCTTCAATATATTGCACATACAGACGTATGTATATATTTAGAAAGTATGACAAGTAAAAAAAAATATCACAATATATATCTAAAACAATTATGTGAGGTGAGAAAAGCAGGAAATACTGTTTCTTTCATTTATTTCAAGCAACTTCCCTATTTATATTCATTTTCCGTAATAATACAAAGGAGCATTTAGAAAAAAAAATAGAGGATGATTTTTTGGCCCTATATTATGTCGATTTATACAAATGTAAACAAAGTGTCAAATCAGTAGGATTTATTACATATTTACAAAGCAGGCTGTGAACCAAATTTTAGTACTTCCAATAAATACCAGAAAGCGCTAAATCTACAATTCCCAAATTGTGGGAAAAACTGCATAAGATGGTAATTTCTGGTTTGCTCCGACACCTATTGAGAATATTTACAATTTTTGTGAAAAAGTGCTCGTTGATATATCTCCTTATATATAATCAATGGCCATGTCTTCCATACAATGATCTAATACTATTATACTACTAGATGGAGTGTACGCTATGTCTTGCTGATTAGGAAGTGACCCACACCATAAGAGAAAGAAGGAAAATATACGAGCGTCGAAAGTTTGACAAGGATGAACGCAATTGACCGTTTTATGTGGGCTAGATTCAAATATGTTGCAATAGCTTGTAATGGCTTATAATGTTTAAAAGTATTATTTTGTTAAAAATATGCTATATTAAGAGGAAAGTAAAGGTATTGCAACTTTAATAATCATAAAGATATATAATTAAATATATATTATTAATATGGAATTAAATATATTCTGTTTAATAACATTTTAAAGGTAGCTTTGCTAGTTGCTATTCTTCAATAATTAAAAAGGAAAGAAAGTTAAATAAATATGATTTTTAATGACTGTGAGATAACTATATGATTTTGTTCTTCTAATTATACCTATTTTAGCATGTTTGATGATCATTCAGTTTTTATTTAAAACAGTAGTATTAGAAAAAATCACTACAGATATCAGATGGAAATTTTGAATTGACCACTAGAATTTTTCAAAATATTACGTTCTGAAAAAAGAAATATAGAAACTGACAGCTTTTCTTAGGTGTTCCTTACAACTTCTGATATATTCAAAATAAAAGACAATTAATGCTTAATTTTTTATTAAAATATATGTACATATAATTAATATGGATTAACAAATACGTAAATGGTAAATATGTGATCGAAGTAAAATGGAGAAAGAAATATTAAAAATACATAAAGCTAGAATAACAACTTGTATTATTTCGTGAGGTGTTTTTTCTGTGACTAATTCAAATACTTCAACATTAGTTACATTTGGGGATTCTGAGCTATAAGGTAAATAGAACATTAAAAATATCTAGGTAGAATAATAACTACAAATAGAAATCTTACTTTAACAGTTCTTTGCTTGGTGCATCAGTAATTTTTAATCGTTGAGATCTGCTATTACAGGGAATTTTTCTCAAGTGAGCAGGAAAATTGAAAATACTTTGAATTGCATTTTGGGGCAAATATTTTCTTCCATAACTTATAACAAAATCTTCAGGAACAAAATGCTCTGAACACAATCTTGAATATTTTGATGGCTTAAAATCCTTTCGTTTAGTACAAATTATCCACTGCTTGCATAGTACTCGATTAGATTGAAAACTAAAATTTTTTATATCAAATTTACAAATCATGTATTTTATTAAGAATAGTTAACCTGTGAAATCATACGTTCATTCCCTTTTCTGCCCTATTAGTACAACCATACGCTGCACATGACATTACCATTGTGTCTTAAATATGTGACTCCAAGCATTGCAAAGCTGGTATATATAATATTCAACAATTTAAAATATTTGTTTCTAATTTTGTTACTGATAATAGCACTTTTAACCAAATATATATGACACTAAATCCATGAGAACAACACTGTTAAATTATAAGCTGAAGTTAACAATTGCCAATATTCTTGATGATTCTCAATTTATATACATTACCTATATGCCTATATCAAATAAAAATGAAATTCCTAAAATGTATCTAATTACAATCACAATTTTATAAATAAAAATAGTTGATTCAATCATCATGAATCCACAGTTGTCTTTATGCTCGTATTTCTTTAAATAAAAATAAAGTCCGTGGTGTATGAAATAAAATCAATACTAGAAGAAATCTACTAATAAAATATATAATCCAAGTTACCAAAAACACAAATAAATATGTATAAATCAACAAAATTCCGAAAGTTTATATACACAACCATACGTTTGCCGCCTTGTTTTACCCACAACTAACGGTTTTGTATATCTGTCTCCTTTGTATGTAGAGGTCAATTCTTCTCTCTCTACAGTCCATCTAGTAGTTCTATATTATTAGATGCTTCCATATTCTCTACAGTGCTGCCAATTGCGGGTATTTTACCCGAAACGCGGGTATTTTAATCAGACTGTCGGGTAAAATTGTGAAGCGGGTAAAATCGGGTATTTTCACATAAAACAATTAAAATTTCCTTTTCTTAACTCGATTTAGTCAACATCAGATATCAATATGTATTTTATTGTCTATTAAATCTAAACGCTCGCGCTGCAGAAAGATTGTTGATGCATTTATGCAGCAATTTTATCAATTTCAGTGACTTGAAAGAGAAAAATGTTTTAGCTGTTGACCACACAAATATTCGCTTGTTTGTTCCATTTATGTCTGTTAAAAGAACAAAAGCTACTAGTCTTGTTAAGGAAAGTTTAGGATTGTACACTTCGCAAAAATCTGTTGGAAATATTGAAGGAACCTGGATGTTTTTTTCCTTAGTCAAGGACGAGACGGCGGACGTGAGTGCAATAAAACAATGTGCAATTACTGTTATATACTATTCAAAAACAAATGATGTCAAAGTAACTTTTTTGATGTGGTTAAAACTGCATCTGGAAAAGCCAATGGTTTGTTCAACGTTTGAAAAAATTCACAAAAATGTATTTAGAATTTATGTCATATACATTGGGACTTCTTACAGATTTTAACCTTATATTTCAATCAGAATCGCCACTTATTCATAAATTGAAATCTGAAACACAAAGATTGTTGATGCATTTATGCAGAAATTTAATTATCAATGTGAGTGACTTGAAAGGGAAAAATGTTTTTGCTGTTGACCACACAAATATTCGCTTGTTTGTGCCACTTTGCAAAATTTATTTAGGTATATCTGCCACTGAATCTTTTGAAATGTTGAAAAATTATGCATCCCAAACTGAAATTGACCAGTTTCTCAAAAGTTGTTTAACTTTTTATGTAGAGCCTGTCCCTGACATTAAAACGCGATTTGATTTTTCTGATCCAATTTTTGACATTTTAAGAATTCTTGAACCAAAAGCGGTCCAATCCTATGAAATAAAATCGCTGCAAAAAATTGTACAAAGATTTCCAATAAAAAAGAATCTTCTAATTTTGGACATGGAATGGAAGCAGCATGGTTTTTTAAATCATATGGAGTATGGTTTAGATTGTGAACTAGGTTGTGAAGTTTATTGGAAAATGGTATTAGAATTGAAAAATGCTGCAGATGTTCTTCTTTTCCCCAATATGAAAGTAGTGCTTTCCTTACTTTTTATTCTGCCTTTTTCAAACGCATTTGTTGAAAGAATGTTCAATGATTTGAAAAATATCAAGACATACCACAGAAATGCGTTAGGCACCGCAACGCTAACGTCTTTAATGGCGACAAAAAGAGGCATTAAAGAGATTGAAGATCTTACTTATATTCGAATTATTTTAGACCACTTTTAAATTTGGCGCTTTCTGTTTGAAATGTCGGGTAAAAGCGGGTATTTTCATTCGCTTATGCGGGTAAGGCAGACGTATGGCTCCGGCAGCACTGATTCTCTAGACGAGCCGAAATCAATGACCTTAGTAAAGTTATTTTCCTTGTGAAGCCGGAGTCATGATATAGCTTCTCCAACTTTGTCCAAAATTCTTGAGCCGTCTTCGTTTCTTTTATATGGATGAACAACGAAGTATCAATCGTCAAAATCAGTTTCGCTTTCGCTTGAGTGACCTTGGATTCTTCCGTTTCTGTTCCATCGATGCATTTTTCTAACCCGTCAAGAATTAAAACATTTCTTGCCGCGAATGCCCAGTCCGCGTAATTCTCGCGACCTTTTAATTTTGGTATACATGCGATATAACTTGTACTAGCCATTCTCACAACACAATACTGGTTCTTTTTGTACCTCTAATTTCTCTGGGCCCATAACCTGTTAAGTTTATATCTGTGAGGTATATGCACAGTGTAGAGGCAAATAAAACACGTGTTAATCTAGAATGTGCTCACATGCAACTAACTTTTATTTCTACCTATACAGAGTTATAACAAGGAACATGTCCGATAGGTGGCGACACATATATTAGTTTATTTGATATATTTCAACAAAAACACAAGGAAATGTAATAGATTTATTACAATTGTAATAGCAATCCCAACACTGATAAAGATGCGCAACTAAATACATAGCACTGAGCGTAGCCAAAACTGGGTCCGAGATCTATAGCGATGCATCAGTCGTTTGGGTCCGAGATTCGAAACAACCCTAGACAGCGATTATGTTTCTCGGCAAGGGGTTTGCGGGACGACTTAACGTAAAAGACACGCAATTTTACTATAGCGTTGCGCATCTTTATATCAACGCTTATAGGTATAAGCAAATACTTTAACACGATAATACAGGAAAGTTCTACTAGTTTGTTAACGTCATATGGGAGACATAAAGGTTGTGTTCACAAAATGCAACTTAGAGTAAAGTTAGATTCGAGTAAAGTCAAATAAGAGTTTACTAAGGTATTACTAGAGTAAGATTGTTTTATGAACTATAGCCAGAGTATTGTGTACTTTCAATGATTTGAATCAACAATGACGGAGAGGAAGGAAACGAAGGTGTTATTATTTACTATATTTTGTTATACGAAAAATGTAATAGTAAAATACATATTAAGTTTGTTCGAACCTGCAGTTCCGAACGGTTCTAGAACTAGTGCGCATGTCATTTAAGAAAAAGACTGTTCGGACCATGCAGTTCTGGAACTGCAAATTCTGAGAACTGGTAGTTCAGTGTTCGGTCTTTCAGAACTAGTAATTCAAGAACCGTTCGGAACGGTTCTAACAGTTCTGAATGATGGGCTAGTATTTGAAATTCTGATAAATCCGGAGCATGCGTAATTGTCATTCGTATCAGCTTTCGCATTTTTCTGGTTATGTTTATCGTATTTATGTTGAACTTCAGAGTTGTAGGTTAGTTTTTAAGTTGTCATTCAAGTACTTATTTGTTTTTTATTTTAGTTTGTGATATTATTAGAGTATTGGTGTGATCCGGTTTATCAAACCTATTTTTACTTTTTTTTCAGTTTTTATTCACACCCATTATATCAATTTTATAATAGCCAAAGTAAACAGCTATAAGTATGTAACTAAACATTAGTTTCTTCAAATGGTGGTTTATTGTTTTAGAAATTACTCCATTGACTACCATGTTCTTGAGTCGAGCAAATCATTCTTCCTCTAAGAATAAAGAGAATGTAATGGTACAATTATAGGAACTTGCGAACATGAAAAAAGTTAATTTATAATTATCATATATTCGTAGAGAAACTAACATATTTGTTAAACTTAGACAAAATAGTATTTAATATTATGTATACTAAACTTACAATTTTTGATTCGATGTGGCCCCCTTGAGATTTAAGCAAAATAAATGGAATCTGTGATATCAATATATTAGATATCCGAACAATCTATTATATGTGTGTATTTGTACCTGTTATGTCATGAAAATTATAATAAATTGCAAGTTAATGTGACTCCCAGACTTGTGACACAAAACGTTCAGAGTCTGATTGATGTAAGTACCAAATCATGTAGGTATCGCAATTCAAATTACCAAAAAGGCTTTAATTCTCCAAAATGGATTGAAAGAGTGTACTACTTCACAGATTAAAAGAAAAGAAGAGGAGCTGACTTTAAACGTTGAAAATGTATTGTAATATATTTCTTTAAATTCATTATGATTGTTGATTTTATAGTTATGTAATACATATTTATTAATGTGTGTGTGCATTTGATGCACGTGCCTATTATTAATAACAGCTTGTATTAAAAATCCTTGTTTTATTTACCCGGTTTATCAGAAATATCCATTACAAAATATTGAAAAATGTACTTCTGACAAGTTCTTCATTACTTTTTAAATCCTGTTGCAATTTTGAGATGTAACATTTAAATGTTCATTACGATTGACATTTGTCCACCAGTTTGGTGTTTTTTTTAAAAATGCAGAAATATCCATAGGAAAATTTAGAAAAAATTATTTCTTATAAACAACTTTTTGACTACTTTTTAAATGCTGTCGCAATTTTGGTGGTTAGATGCAGATGCAGTAACATTGATTGATTGATTGATATTTGTTCACCATTTGGTGTTTTGCAATATATAAATATATTGCTTATATAAAAAATGCAGAATTATCCATTACAAAATTTAGAAAAACGTATTTCATATAAACAACTTTTTCATTACTTTTTAAATCCTGTCGCAATTTTGGTAGTTAGATGCATTAGCTATTAAAAGTTCATTACGATAGATATTTCTTTCTTCCAATGAGTTTGGTGTTTTTTAATATTACTATTACTAATGTTGGTAGTACAAGTTTCCCTAAAATTCCAATTTTAAAACTGTTCGAACCTTCAGAATTTCGAACCGTTCTAGAACCAGGATTTGGCCGGACATGCGCATTATTATCAGAACTACTAATTCTAGAACGGTTCCGGAACTGTTCAGAACTGGAGGTTCGAACAAACCTATTATTGTGTTTAAGTTCCGCTTTATTTACATTGCCCTCGAATGACATGTATTCGACAAGTATAAACACAACAATAAACATAATAATAATATCCATAGATAAATATCGGCTATCGATGTTCAGTGAACATAATCATTCTATGATCGTTCTGTCAGTGCGCATGTCGAGTAAAATTTACCTACCTGTTATATACGAGTAGAAATAGTTAACTCTAGAGTAAACTCTTATTATTTATTGAACGACTTACTCTTTTTACTCTTGTTTGGTAAAACAATTTATGAACGAGAGTTTTAACTCATAGTTAACTCGATAAGGTTTTGTGAACGCAGCCTAGGGAGACATTGGTAACAGCGCCATCTACACAGCTTGGTGTGTAACTAGAGTAAATTTCAAAAGAACACACTGGTATTTTTTTGTATTTATTTATTAAAAAGGCATTTTATTAAATACTTCAGTAAGTGTTAAATCATTACATTAGGTACAGAAAAAATATAAAAAAATACAGAAGAAAAATGATGTAAATATTGCTCGTTGCAAAACATCTACTCATGAAAAACTTTCTTTGCTTTCTTGTTTTTTGTTTTGCAACGAACAATATTTACATCATTTTTCTTCTGTAACCAGCATTTAATTAATACAAGCAGATATTTGTGTATGAATGTTTTGATACAATACGAGCAGGGACAGTTTCTAAAACAATATTAGCTAGTTTATCTCGTAACCAAAATTTGAGCTTTGGAGAAAAGCTTCAAAATGATTTTCAAAAATTTTAATTGTCGATTTGCAAATTTGTTCAGCTACTTTATTGGGATGATACAATAATGTGGCATTATCATATTGTTTAAATGATATATGAATACTATTTACTTCAAAGTTGTTTTCTTTTGAGCAAAGATTTTTTTTGACATGATTCATGGGGCAATTTTGAACAAGCCCAACCTGAGACATATGTTTCAGAATTTAGTTTTACAAGATCTTCCTCACTGTTTTCTGAAAGCATTGACTGTGTTATTACCATATTGGAAGGGAGCTTTTGTTGATTTGTCATAATCGCTCTCAGTGTACATCTAAATTTTGAAGCATCTGGGGTAACATTGTTTCCACCTTTCCCACGGACAATAGAAAATACATTTTCTAGACTATCTTGTGTTAACCTTCGAGTTAATAAATATTTAAATTGATATTTTTCTCCGAGTTCAGCCCACAGCATTTTCAGACTCGATATATTCTCCATCCATCCAGTAAGGCATGGAGGATTACTTTTTCTTTTATTTTGAACTTGTAAATTGCTCAAAAGCTCTAAAATTTCATCTAATTTTTTTATATGATTGGAATTTCTACTGATAGCACAGCGAAATTCTTTTGCCGTTCTTTTTTATTTGAATTCAAAATATCAAATAAAATATCGAACATGGATATAAAATCTGCTGTAAAGGACGCTTCTGGTGGCAAAGAATTAAATGCAATATGTGTAAGAATTCCACGGCTTACCGAATGGCTTAGTACTTTAGCTGCAAGACAAACTCTCATGGAGGAAAATGGCGGTAGCTGAATGCATTTACTTGTTAATCCAGGAGCAAGTCTTGGATTAATTTTTTGATCTTGTACATAAAAAGATTCAATGTGAGACCAAGAGTATTGTCCTTGTTTATAAATACTATAGTTATACAACCTAGAGAAAACTAAATATTTCTTATTTAGTAAAGTGTCGTCCTCTGATATCTTTCAAATGGATTAATACGAATGAATGAAAGTGCTCAGCCAATGAAATATTCTCAACGCCACTCCCACAATTTAATCCGGAAGTTTATAAAAAATTTAATGTAAATATATTTTGATATTTTCTATTAAATTTTACATATGAGTATATTTTGTTTGATTTGCTTTTCACATCGTTTGCCCTTGAATTACATATCAACATAACCTATATAGCTTAACTGTGATAAAGTAGATTTAAGTAAATGTTTTATTGAAGAATCGTAGGATTACTATTTTTTCCCTTATTATACTCACAATTACCCTTTTATAACATAATAAAAAAAAGACATATAAAAGGCTTTTTAAAAAACGTATTCGTGTTTTTTAAAGAAATAAATCTAAACAAGAAAACGGTATTAAAAAGTCAGCATTTTTATTAAATACTCACCTACATGAAATGTCAGTCTGTTTCGGGTTCAGAGTTTGGGTTATTCTAATTTTTTTCTATGTGTTCAACAGGTATGTCTAAAGAAAAAGTAATTAAAAGCTATCCGAACCACAACATTTATTTAGTTGCTTTGCATGGTTTCATCAACTTGACTGGTTTATGTGAGGCTTTCAAACCAGTAATGTAGTACGTTTTACAAAGAAAATGCATTATAAACACCACATTATTTTAAGGTTTTGGTATCTTCAGAATTTAGAAATTTAAATGGTTCACAGCCAATCATTTATCACTTAACCAGGATAAATGTGAGACAATTTATTTTACTAGTAAACATAGATCAAACATATATTCTACGAATTGAAAATTCCTTGATATTAGACTAGACCAGGGTTGCCGTTGCTGGCAACTTGTTGCCATTTTGGGCAACTTCCAACTAACTCTGGCAACATGGCAACAACTTTGTAAGAAATCCAAAAAAATGGCAACATTTTACATATACAAAAATTAATTCCATATAAATATTTCTACGAAATTTGTCATAATTAAAAATAATAATAGGAAGACTTAATTTAAAAAAGAATTCTCGTGCTACGTATATTTGTATGTATTACTGGTAGAATTACACATAGAGCGCTAAATGGTCAAGGTCAAAAGAATGTATAAACATTTTACTGCCAGGGAAAGCTGGGGAATTCCCGATTTAGTGAGTCTAACGCTTTAAATGCGTATACACATACAATCGGTAAATGCTATAATATAATGGAAGTATGTGTACACCGAAGTGATCGTTGTTTATTCAATTAGTATAGGGAGCGATAGTGTTTTTTCCATTGTAGGAACAGACAGATATCCGAATTTATCAAAATTTGCATTCGAACTATTGTCTCTCCCACATAGCAGTGCTGCAGTGGAGAGAATATTCACTACAATTAATTTCAATAAATCAAAAATTCATCATTATCTAGCAACTAAGACATTTATTAAAGACAATGAAGGAGAGTGTCACAATTTACAATTTGGAAAATGGAAAAACAGAAGTAGTAGTAGTAGTAGTCCCAACTTTCTCCGTTACCTTTTATTGATGATTTACCTATTAAATATATATAAAATATTTATGTGATACATTTTAATACATATAGGCAAAAAAAATCTTGTAAGTTATTCTTGAATAAATTAGTAAACTATACCCTATATATGTACATACATTATTATGGATTATCTTATTTTGTATTTCTAATGGTTCTAGAACTCCCAAAAATCAATTCCATATAGCCAATAATGTAATTATTTTGGTATGGGTACTGGAAAAAGAGTCAATTAATGTTTAATAGCTTTAATTATTGATCGTTAAACGATATTACCACACAAAATAGTTTAAATTATGGAATTATGTACAAATATTACTAGTTTTATAATTTTGGCAACATTTGGCAACTTTTGCATGAAAATGTTGGCAACTCCGGCGACTCAACCGCGGCAACGCTGGACTAGACACAAGATTAATATGGAAGCCGCAGATAGTTGAACTAGTCAAACACTTATCTTCTGCTACTTATGCAATTAGGTGTATCAGATTTATAACTGATAGTCTACTGGAATAACGACATACTATGGACTATCAAATCACATATCAACAATGTTTAACCAATATGGGGTAAGTAGGCCGATGTAGAAAAGGTGTTCATCCTGCAGAAGAAGGCTGTTCGAGCAATTGTCTGTGTTTCACAAACTATTCGCTGCAAACCTCTCTTCAGAGAACTTATGATAAGTCCATTAGCCTAGACACATATTCTGCAACAACTAAGGAGGGCTTTGAAAAAGCTGTCACACCTCATGACTAGCGGTGAGATTACAGAAGTCTCCACCCCTCATAACCATTTGCTGCACATCCCGCATTACATAGGACAAAAGCCACTTCAGTACAACACGTCACTGGTAATTATTTAACAAAATCAAAGTTATGTGTAGACAACTTTCTACTTTCGTATCTAAAGAGAAAATAAAGGACATTCTCCTTCAAGAAGCATTCTACAATGTCAATGACATAAATTAGCCTTGTGTTGACGTTATCATTACATTTTTGCTTGATGTGCTATTGTGTAAACTGTATGTATATCTTATTATTGATATAATAAATTTATTATTATAATAGAAACACTATCCTTCTTACTGTAGAAGTGTTATAATTAATCCTGCTTTTACACCCACAATACTTCATCTCATCAGGGAAGTCGCAGCAACTTTCATTATACATTTACATTCTTGGTAATTATCAATATAGTAAGTACTGCCTACACGTGGTCTGTATATGGACGTTTCTTCAATTTGTATATATTTACCTGCAATTTTAAAAATTGCTTTCAATAATAGTAATTCCTAATAATTGAAGTTACGTTGGGGTTATCAAACAAAACTAGTTTAAAATATATAACACTTTCGGCTGTTACTTTGTGAAGATTCATGATACTGGATATAAGTAAAATAAAACACTCAACTAAATTTGAATAACTTCACTTTATTTTAATCACTATGTGACTGCAGTTTCGACATTACATGTCATTATTAAACTACTCACTTATATTTCTACTATTTAATTTTTCTTTCGCCCACGTTTAATTGCAATTGTTTGAAATCTTCATGGATTTTATTGTGTTATATATGTAGAATTTTAGCCTTCATACTGGTTGAAGTAAGGTGTATCACTTCATAAAAATTAATTAGATACACACTTAAATGTACTCGGCTTTGACATTACTTATTTTATTATGGTTCGAGTTATTTTTATTTTATCTAGGCCTGAATCGTAACAACAACTGCCATGATACAAGTCTGAATGAATAATCATCAATTATTGTTGAGGATAGTACATACCCAACAAGTTATACAAACACACTAATTCATAACCAAGCAAAGATTTTATTAAAGGTTAGTACTTTGAACCTTTTTCAGCTTGCACTGCAATATCCATTGTCAATTATAAGATAAAATATATAGGAAAAATGACATTCCTTCGTTACATCGTCTTGCAATATGTATTTTAGAATAACATTTAACATCCACAATCACATCATCACTTATTTTTGGAATTTGAAAAATTAGTGTCAGTAGACTTTTCATATCCCTTAAGGGGGCGTTTGAATCATAGAATACAATATAAATTTACAATTATGCAAATGTCGGTTATAAAATCATTAATTGCTTATTTTATTGTATGTAATAAGCCATAATATCCTCCTACGTATGGTATAGGGGTTTAATTTACACAAATTCTTTTTATAAAAAAAATATTTCAATTTTATCAAAAGAACCCCTTAACCCTATGACGCGTGTTTCGTAGAAGAGAAATATAACAGAAATTTTGACAATGATGTATTATAGTGGAGGCAATCCTTAAACCGTTGCACGTCATTCATTTTTTAAAAACCGTACCACCCAAAAAATTATAAAATTTACAATACACAATTATATTTTTCAGATATTTATATGTCAAATTTGTGTACATTAAAATGGCGTGCAAATCATATGATTTTTCAAACAGACTTGACTACGCTGCAGTATATGACGTCATTAACGAGTAATGACGTGCAACGGTTTAAGGATTGCCTCCACTATAGTTTGGTTTATTTGCATATTTTAAATAATTGGTAAAGAACGGCCATATTTGTATTTTGTACCTTGCAGGAATCCCTATGAGAGGGCGCGGATTCAAAAATACTGTACTGTGACTGGTTATCTCAGGAAATTAACAGATAATCATAAATATCCAAGTTATTTAAAATGATTTAATAGTGACCGTATACCTATTTGTTATTTCAAACAAATTCTGCCAATTCAATTATTTGTATATTTGAGATGATGAGTTCTGATACAGAGCGCGACATCTTTAGGACTAAAATGTTGTTATTTTTTGACAGTAACGAAATTACTTATGTTTTCTATGATTCAAACGCCCCCTTAATTCAAAATATTTTAGGATATTTAAATCTAAAGCAAAACGCCTACAAAATTGTAACAAACACGATTGGTGTAATTGGATAATTGCGTCACTTCCTTTAAGCTCCCATTGGCTTCTCTTTCCTACTACGAGAAGACTGCTTTTACTATAACAAATTTGGCGGGAGAAATTATGAATGGGCACAACCTACTGCCCAACCCCTCTGTTGGCTACCTACCCGAGTGCTTCAGTTGTATAACTATACCGGTAGGTTTTCTGACGGGTTCAGAAAATACACACATTATACACACAATGTTCTGTTCAAAATCAACCAACACATATTTTTATTTTCATTACAATTATGTGCGTATTTAAAATTCGTACGGCACCGAACACAGACATGTACGTGTACATATTTTTATTTTCATTACAATTATGTGCGTCTTTAAAATTCGTACGGCACCGAACACAGACATGTACGTGTTTTATTTTTATATTTGGTTCCGTACACGGACATGTACTGTACACGTATTGTTCGATTCGAACACACTTAAAGCGTACATGTCGACGTGTACCTATACTTTAAGTTCGTGTACGCGTACGTGTACGCTAAAAAATAGATACATGAACGATAGACATGTTCGTTGCATTATTCAAAGTTCAGAAAAATACGCACACTGTATAAAATACTCGTACATAAATGTAAACAAACACAGCTCGAAGCAACCAACACATATTTTTATTTTCATTACAATTATGTGTGTCTTTAAAATTCGTACGGCACCGAACACAGCCATGTACAGTACTAACCAAGTTAAGATCCAAGCTCTCAAAGAAGTCTCTTTCTAATATTTTAATAACAAAATTAAACTTTGACTTGCTCGACTGGCAGCTCTTAAAATAGAAAACACTTGAAAACAGTGAACAACAACAGATAAATTTTAGCCGCATAGAGAAATTCATATGTTTTTTTGTCAACTATTTTTGTTTTGTTTTGTTATTTTATTTTATTTTTTGGGTTATTTCTTATTTATTTAATTATGTATTTAAATTCTTTTAAATAAATTTGGTTGAAACAATTGCTGTAATTTTTTTATGTATACATATCAAAAAATTCATTTCTTTTGCATTTTCACTAATACGTTGTCATATTGAAAAATTATTGCAATAATCTTGTTAATGTAAAGTGATGAATTGAAATTTCAAAGCCTCCGCTAAGAATTAGTGATAGTTATTGATTTAGGTAGAACCACCTGGAACTCCCGCAATTAGTATTAGCGGCAATTTAATGAGGGGAATTTCTGCATTTCACCCGAAAAACTTGACCTTTTTGTAGCACGCAGGTATTTTTTGTATGGAAATATCCAATACAATTAAAGCAACAACAAAGGCATACACAGCAACTACACGTTGCAAACCATAAATTTTGCTAACTTCATGCCTGGTTTTCATTCTGCATAATGCTGTTAATAAATATGGAAACACACTCGAACATGTCTATCGTTCATGTATCTATTTTTTAGCGTACACGTACGCGTACACGAACTTAAAGTATAGGTACACGTCGACATGTACGCTTTAAGTGTGTTCGAATCGAACAATACGTGTACAGTACATGTCCGTGTACGGAACCAAATATAAAAATAAAACACGTACATGTCTGTGTTCGGTGCGGTACGAATTTTAAAGACGCACATAATTGTAATGAAAATAAAAATATGTACACGTACATGTCTGTGTTCGGTGCCGTACGAATTTTAAAGACGCACATAATTGTAAGGAAAATAAAAATATGTGTTGCTTGCTTCGAGCTGTGTTTGTTTACATTTATGTACGAGTATTTTATACAGTGTGCGTATTTTTCTGAACTCTGGTTTTCTGGTAACGCAACGATTGTATAGCGCATGTATCAGTCCCCCCAGGGTTCAGAAAAATACGCACACTGTATAAAATACTCGTACATAAATGTAAACAAACACAGCTCGAAGCAAGCAACACATATTTTTATTTTCCTTATAATTATGTGCGTCTTTAAAATTCGTACGGCACCGAACACAGACATGTACTGTACGTGTACATATTTTTATTTTCATTACAATTATGTGCGTCTTTAAAATTCATACGGCACAGAACACAGACATGTACGTGTTTTATTTTTATATTTGGTTCCGTACACGGACATGTACTGTACACGTATTGTTCGATTCGAACACACTTAAAGCGTACATGTCGACGTGTACCTATACTTTAAGTTCGTGTACGCGTACGTGTACGCTAAAAAATAGATACATGAACGATAGACATGTTCGAGTGTGTTTCCATATTTATTAACAGCATTATGCAGAATGAAAACCAGGCATGAAGTTAGCAAAATTTATGGTTTGCAACGTGTAGTTGCTGTGTATGCCTTTGTTGTTGCTTTAATTGTATTGGATATTTCCATACAAAAAATACCTGCGTGCTACAAAAAGGTCAAGTTTTTCGGGTGAAATGCAGAAATTCCCCTCATTAAATTGCCGCTAATACTAATTGCGGGAATTCCAGGTGGTTCTACCTAAATCAATAACTATCACTAATTCTTAGCGAGGCTTTGAAATTTCAATTCATCACTTTACATTAACAAGATTATTGCAATAATTTTTCAATATGACAACGTATTAGTGAAAATGCAAAAGAAATGAATTTTTTGATATGTATACATAAAAAAAATTACAGCAATTGTTTCAACCAAATTTATTTAAAAGAATTTAAATACATAATTAAATAAATAAGAAATAACCCAAAAAATAAAATAAAATAACAAAACAAAACAAAAATAGTTGACAAAAAAACATATGAATTTCTCTATGCGGCTAAAATTTATCTGTTGTTGTTCACTGTTTTCAGGTGTTTTCTATTTTAAGAGCTGCACAGTCGAGCAAGTCAAAGTTTAATTTTGTTATTAAAATATTAGAAAGAGACTTCTTTGAGAGCTTGGATCTTAACTTGGTTAGTACTGTAGCAAGTGCACTAAATGCACGTTCTACAGAAACTTGTGTGGCAGGTACGGCAAGTACTACTTCGGCAAGCTGACCTAATTGTAAATTTTGTTGAGAAAATTTTTTCCAATACTCCAATACATTAGTTTCTAACGGCTCCATTTGTTTTTCACACATAGCAAGAAGTTCTGCTTTTATATGATAATTTTGATTTGATGCTGTTAAATGAGATGTACTTAGGAGTAGGTTGATATGTTGTGTTAATTTCGAGTGTGCGGCATTAGACGTACTTGGAGTAATATCAAGTGAGCTTGAATTTTCGGAAAATGAGATATTGTCATGTTTGTCTCGCGATATATGATCAATAATTTCATGTCTTTATTAAGTGATCCTGAAAAAAAAAATTATACGTAAATTTCTTTTGAAGTTTAAAAATTAAAATTTAAATATACCAATGCAGTTTGTTTTTGGTCTTCCGTAAGTAGGGGAGTTCCTTGAAAATTAAAGCGAGGATCTAAATACAATGCTGCGACGAAGGCGTCGTTTTCAAGAAGCTTACGTTTCCTCGTTATCATTGCTTTATGTAAAGCCGCTGCATTTGAGTATATACGCCATTTTAAAATTTGTATAAACACCATAGGTAAGTTTAAACTCATAAAATTTAATCTTACTACTTTTTTTAACCATACATACATTTTACACACAGGCATGATTCAACTAAATCAGAAACACACAGCTCAATATTTAAAAGAAGAAATAATGAAATGCCTTGACGAATATAGCATCAACATAAAATAAATTTATTCCAATACCACCGATAATGGCGCTAACGTAGTCAAAGTTTCAAAGCTGCTACAAGAACTGCAGGATAATAATTTAGCGACGATGGAAGATTGCGAATATGACAACACGAAGGCATATGACGCAATTGAGACCCAGCTATCCTCAGTGTTTTCAGTGATTCGTTGTGCAGCACATACGATACAACTTGCCGCATATGATGTCATTAGGACTTTGGAGACAGAAATAAGTTATATACGAGATGTTTCAAAAAAGATCAGAATTATCTTGAAGAGTGGAAGTGAAGACATAAGCCTACCATGTCTAGATAATGTAACTAGATGGAATTCTACGTATGACATGGTTATTTCTATATTAGAACTGAAGGAATATATTAATGAACTCGATGACTCTACAAATATATCTGTTAATTGGGTATTTGTAGAAAGTTTTGCTACTGCATTTCAACCGTTGGCTGACTGCACAAAACATATGCAAAAAGAGCAATATATTATTGGAGATTTTTATCGCGACTGGTTGGAATGTGAGTTAGAATTACAAGACATGATGGAAACAAACTCAAATGCAGCGGCTTTACATAAAGCAATGATAACGAGGAAACGTAAGCTTCTTGAAAACGACGCCTTCGTCGCAGCATTGTATTTAGATCCTCGCTTTAATTTTCAAGGAACTCCCCTACTTACGGAAGACCAAAAACAAACTGCATTGGTATATTTAAATTTTAATTTTTAAACTTCAAAAGAAATTTACGTATAATTTTTTTTTTCAGGATCACTTAATAAAGACATATGAAATTATTGATCATATATCGCGAGACAAACATGACAATATCTCATTTTCCGAAAATTCAAGCTCACTTGATATTACTCCAAGTACGTCTAATGCCGCACACTCGAAATTAACACAACATATCAACCTACTCCTAAGTACATCTCATTTAACAGCATCAAATCAAAATTATCATATAAAAGCAGAACTTCTTGCTATGTGTGAAAAACAAATGGAGCCGTTAGAAACTAATGTATTGGAGTATTGGAAAAAATTTTCTCAACAAAATTTACAATTAGGTCAGCTTGCCGAAGTAGTACTTGCCGTACCTGCCACACAAGTTTCTGTAGAACGTGCATTTAGTGCACTTGCTACAGTACTAACCAAGTTAAGATCCAAGCTCTCAAAGAAGTCTCTTTCTAATATTTTAATAACAAAATTAAACTTTGACTTGCTCGACTGTGCAGCTCTTAAAATAGAAAACACCTGAAAACAGTGAACAACAACAGATAAATTTTAGCCGCATAGAGAAATTCATATGTTTTTTTGTCAACTATTTTTGTTTTGTTTTGTTATTTTATTTTATTTTTTGGGTTATTTCTTATTTATTTAATTATGTATTTAAATTATTTTAAATAAATTTGGTTGAAACAATTGCTGTAATTTTTTTTATGTATACATATCAAAAAATTCATTTCTTTTGCATTTTCACTAATACGTTGTCATATTGAAAAATTATTGCAATAATCTTGTTAATGTAAAGTGATGAATTGAAATTTCAAAGCCTCGCTAAGAATTAGTGATAGTTATTGATTTAGGTAGAACCACCTGGAATTCCCGCAATTAGTATTAGCGGCAATTTAATGAGGGGAATTTCTGCATTTCACCCGAAAAACTTGACCTTTTTGTAGCACGCAGGTATTTTTTGTATGGAAATATCCAATACAATTAAAGCAACAACAAAGGCATACACAGCAACTACACGTTGCAAACCATAAATTTTGCTAACTTCATGCCTGGTTTTCATTCTGCATAATGCTGTTAATAAATATGGAAACACACTCGAACATGTCTATCGTTCATGTATCTATTTTTTAGCGTACACGTACGCGTACACGAACTTAAAGTATAGGTACACGTCGACATGTACGCTTTAAGTGTGTTCGAATCGAACAATACGTGTACAGTACATGTCCGTGTACGGAACCAAATATAAAAATAAAACACGTACATGTCTGTGTTCGGTGCCGTACGAATTTTAAAGACGCACATAATTGTAATGAAAATAAAAATATGTACACGTACATGTCTGTGTTCGGTGCCGTACGAATTTTAAAGACGCACATAATTGTAAGGAAAATAAAAATATGTGTTGCTTGCTTCGAGCTGTGTTTGTTTACATTTATGTACGAGTATTTTATACAGTGTGCGTATTTTTCTGAACCCTGGCGTGAACTGAACAGTGTAGGTACCCATACTACGAAAACTTCCAAACAAACCGTCCTTACGCATCAATAGGCAACTCCATACTTGGTTAAAAAATACCCCAAAAGAGGCCACTAGTATTGCGATACGCAAGTTAAATTTATTCTCACATTCAAATGCCGTCGAGTTTGGCAAATTTCTGCACAGAAATAGTTCGCACTATTACATACGAGATGACGTTCTACTTTTTTAAATGAAACGGAAGTTTTAGTTTTTGATTTTATTTTTCTCTACGTACTCGGACGTACGTGGAATCACTTCAAAATAAGACTGTCTTGACTGGCGCCAGCCTGTCCATAAAACAGGTGCATGTGTTTTACTATGTTTACTTTTATACCTTATAAAAGCAAATGTGATATTTTGAGGTCTGGTCAAGTCTGGTGGTGTTTGCAAATATGTCTCTATGAGTGTTTGTTTGTGTGTGTAGGTAGGTATCCGAGGAAAAAATATGTAAAAAAAAACTACTAAACGTTCAAAAAGGACAATAAAAAATGAGGATTTTCTGGATTTTGTTAGACAATGTATACCTAATTAAAAAATATATAGGTATTTTCAATTAATAAGAATAACATTTATTTATTTACTAGAGTATATACAGATCATGCATTGAAAAACGTGAAATAAACTCATTTTAGGAGTGAAATTGAAATGAAGTACAAAGACATATATGTATACCTACACATTAAAAAATAATTTTAAAAAGTCACTAATGTAATACAGGATCCTATTTATCAATCCATGACACAATTCATTCTTAAAATGATTTGTTGGTAGCAATTTATTAGTGATTTATTTTCGTGGATAAAGCGGATTGTGATAGTGATACTTGGAAGCGGTTTTTTTGCTATAATAGCAATTTTTTGCTACTGGAAGCACTTTTTATATTTATTATGTATTATACAGAATGTTTCACAAGTTGGTTACTGACCATAGTTATAGTTTTTTTAAGGGAACTCCTGTATATTATAAATACTTCTATTCTCTTAATAAATCTTTATAGAATGCATACTTTGCAAAAAAAAGTGCTACTCGATAGGAGTAAAAGAATTACCTACTTCCGGTCCGAATTTTGAAATTTCATGTATACAAAAGACATTGCAAATCCAGTTCTAAATAGGTACTTTTGTACTCTTGATAAATATATAGGCTGAGTCATTAGTAGCCGCTTCTTCGATTGCTCTTTTGTATTTAAAATAAAATAAAAAACAATTAGTGGAAAATTCATGGTTGCTTGTGGCGCATATTGTAAAAATACTTTAAGCTCTGACGCACTTCCGGTTTCACCGGAAATTCACTGAACTTAATATTTTTAAATGACTCACCATATATATATTTGGATTTTCTAGTACCGCTTTAAATTGTCTATTCAACTGTTTTTCCTTTCTCAAAATTGAGCCAATTGTTTTTGTTATTAATTTTTTTTGAAAATATTTGACCAAAACACCTGTTCAGAAAAAAATCATTTTCACATTGTTTTTAAAAGAAAAAACATTAACTTTGGTGGTACTTGTAGTCAAGAAAATTCTGCATCATTTGGTATAAGTTGCACTCGACAATATCGCAAAAACCTTTGTTTTTTCAAAGCCTACTTCCCGGAATTTTCACATACCAAAAACTTATTTTTTTTAAACGGAACACCCAGTATTTTATTGAGGCTTTTTGTTTCTTTTTTTATTCTCTATCATTTTTGTTAACAATGTCCTATACCTATCTTTTGTAAAATTGAAGGTAGCAACATTGTGCAGCATGCACCTTTTAGTGGGGCGGCATCTTCAAATATTCTCAGTAAACATAACCTTTATTTTATTTTGTTGTTACCCAACTGTTTAAGAAATGAAATACTGCAACTGGACATTGACGGAATTCAAAAATAGAAATGCGATGCTCTTCATTCTGTAAAATTATTATTATTATGGGATAGTTGGATTTAACCTTTACTTTGTTTGATAGTGGACTAAGTAAGTTGCGCCCCATTCCTGCCTTCCATTGGTTGAACGAATATTTTGGTGCATAGAACAACAGCGCTCGTAGATCTTTAATTGTAATAGGACATTGTTAACAAAAATGATAGAGAATAAAAAAAGAAACAAAATGCCTCAATAAAGTACTGGGTGTTCCATTTAAAAAAATAAGTTTTTGGTATGTGAAAATTCCTGGAAGTAGACTTTGAAAAAACCAAGGTTTTTGCGATATTGTCGAGTGCAACTTATACCAAATGATGCAGAATTTTCTTGACTACAAGCACTACCACAGTTAATGTTTTTTCTTTTAAAAACAATGTGAAAATAATTTTTTTCTGAACACGTGTTTTGGTCAAATATTTTCAAAAAAAATTAATAACTCAAAAACTATTGGCTCAATTTTGAAAAAGGTAAAACAGTAGACAATTTGAAGCAGTACTAGAAAATCCAAAAATGTGTAGGGTGAGTCATTTCAAAATATTAAGTTCAGTGCATTTCCGGTGAAACCGGAAGTGCGTCAGAGCTTATAGTATTTTTACAATATGCGCCACAAGCAACCATGAATCCCCCACTAATTGTGTTTTCTTTTATTTAAAATATAAAAGAGCAATCGAAGAAGCGGCTACTAATGACTCAGTCTATATATAAAGGGTGTCTCAACGGGAGGTTTGTTTTTGAAGTTGCAATTAAACACATTAGATTGTTGAAAATTGTCAATGTTTTTAATTCATGATAAAGTACAGACATGGACATTACACGTGGAACACAATATCTGATAAGTGGCCGCCGCGACTACGTTGACAGATGTCCATTCTGTTGACGAAATTTTGTATGACTCTTGCACACAATTGCGGCACCATCTCAGCAAACGCGTTTCGAATCGCGCATTTCAGCTCTTGAAGTGTTTGAGGATTGTTAGCATAAACCTTTCCTTTCAAAAATCCCCAAACAAAAAAGTCCAGATATCGCACGATCTTGGTGGCCAATTTTGATCGCCATGACGAGAAATTACACGGCCTGGAAACCTTGTGCGCAATAACTCAATTGTTTGGTGCGCTGTGTGGCTGGTGGCACCATCTTGCTGAAACCAGAAGTTATCCACATCCATACCATCCAACTCAGCCCACAAAAAATTGGCTATCATGTCACGATAACGATCACCAGTGACGGTTACCGCGGCACCAGCAGCGTTTTCAAAAAAGATGGTCCAATTACACCGCCGGCCCAAAATCCGCACCAAACAGTGACTCTTGGTGGGTGCATAGGTTGTTCTTCAATCACACGAGGATTCTCAGCGCCCCAAATTCTGCAATTTTGTTTGTTAACGTAACCATTAAGTTGAAAATGCGCTTCATCACTGAATATGATTTGTGCTGCAAAATCGGGATTATCCTGTTGCATCGATAACACCCAATTGCAGAACTCACGGCGCTGTCCATGGTCGGCTGGTTTCAATGTCTGCATCAATTGGATCTTGTATGCGTGTAAGTGCAAATCCTTGGTCAAAATACGCTGCACAGTACTTCTGGAAAGGTCTAATTGCTGTGCACGACGACGAATCGAGGTGCGCGCATCATCGGCCACATTTTCTACCACTGCGGCTATGTTTTCAGCCGAACGACCGCTACGAGAACGCATGGCTGTTTTTACGTCTGCCACAGAACCAGTGCGTTCAAACTTTTCAATTAATTTCGTAATCGTGGTCTTACTTGGGCGATTATGAATACCAAAATGATCACGTAAATTGCGAAACGTACCCACGATAGATTCTCCATTTTGGTAATAGGTGTTCACAATAAGTACACGTTTCTCGTTTGTATAGCGCTGCATTCTTGAAATGTCAAGACTTCACAATGCTAACTGTCAAATCTAAGCGCTGTAGTACCAACTTAACCATATTTCGCGCGAATTTCAAAAACAAACCTCCCGTTGAGACACCCGTTAGAATACATAATTTACCATATTTTGCAAAAAATCACTAATTGATAAAAGTAAAAGTGTTACTTCCGGTCCGAATTTTGACATTTATTTTATACAAAATGTATTGAAAATTAAGTTCTAAATACTTTTATATTCGTAACGTACCTGTCTAAAAAACATAACTTGCGAAATATTCGCAAAAAACTGATTTTCGAAAAACTCTTTTAATAAAATTCTTCTCAAATATAATTTTCAGTACATTTGAATTCTTTATAAATTTGTTTAAACTTAGTAATTGACGAAATATTGGCAAAATTCAAGTTTTTCACTGAAGTAAACTACCTACTACTTCCGGTCTACCGATTTTACTGAAAAACTAATCAGATCTCAAGAGAGATTGTACACGTAAATACAAAATTTGGAATTGATATCTATAGCGGTTTGCCCGCTATAGTGGTCACACATACAGAGAGAGAGAGAGAGAGACACAGACATTTTTTAAAAACCACTTTTTCAGTATCAGGGGACTCGAGGTCGAAAATTTTCGTCATCACAATACTTCCATATATACTACGTATAAGAAAGTACCTAACAAAGTGACAAATAAGATAACAATAACTTCCATATGGTTAATCGAATTTCATTGTTTTATTATTAATAATATAAAGTATAGAAAATTTAATAATTGATCATTATTATGTACCTATCTATATACCTATGCATATCTATTCTTGCCTGTGTTCTATGTCATAAGAAGTATCATAACATTGAATATATTCGGGTTTTAAAACTTTTTAAATTATATTATTTTCTGAGAATTCATTCTATTTTTCATTAACTCTTTTTATAACCGTCTCGACACGGATCCTATAAGAGAAATTTTTTTCGCGGTCATAAATTTCTACTTTTGGGAACTGCCTCTGTCTAGTGCAATTTCTGAAGTTCTGTGTGGAAGTAGTACGTACCATCCATCTATCTCTATATATACTAGCCAGTTATTTTATTTTTATTCTACCCATTAAAAATGCTCTATATTTATAAATATTGATACTGGGTAATATTCAGAAGTGTCTAAATTGACATCTATCGGTTAAAAGCAATAAGTCTGCATAATCGTCTTTGGTGGTGCCACCTAAAGTTTGCTCGTGGAATTTAAAAAATACAGTGGCGACGCCTAACGCTTGCATTCTTTTTACCGCTGCCTAATAATGCTTAAGGCTCAGAGAAATAGAGTAGGGGAGAACGCGCTTAAAGATGCGCCAACTAAGTTAAATTGAATTCCCCCATTTTGAAGGTTGCTCACATATACCTAGCTCAACAATTCGCATGTAAAGTTCATTGACCTAGAAAAATGTAAACAAACTTACGTGTGAAAAGAAATGCCTTCCTGCAAAATGGCGACCACAATAGCGTTTGCTTAAAACTGGATGCGCACTCGTCGAAGCGCGTTCTCCCCTACTCTATTTCTCTGTTAAGGCTGCGTTTGATAACGTTTTGGCGGGAGAGAAATGTACCCGAAAAATACCATTTTTATTTCCATTTTTTCGGGCGTATGATATCAAAACATGTAAATTTTATGCATTAAGCATGAAGATAAAGGTTAAACGAGGTGAAAGGTCGAATTCGTTTTTAAATTAAGTTAATATATAAGCCGTAAATAAAATGGGAAGTTAGTGGTTTTGCAACTACTAGAAAAAATGGCTACATTTAAAAATTACACGGTAAATTTATATGTAATATAGCAAGTACACTCGGTATTTATATTTGGAAGGTAAAAATAGTAACAGTAGCTAAATACATGTGTAATTTTTTAAGTGATCCATGAAATAAAATTTGTTTACATTTTTGGTGGGTCTTTACATACATTACAGATATCTGTTACATTTACGTCGCCTAACAGTGTAGCACATATAATATAGATGGCGTTATTATCTTGCAATTATTTAGAGGTTAGTTGTGTGTTATGCGATACTTTAAATATTCATTATAATTTAAAATTATAATTAACAAAAATTTTTGCGGTTACTAATTATAAAATTTAGTATGTTACGAGTTATTTGAAAGTACGTAATAGACAATCAACAGTTGGCATCACTGGTTGGCACCACAAAACCAAAAAGTAACTACATAGTGTAATTTGATGCTTTTACTAATGAGATGAATTATGTAAATCAATTGAACTGGGACTGTTTACGCCGACAAAAGCCTAATAGCTGTTTTATATTTACGAAGTTCGCAAAGAAATTGTCGGCTAAGAACGTTTTACATTTTTCTTCAAAATCCGTTAAGGTTGTTGCTAATTACTTAAAATGTAAATATAGGTACATTTTATTTGTTAGCAGTTTTCAGAACTTTGAAATCCTTTATTTTTTAAATAGAAACTGCACACCATGTCTATAGTATTTTTGACATATTCATCAAATTTTATAGTTCAAACTATATAGCAAATTAGCAAATAAAAAAATTCCAATGCGCAACGTTTCAAAAATATCGATATTAGAATCGAATAATGTATCAAAAATTCAAAATTGATTTTAAACAAATATTGAATGAAGAATATCGATATACCTTGACATCGACATTTTTATCATGTTTATATTAAAAGTTCTTTGCTGTGGCTTTTCAAGCCATTTAGTAACAAATAATAAAATCTTTAACTCAAAATATATATTTACTCAAAAAATAAAAAAAAATCCAATAAAAAGACAAACAAAATATAAATTTGTATCTATAACGTATAAGATAATCCAAAACTCAAATATATAATTCTAGTGGTATTAAAACACATACATAAATACAAATAAAAAATAAACATCTTAAAACATATCTTCTTTACAATTTTGAGGAAATAGTAATTGTGATAAAGATAACACCCCATGAAGGCGATTCGGCGAACTATACGAGATGTCAAGTCTATGAAATGCAATATTCCGCTGCCGCTTCCCGATTATAATTTCTACGAAACAGCAAACATCCCAGTAGGCATATTTCAAATTTCCAACTTCTTTCTTAAAAATATATTCTATTGTATTCTGTATAATATGAACAGTTTCTTTTGTATATTAATGTGAAATAAATGTGTGAAATTTCAAAGATTGTTTACCAGGATACAAGTAAAATGGCATTTTTGATTAAACGATATTATCGAATAAAAAAATCGATAACAGTCAATTATTAAATAAAAAAATATCGATTTCAATCACGATTATCGAAAAGAAAACATCGATACTTTTTTATAAAACAATATATCGTGCACATCCCTAGTTCAAATCACATATGCCTGCCCACTCTTTCTTCCGGAGGTCAGTTCGCCGGTTTTCTAGTTTCGATTAATAACAATAATCTTTATAATAGCCTCATTATTTATAATATATTAACATTAAAATAATACCTTTACCTTACTTAGTTTTGAAGATTTTTATTACAATTACTGTTCTTTTCATTTTTGGTGTTTGTAGAGTTAAATCTTTGTACATATTTAAAACTGTTTTTATCATCTTTATTGTAAAAATACTTGAAGCTGTTTGGGTGGCGATTTTCACGGTTTGGTTAGAAAGTGCCTTATCTAATATATTCGTGACGTACTTAAACGTACAGATAGTGTATAATAACACAGTAAAATATAATAAGAGAATGTTCACAGCTTCACAAATTATGGCTAGGTTATGTTATAAAATATAAATATATCGCATACTTATATTATAATTCCTTGTTAAATTAACTTACATAGGAACCAATACATTCTGTTAAAAATGGTACCGTTTTGGCGCGATATTTGAATTGAAAAGTTATAATATAAAGTAACAACGTACCTATGACCAAATTTGCCTTAAAATATGTATATAGAATTTCTCTTATTCGAACTTAGTAATCTCACAAAAAAAATCCATTCTGAAAACTGTCCAGGAGCCAAATTACAAAATAGAAATAAAATAAAAACATGATAAAAACTGATCAACTGTCAAACTGGCACTTGGGATTTGCAAATACTAACTTTACATGTATTTTTAGCAAGTGAAACATATTTATTAGAAATGTTGAACTAATAGGTACGTTATGAAGACAATAATATGACTATATTTCAGTTTTGCATATTATTATTATTATTATTATTATTATTATTATTATTATTATTATTATTAGACATGATCAACAAAGATGCAGGCTACGTACGAAATGTATCAAGTAACAGAAAGTGTTTTATTTTGCATAACACAAACACACTGCTGTTTATTTATTGTGTAGTTTTATATAATAATAATAATAATAATAATAGTTTATTTCCAAAATAAGAGAACAACATTGTATTAATATAAATTACAAAATATAAATATATATGAAATAAGAAAATAAAAAAGTCGAATGGATGAGTATCACCTACTTTTAGCGAATATGTTTAAGAATAACTTAATTTATAAATAAAAGAAACGTAATTTAATTTAAATTTTTACAAATAAATTCAAATGAATGCTTAAAGTTCGCGCGTCTTTCTCCCTTCAGCATGAAAATTGACTGTTGACAAGTATCGATTAGATTCATACGTATAAAATCAAATTGCAAAGAAAGTCTGCCAGACCAAATCCACGTTTAGGTAGAAATTCAATAAGCAGGTAAAATGACCTTGAAATGTTTTTAGATAGATTCTTCAGAATTAGTTTAGTTTGTGGTTTAGAATTAACATAGTGGCGCCATCCAATTATTACTAGTAGTACTTAAGAAACGCTAAAATCTTAGATACGAACCGAAATGGATTTGTTAAGATTGAAACGCACCCTTAAGGCTGCGTTTCAAAGTTGACAAATCCATTTCGGTTCGTATCTAAGATTTTAGCGTTTCTTAAGTACTACTAGTAATAATTGGATGGCGCCACGATGTTAATTCTAACAAACTAAACTAATTCTGAAGATCTAAAAACATTTCAAGGTCATTTTACCTGCTTATTGAATTTCTACCTACAAACGTAGATTTGGTCTGGCAGACTTTCTTTGCAATTCGATTTTATACATATGAATCTAATCGATACTTGTCAACTTTCATGCTGAAGGGAGAAAGACGCGCGAACTTTAAGCATTCATTTGAATTTATTTGTAAAAGTTTAAAATTACATTTCTTTTATTTATAAATTAAGTTATTCTTAAACATATTCGCTAAAGGTAGGTGATACTCATCCATTTGACTTTCTTATTTCATATATATTTATATTTTGTAATTTATATTAATACAATGTTGTTCTCTTATTTTGGAAATAAACTAATATTATTATTATTATATAAAACCACACAATAAATAAACAGCAGTGTGTTTGTGTTATGCAAAATAAAACATTTTCTGTTACTTGATACATTTAGTACGTAGCCTGCATCTCTGTTGATCAGTTTTTTTCATGTTTTTATTTTATTTCTATTTTGTAATTTGGCTCCTGGACAGTTTTCAGAGATTACTAAGTTCGAATAAGAGAAATTCTATATACATATTTTAAGGCAAATTTGGTCACAGGTACGTTGTTACTTTATATTATAACTTTTCAATTCAAATATCGCGCCAAAACGGTACCATTTTTAACAGAATGTATTGGTTGTAAGTAAATTTAACAAGGAATTATAAGTATGCGATATCTGTATATTTTATAACATAACCTAGCCATAATTTGTGAAGCTGTGAACATTCTCTTATTATATTTTACTGTGTTATTATACACTATCTGTACGTTTAAGTACGTCACGAACATATTAGATAAGGCACTTCTAACCAAACCGTGAAAATCGCCACCCAAACAGCGTCAAGTATTTTTACAATAAAGATGATAAAAACAGTTTTAAATATGTACAAAGATTTAACTCTACAAACACCAAAAATAAAACGAACAGTAATTGTAATAAAAATCTTCAAAACTAAGTAAGGTAAAGGTATTATTTTAATGTTAATATATTATAAATAATGAGGCTATTATAAAGATTATTGTTATTAATCGAAACTAGAAAACCGGCGAACTGACCTCCGGAAGAAAGAGTGGGCAGGCATATGTGATTTGAACTAGGGATGCGCACGATATATTGTTTTGTAAAAAAGTATCGATGTTTTCTTTTCGATAATCGTGATTGAAATCGATATTTTTTTATTTAATAATATTGACTGTTATCGATTTTTTTATTCGATAATATCGTTTAATCAAAAATGCCATTCTACTTATATCCTGGTAAACAATCTTTGACATTTTACACATTTATTTTACATTAATATACAAAAGAAACTGTTCATATTATACAGAATACAATAGAATATATTTTTAAGAAAGAAGTTGGAAATTTGAAAAATGCCTACTGCGATGTTTGCTGTTTCGTAGAAATTATAATCCGGAAGCGGCAGCGGAATATTGCATTTCATAGACTTGACATCTCGTATAGTTCGCCGAATCGCCTTCATGGGGTGTTGTCTTTATCACAATTACTATTTCCTCAAAATTGTAAAGAAGATATGTTTTAAGATGTTTATTACTTTCTTATACGTAGTATAAGGAAGTATTGTGATGATGAAAATTTTCGACCTCGAGATTTTTGCAGATGTCCACGTTTTGAAGTCCCCTGATACCGAAAAAGTGGTTTTTAAAAAATCTCTCTCTCTCTCTCTCTCTCTCTCTCTCTCTCTCTCTCTCTCTCTCTCTCTCTCTCTCTCTCTCTCTCTCTCTCTCTCTCTCTCTCTCTCTCTCTCTCTCTCTCTCTCTCTCTGTGTGTGTGTGTGTGTGTGTGTGAGTGACCACGATAGCGGTCAAACCGCTATAGATATCAATTTCAAATTTTGTATTTACGTGTGTAATCTCCCCCTTGAGATCTGATTAGTTTTTCAGTAAAATCGGTAGACCGGAAGTAGCAGTTTACTTCAGCGAAAAAATCAAATTTTGCCAATATTTCGTCAACTACTAAGTTTAAACAAATTTATAAAGAATTCATATATACTTAAAATTAAAATTGAGAATAATTTTATCTAAAAAGTTTTCCGAAATTCCTACCGGAAGTAGGTGTTTTACTCTTATTGAAAATCAGTTTTTTGCGAATATTTCGCAAGTCATGCTTTTTAGACAAGTACGTTATGGGTATAAAAGCATTTAAAACATCATCTTCAATATATTTGTATAAAAAAAATTTCAAGATTCAGACCGGAAGTACCACTTTTACTCTTATCGAATGGCGATTTTTTGCAAATATGTCGTAAGTTATGCATTCTATATAAATTTATCAAGAGTACAAAAGTATTTAAAACTGGATTTGCAATATTTTTGTATATATGAAATTTCAAAATTCGGATCGGAAGTAGCACTTTTACTCTTAGCGAGGAGCACTTTTTTGATAATATCTTGCAAAGTATGTATTCTATAGAGATTTATTAAGAGAATAGAAGTACTTAGAATAGGATTTTAAATAATTTTTGTACAAAAATTCTTAAAATTCTATAATTTGAAACGCTCACACGTATAAGAAAGTCGTGTGGTGGCCACATCTCATTTTTTTTTACTTGTATTTATGTATGTGTTTTATACAACTAGAATTATATATTTGAGTTTTGGATTTCTTATACGTTATAGATACAAATTTATATTTTGTTTGTCTTTTTATTGGATTTTTTGTTTGTTTTTTGAGCAAATATATATTTTAAGTTAAAGATTTTATTTGTTACTAAATGGCTTGAAAAGCCACAGCAAAGAACTTTTAATATAAACATGATAAAAATGTCGATATCAAGGTATATCGATTTTGAATTTTTGATACATTATTCGATTCTAATATCGATATTTTTGAAACGTTGCGCATTGGAATTTTTTAATTTGCTATATAGTTTGAACTATAAAATTTGATGAATATGTCAAAAATACTATAGACATGGTGTGCAGTTTCTATTTAAAAAATAATCGATTTCAAAGTTCTGAAAACTGCTAACAAATAAAATGTACCTACCATTTTAAGTAATTAGCAACAACCTTAACAAATTTTGAAGAAAAATGTAAAACGTTCTTAGCCGACAGTTTCTTTGCGAACTTCGTAAATATAAAAGAGCTATTAGGCTTTTGTAGGCGTAAACAGTCCCAGTTTAATTGATTTACATAATTCATCTCATTAGTAAAAGCATAGGCATCTTTCAATTAAGGATAACAGAAAACCCCATATTTTAAAATATTGCAATTTCATTAAACTCGCAAATTAAACTATGTAGTTACTTTTTGGTTTTGTGGTGCCAACCAGTGATGCCAACTGTTGATTGTCTATTACGTACTTTCAAATAACTCGTAACACACTAAATTTTATAATTAGAAACCGCAAAAATTGTTGTTAATTATAATTTTAAATTATAATGAATAATTAAAGTATCGCATACCACACAACTAGCCTCTAAATAATTGCAAGATAATATCGCCATCTATATTATATGTGCTACACTGTTAGGCGACGTAAATGTAACAGATATCTGTAATGTATGTAAAGATCCACCAAAAATGTAAACAAATTTTATTTCATGGATCACTTAAAAAATTACACATGTATTTAGCTACTGTTACTATTTTTACCTTCCAAATATAAATACCGAGTGTACTTACTATATTACATATAAATTTACCGTGTCATGTTTAAATGTTGCCATTTTTTCTAGTACTTGCAAAACCACTAACTTCCCATTTTATTTACGGCTTATATATTAACTTAATTTAAAAAAAAATACGAGCGTTCACTTCGTTTAACCTTTATCTTCATGCTTAATGCATAAAATTTACATGTTTTGATATTTTACGCCCGTAAAAATGGAAGTAAAAATGGTATTTTTTGGGTACATTTCTCTCCCGCCAAAACCTTATCAAACGCAGCCTTAAGGGTGCGTTTCAATATTGGCAAATCCATTTCGGTTCGGAACTAAGATTTTCCTGTATCTTAAATACTACTAGTAATAATAGGATGTCGCCACGGTATGCATTCTAAAATTAAATAGCAATTACCTCAAACCATTTCAAGGTCATTTTACCTGCTTCTTAAATTTCTACCTCTACATACGATTTGTAAATATGGTCGGTGCGGCTTTCTTTGCAATTTCATTTTATGCCGTATGAATCAAATCGGCACTTGTCAGCTTTCATGCAGAATTAGGGAGAAAGACGCGCGAACTTTAAGCATTCATTTGAATTTATTTGTAAATTGAAAAACTTAATACATATATATATAATATAGTTTGACATATCCTCCATAAAATGTTGATTGCATTATTAAATACATAATTTAAATTAAATTACTTTTTATACATTTACAATCAGCTACATTTATTTTATTTATAGATTTAGTTATTTTTTAACAAATTCTTTAACGTTGAATGTAAGTGATACTCATCCATTCGACTTTCTTATTTCATACAAAATTATATAATAAATAAACAACTTTGTGTTTGCGAGGTGCCAAATAAAACATTTTCTTTTACTTGATACATTTGTAATTATTACAGGCTACTGCATCTGTGCGGTATATCATACCTTTGTTAATCATATAGAATAATAATAAGCAAAACAGAAATATAGTCATATTGTCTTCATGTACCCATTAGTTCAACATTCTATTAAATATGTTTTACACGCTAAAAATACGGGTAAAGTTAGTATTTGCAAATCCTAAATGTCAATTTGCCCGTTCATTTGATTTATATAGTGTTGCGTTTTCGGGTTCGCAATAAACAACTCGTGCAATTTATTTATTTAAAACAGTCTGTATATTTACACACGTAAAATTAATTACAATATAAAAAATGTAAAACTAATGTATCACACTTAAACTACTACGATTTAAATTAACACAGGTATTTATTTCTATTACTAATATTTATGTCCGTGTATTTATATCACTTCTATTTATATAACACCGCACCACTATATTTATTTTGTACTACTTATATTTATGTTTACTCTTCGACTATCCTTGTCTCAGAATAAGAAGGAGTGATTCAAATATCGCGCCGAAATGGCGTATATTTTTAAAGTATTTCATTGGTTCTTGCGTAGGCAAGTTTAACATGGGAAAATAAGTTTGACAGTGGTTTGACAAAACGTCATTTTATGTTTATAGCCAAGCCATAACCTATACTCCATTCAGTCTAAGAATAAAGTAGATGGCGCTACAATTTGAGCACAGTTTACACACGATGAACTTTGTATTTTGAAAACAAGTAAAACATATGTTTACTGTCAGATGGATAGCAGGGATATACATATCTGATATCATTATATTTTGACATTTACGTACATTTTTGTACAAGTTGGTAAGTCATTCCTCAAGAAAAAGGAATGCACATGTCGTCTAATTGTACTTTTTTGTGCTTCATCCAATTTATTGTAAGTATGACGATAATTTCTTTTTCTTGGAGGAGAAATTGGAACTCCATATAATTCCATTTCTTTAATAATGCAGTACATTGTATTCCTATTAATACCCACTTCCTCTGCTGTTTGATTGACTGCAGCTGTTTTAGACATATTGTCTTTATGCTTAATGTACGCATTATAAGCCATTTGCCTTTGTCCAGATCTTATGTGTTTCCCTTTACGATTTTTTGAAGGACCTGGTAAAATGCTTCCGCCGTACTATAGAATATTAGCGATTACGAAATAACGAAATTGATAAAATACCTTAACAAATGAATATTTCACTTGCGAGTTCTAAGAAGAACTATTTTTTAAGAATATTAACAACAAATAACTATGTAAAATACGGAAATCGACAAAATCTTTGAACAAAACTGTCAGTAAACAAATTTTTGACAGCACGAGCTAAATGCGATTATTTTGCCGGTGTAAATGCACACTCGATTTCAACCAATCACAAACGTTTATTTTAAGCCCTATCTTTCCCAATGCTTTATTCTTAGACTGAATGGAGTATAGTCTCATACATTTTTACTTTGGTTTATTATACTTGATCATGCATTTGAAACTTTGAATTTGATTAATCTGTCAAAAATACTGTACGTCAGTGCAAAAATCAAACATTCAACAATTAATATCATTGCAAAAATAACTATAGATGAGTTCATACCATAAGTGAACTGGACAACTCACACATATTCTAGAATTGACTCATTAATTTCAAGTAAGTGTTAATTAAATACTAATTATATTACCACATGTTCATATAGGTACATGTTATATTTCAGATATGTCAAACGTAAAGAAACCTGTACTAATAGAAAAAGGTGAAAATATATGGTGGAGAATATGGGAAAAAGATTGGATTGCTGCAAGTATAATGAGTGCACGACAAGCTTTGATGAAAACCTGTAGGATTAAATAGCCATACCGATAAAGATAGGCAATTAAGAATACTTCATATAGGATCTGAATTGATACATAAGATGAAGTTGCTTCAAAAAAATCCCCTTTCAGAATATCACTTATATGAGAACTTTTGACAGAAGCAATTACAAATGTTACAATAAGTATTTGGAAAAATTGTACCGAGCATGTAAATTTTTAATCTTTTTAACACGATGTGAACACTAAATTATATTGTTAATTTCCAATATTTAATAGAAATAAATATTTGTTATACTTTATATATTTTCATAATAAATAAATTTTAATAGGGAATAATAATTAGTAATGTGTAGGTATATGTAATTATCTTTGCAGTTCGTGTAAACAATTTTAGCCGATGTAAATTTTTCTATTTATTGCTGTTGTATGTAAGATTCACATTTCCAAGACTAGTTGCTTGAATTTACCTCCTCAAGGTTTGTATAGCAGTAAAACGAATGATTTATCTATATAAGTTCTTTATTGATATTTAAAATAGAAACTAATAAGTAAAACTTTTTCTGCAAGTTCTTAAGGACATTTTGATAAGAGATAAAAGGTTTGATTCATTCTTGCTCTCTGATACAAATATTTAATAATAAATAGACTTGATTCGCAATTTTCATGTTGATGTAGCACATACACTAAAATGTGCAGTAATTATATATTTATAACGACAATCCTCCTCAAAACGCTCAGAACAAAGCCTATATGCTTTCATTTGTAAATTGAGCCTATATCTTTATCCATAGATTCTTCTAATTTTTTTTTGTAAAACTAGAATGAACAGATTTGAATGTTAAGAGATTTGTATTCATCAAATTATAGATATATGCACCTATTTGTGTTTATAACTTTACTCTCCTGTTTCCAATTGCCGTGCACTCGTATTGCTGCTTCGACTGGTAGAATGAAAAGCGGCACATCCATCATCCATCTATTTTAACGAAAGTAGTAAATGAAACACAAAACAGCTAAATCCTTGGTTAGAATTAATACAGTTCTTCTAACCTCAATTGTCATGATGTCATATCAAATTGTCTACTAAATTTTAAGCTATGTGTTCCATGTTTTGGCGGGATATTTGAATCACTCCTTCTTATTCTGAGACAGGGTATACCACTCAAGGAACCATTTATTTATTTCTAATATTTATTTTTACTTTGGTCTGTTCCGCGCGACGACTACTAAGGACTTTCTTATTCCGGAATAAGAGATTCATTCAATAGTCTCGTGCGGAACAGGCAGATAAATAAATAAACATAAATAAATAGTTCCTTAAGTGGTAGTCGAAAAGTAAGCATAAATAAGTGAGTGTAGTTGTTACATAAATATTACGGAATGTAAATAGAAGTGATATAAATACGGTACAGTGTTACATAAATAACAGTAGTGAAATAAATACATGTGTTAATCTATTTGTAATAATTTTAAGTGCGTTACATTTATTTTACATTTTTATATTTTGATTAGTTTTATATTTTTATATTGTAATTAATTTTACGTGTGTGAATATACAGACTGTTTTAAATAAATAAATTGCACGAGTTGTTTATTTGGAACCCGAAAACGCACCAATAGTCTGAATTTTCAGTCTTTTTATTTAGTTCATATTATAACTTTTCAATTCAAATATCGCGCCGAAACGCTACTATTTTTAACAGATTGTATTGGTTCCTAGGTAAGCAAATTTAACAAGGAAATATAAGTATATGCGATATCTGTTATATTTTATAACATAACCAAGCCGTAACCTGTGAACATTCTCTTGCGTTTTTGTTTTGGTTTATTGTATTTTAGTGTGTTATTAAACACTATCGATATACTTATTTGATTTTATTATTTTGTGTTTTTTTTTCTGTCTTCTTTGTTATTTGTTAAGAGTGTTGTTAGTATTAGTATACACTACACTATTTATTTATACTTATCATGATCTGACAATTGTAATGCATTACAAGTTTGAGAATATTGACAATTTTATGTAACAGAGGTCTTACAAATATATAGTCTATTATTATTATTATTATCTGTAAGTGTAAATAGGTACGTCACGAACATTAGATAAGGCGCTTCCAACAAAACCGTGAAATTCACCACCCAAACAGCGTCAAGTATTAGCACAATAAAGACGATAAAAACAGTTTTAAATATGTACAAAATTTTAACTCTACAAAAACTAAAATTGAATAGCCTAGCAGCATTTTTCGAATTTCGCGAGTGTTTTATGTTTGCACTGGGCGCAATTGAATAATATATAGAGGTGTACTCGCTATATTTCACTATAAAATTAGTTATAATAGTTATATATATAGAAATATAATTTTGTCAATCAATGTTTGTACATCTATTTTTTGACCAATCTTTTGTTTGAGTACACGGTGTGTCTAGTAATTTCGCAATAAAAAATGAATTAGCCTACCTGTACTCAACTCGATTGTCTTCCTAGCCAACTTAAAACATCCGCGAATTTCGAAAAATGCTGCTAGGGTATTGTGCTGGGGGAATAGCAATTGTAGTAAAATCTTCAAAACATTAAGTAAGGTAAAGGTATTACTTTAATGTTAATATATTATAAATAATGAGGCTAGTATAAGATTATTGTTATTATTAAAAACTAAAAACCCGGCGAACTGACCTCCGGCATTTCAAAGTTTTGAAAATTGCTATCAAATAAAATGTACCTATATTTACATTTTAAGTAATTAGCAACAACCTTAAAAAAATTTTGAAAAAAAATATAGAAGGTTCTTGTCAACAATTTCTTCTCCACTTCGTAAATGTAAAACGGCTACTAGGCTTTTATCGGCGTAAAAAAATCCGTAGGCATCTTTCAATTAAAGATAACAGAAAACTCCATATTTTAAAATGATTCAATTTGATTAAACAAATTAAACTATGTAGTTACTTTTTATGATTTGTGGTGCCAACCTGTGATGCCAACTGCTCATTGTCTATTACGTACTTTCAAATAACTCGTAACATACTAAATTTTATAATTAGTAACCGCAAAAATTGCTGTTAATTATAATTTTAAATTATAATAAATAATTAAAGTATCGTATAACACACAACTAACCTCTAAATAATTGCAAGATAATAGCGCCATCTATACTATATGTGCTACACTATAAGGCGACGTAAATGTAACAGATATCTGTAAATGTATGTAATTGCTTACAAAAATGTTACAAATTTTATTTCATGGATCACTTAAAAAATTACACATGTATTTAGCTACTGTTACTATTTTTACCTTCCAAATATAAATACCGAATGTACTTGCTATATTACATATAAATTTACCGTGTAATTTTTAAATGTAGCCATTTTTTCTAGTAGTTGCAAAACCACTAACTTCCCATTTTATTTACGGCTTATATATTAACTTAATTTAAAAAAGAATTCGACCTTTCACCTCGTTTAACCTTTATCTTCATGCTTAATGCATAAAATTTACATGTTTTGATATCATACGCCTGAAAAAATGGAAATAAAAATGGTATTTTTCGGGTACATTTCTCTCCCGCCAAAACGTTATCAAACGCAGCCTTAAAGACGAACGAAATGCATTTGTGTGTAACGTTTCGTTACTCGGTACTAGATGCCGCACCCGTTACTCAGTACCGAATACATACGGTTTGCTACAACTCTACTCAGCAGTAGGGATGGGACATCGGTGGGTAAACACATATGACTAAACAAATAAGACGCGTCAAAAGGATAGGAAGACAAGAATCGCGTATAAGTGGCGCCATCTCATGAAGCATATGTATAACACTGCTATTGATCGCGAAAATTATATATCGAAAACTGTAACACATAACTTAAGAGAAAAGCAATGTTAGTAAAAGAACCTATAGAGTTCACTAACGTTTAAAATAAGGTTTCAGGTTAGAATTTATTATTATTTTATTATTTATTTTAGTTGCAATGTGACGAAATAGGTAAGTTATCGCGCTAGTGCTTTCCAATAATTGTTTTCTGGTTTAGACTAAAATTTAATGTAACGCGAAAAGTTAATTATAATTATAGAATCAGTGATTTGAATTGTCTTACTGTTTTTGCTAGTTTTACTTTTCCATATAAAATGACTGGGAGGAATACACATCACTGTTGCGCACCAAATTGCAAGAATGTATATTATTTATATATTACAGATACTTCTTACAGAAATAAACACTTTTTTCAAGTTACTGCAAACAGGGAAATGATTTGGATAGAATCAGTTCGCAAATTTTGTAAAGCTGATTTTAACCTCCCGAGCAAAAATAGTTTCTTTTGCGAAGACCACTTTGAATTAAAATGTTTTAAAAATACTAAGAAGAATAGTCTCAACAAAAATGCAGTGCCAACAATATTTTGTGAATCAAACATTAGCTCAACATCCGTTAATTCTCTTAATGGTAACATTTGCTTGAAAAATACTGTAGAGTCAGTTAAACAGTTTGTTAGTGAAACATTAAAGAATGCTGAAATTAATAAATGCCAAACATCAGTTTCAGATGATTTTTCAGAACCACCATTTAAAAAGCCAAAATACACTTATTCCAAATTGCCATCTGTAAATACCACTGCGAGTACTAGTACTGTTATTGTTGACGACACCATGCCGGATGAAGCAGAATCAAATACTGGTTGTGTAAGTACTTCACCTAATACTTCATTTTGTCAAAACTCTACTTTTAAGTCGAATACAAGACAGCAACAAACACTTTTGCAATCTCTCAATGTAAAAAGAGGGTCTCACCTTTCAAAAGATCTTAAAAAGTTTTATTATTTAGACCGTAAACAAAAAAATCAGATTTTAAAATTAAAAACAAAATTATTAAAGTGTAGAAATAATTTGTTCAATGTTCGTAATATCGCTTATTCCAATTTATTCACAAATTTATCTCAACGTATCGATCCTATCGGAGTAAAATTTATTGAATCACAAATTAACAACTGTAAAAAGAGACGTCCTATATATAACTCAGAAAATAAAGCACTTGCTTTAGCCATTTATAAACGGGGTCCAAGGTGCTATCGATTTTTACAGAAATTTTTCATACTACCTTCTAAATCTTCCATTAGAAAATATTTAGGCCAAATACCTTTAGAAGTAGGAATCAATAAAAAATTTTTATCCAAATTATCAGAACGTGTAAAGAAAATGTATCCAAGGGACCGGGTTTGTTGTTTAGTATTTGATGAAATAGCTTTGTCTGCTGGTTTAAATTATAATATTTCTAAAGATCAAGTAATCGGATATGTAGATCTTGGATCTCTGGGTAGACAAAATGAAGTAGCAAATCACGCTTTGGTGTTTTTGGTGCAAGGTATTAGTAAACATTGGAAGCAACCTATTGCATACTATTTTACTAAAGATGTGGTAAAAACACATGATTTAAAAGTGTTATTGCCTGAAATAATTTCAGCTTTACAATCTTGTGGATTAACAGTAATTTGCACAGTTTGTGATCAGGGTTCCACTAATAGATCAGCCATCAGACAGTTACTTTTAGACTCGCAAAATAAATCTACTTTTAATGTTAATGGTCAAGAAATTATTCCTATTTTTGATGTTCCTCATTTATTAAAAAATACCAGAAATGCTTTATATAAATATAATATAAAATTTTCACAGAATAAGACGGCTAAATTTAATCATATTGTTCAATGTTATGAAATAGATAAATCGAAACGTTTCCAAGGTTTACGAAAGTTACATGACCATTATTTTGATCTCAGTCGTAGTAACATTAAAATGAAAGTTAAAATTGCAGCACAAACATTAAGTGCCTCTGTAGCTCATGAGATTGAGTCAATGGTTAGTAATCCCAGTACCGGTATACCTGCTGAGGCTATTCATACAGCAGAATTTGCTAATGATATCAACAATCTTTTTGATAGTTTAAATTCTCGGTTAATTCAATTAAATAAAAATAGTTCTTTAAAATCTTGCGTCACTAAAAACTCAGGACATATGAAATTTTGGAGTAGCATGTTAGAGAAAATTAATTCTTGGCAATTTGAATCAGTTGAAAATAATAAAATTAAAAACATTCTTCCTGTAAAATCTGGTTGGATTTTTACGATAAAGGGTATTCAGAAAATTTGGAAAGAATGTTCAGAGAAACATGGCTTCACCTATTTAAGAACGAGATATTTAAATCAAGACCCTGTAGAAAATTTATTTAGTTCTGTTCGGCAGTGCGGTGGATTCAATGATAACCCAACTCCTTCGCAGTTTATTTCAGCCTTAAAAACATGTATTGTTAATAATTTAGTAAGTAACCAAAATAGAGGTTCAAATTGTGAAGAAGACGGGGCAACCCTTTTGGAAAACCTTCAGAAGTTTTTTGTAAACGATCCTGAGAGTAGTAGTACTATAAATAATAATAATGAAAATGAAGAATTTAAAAATTTTGTTGTTCCAGTAGTTTTAGAATCAGACATTTCCGATGAAAAATTTGATACTCAAGCCGTTGCATATGTTTGTGGATTTTTAATAAAAAAAATTAGATTATCAGAATGTATTTATTGTAAAAAGTGTTTACTAACAGAAAATTTAGAACCACAACATATTTTAACCATGTTTAAGGAATTTGATGATTCCCGTCGTCTGAACTACGTTACTCGAAATTTGGTAATTTATGTTATTAACATACATGATGCAACAATAAATTTCTTAAACTCATTTGGTCATATCAGTTCATTACGAACAAAATTGTTATCCGTATTAAGTCAAATAGATTTTTCATGGTTTTCATGTTCAGAACATTTTCATCAGATTAAAAGTCAATTATTAGATACCTCTTCATTATTAATAATAAGAAAACATTTTGACGATATCAATAGTAATTTTAAAAGTCACACTCGCAGAAAGGCAATTCAAAGAAAAATGAAAATCCTTTGTCAATCTAAAGTTTGATTAAAGATTGAAAACAATTATTTAAGTATATGCAACCGTTGTTAATTGTTTTTAGAGTTTATATTTTGTTAATTTGTTTAAAGAATGTTAAATTTTATTTTAAAGTAATGACAGAATATGCATTACTTGGCATATTTATCGATTCCATTCGCTTTTATACCGGTTTTGTGCCAAATATATGTTTATTTCGGTGATTATTTACTGAAGAAATTGCGTACATTGTTTTTGATTTTTTAATGGATATAAATAGTTTTTTTAAGCAATGGTAGATACATATGTCTACGATTCTACTGATTTTTCTAACTCATACTGTTACTATGAGTACTTACTTAAACTTTCACTGAAAATAATAATCAGTAGTACATCGTACTGACGAGAACCAATATAGTTCGAAACAAATGTATCTAACAATAATATTTTTCATAAAGACAGATAAAGGTAAGTATGTTTGTCATATTAATCAATATTAATTACTAGTGATTATATTTTCCTATTTACAACAGAATAAAGCATTTAAAAAACAACTACTGCTTCTTACAATTTTTAGTCATTGCTTAAAATGTGAAACCAATTATAGCTAAATGGATATATTAAAAAATTCTATCTCTAATACCATTATTGTGTAACTTATATGAAATAAAATTCATTATTTATTGACTACGAAATTTTGTAAAAAATCAGGTCAATTTTTATATTAGAACTTGTATTTTTTTACGAAAATTTGTAGTCAATGATTATGAATTTTATCCCATATATATATGTTGTACTATAAAAATTGTGGCATATTTAAATTTACCGCCAACTGCTGGGTATTGAAGATTGTTTGGGAGTGACATCTATTGTACAGTTTTTGAGTTATATTTGTCTCAAACCAAAAACGCATAGGGCAATGTAGTTGCTATTTGTTTACATATGGAACGTTAGATGGCGCTAGTTGAGTCGTGCTTCCCATGAAAGACAGAGAAAAGAATCCTCTTATTTAGTTACTCATATGGGTAAACATTGATATCAAACATCGATGTTAACATCGTTGATCAACATCGATGGTTGCAAAATATCGACTACCAAACATCGATAATTTTATTTATAGATTTATTTTTTGGCAGTTTAACAAAAACTTTATTATAACTTAATTAATTTACGTCCTTAACAAAATGATATAAAAGATATCATTATTCAAAAAAATTAATAAAAGAAATATATACATTTATAATATGTAGTTATCGTTAGAAACTACTCAAAAAAAACTATATAAAAAAACAATATTATGCAATTACGCATGAAACAACCAGATGACTTAAATTGTCTGATACTTAAAAAATATATACATTTACGTGCATCAAAACTTTTAAGAGAACGATTTCTATTTGGGATTTTATAGTCTTGCATTTTTTTTTGACTACCCTGGCAAATACCGAGATATACAGGGTCGGGCAAAAAGAGCGGAACACCGAATTTATGGCTTAACTAGCACTTTTTCGAAAATTTAACCTAAATTAAAGTTTTTGTATACTTTATGTATTATTTATTGTTGTATTTTTGAAGATATGATGTCACCGGATAGTATTTTAAATGAATCACCCTGTATTTATATTTTTTTTTGAGTAGATATTTTTTTCCTGAATTCACTAATACCAGGTTTAGTGGGTCTCTGACTTATGGTTTCATAAGAAAAAAATAAAATGTAATGGCACCTAAATATTTATTTAATAAAAAACGAACGACAATAACTAAAGATTCTATTCATTAACGTCCATTAACTTTAACAAATGATTATGAAATTCATTTCTCGCTTAAAGGTGACATGAACTTTTAATGCAGCATTAACTTTTTTTAGAATCTTTAGTTATTGTCGTTCGTTTTTTATTAAATAAATATTTAGGTGCCATTACATTTTATTTTTTTCTTATGAAACCATAAGTCAGAGACCCACTAAACCTGGTATTAATGAATTCAGGAAAAAAATATCTACTCAAAAAAAAATATAAATACAGGGTGATTCATTTAAAATACTATCCGGTGACATCATATATCTCCAAAAATGTGACAAAAACGGAAAATCTGCAAACACCAATAAATAATACATAAAGTACGTATACAAAAACTTTAATTTAGGTTAAATTTTCGAAAAAGTGCTAGTTAAGCCATAAATTCGGTGTTCCGCTCTTTTTGCCCGACCCTGTATATGGATATGGTTTTATATTTCTGATGTGTCATCTTGCATTTAATACGTGTATCGTGGTGTATGATTGTACGCACTAGGGAATTTCCCGAAGAAGTATACATCGGTAATGTCTATCTCCCTTCTTTTTCTATGAAAATACGTTTACCTCCTTCACTCATTCTGCATGCATACATAATTTAACTTTTATTCTGCACATTAAAAGTACTATAAATTTATGTATTTAATTATATATTATTTAAATATTTATACTGAGTAATATTTAAAAGAGCCTAAAATGAAATATTCGAATTTATATGATATAGCACTGTGAAATTTAAATACTTCTTTTATTCGTAGACAATTTTACATCCTCGTAGCCTGTATGTGAGGTGTTAATTTGGAAACATTTTTGTATTTGTCAACAGAGGGCGCTGTTTTATTTTGTGATTAAGTGCAAATACATTTTGTCAAGCTTAAAAGTTCGATGTTCACTATATTTCTTCTAACATCGATAGTTTATCGATAAATCTAAATTGCAAACATCGATGCAAAAACATCGAACATCGATCCTAAAATATCGATGTTCAATGAACATCGATGTTTATCGCCCAACCCTACTCAGCAGTCGCGTTCAGGACACCGCTCAGCGCTGGCGGCGCCGTAACTCCCTGAACGCACGGAATGCCACTACAAATTACCAATGACCGGAACAATTTCAGAACAATAAAATTAAACTATTTCATATTTCAGGATATATACCTTCGGTTAGTTAAATACTATGGGCAAGCATGCTTTGGCAGATTATATTACTTGACAGGAAAAGTTTTGTAACATCTCAAACAACTAGCGTCTAGTCCCTAAGAGGTCACAGCTTGTGCCCACCAGGATGTTATAGGAGAGGATACGACATGCTCATATACCATATTAAGAAAAGTGCGTTATCAAAAGAGAAAGAGAGATGGCTTTATGCAAACCTGTGATTCTACATCTCTTAGCAGGCCAGCGCATTTCTGCGCAGTCTCAGTCTGTAACCATAGTAACATTGGGTGCAGAAGATGTACTTTTATATGTCATATGTATACATAACTTTACATAAGTAACCTTATTCAAATAACATGGTTGTTGGAAATATAAATGGTTGAAGATTGTTGTTGGAAATATAAATTATATAAATGAGAGAGTGTAGAAGTGTTATGTCAAAAAATTCTTAAAGAATATCTTACACTGTTATAAGTATTTATTTACCTTAGAGATGAATAAATATTATACAAATTCACAACAGATTGGTGACAATGAATGTTTTGAAATTAATAAATAATTACAATTACATTTCAAAATACAACGATCTTATACATATTTCAGAAGAAGAATTCAACATTTAGAAAGAACCATCAAAGAGTTTGAAATACCATTACATATATACCTTATTTACTATAATATTTTGCATCAAAAGCTTTTGAGTACTATGTGATAAAAATCCTATGGATCCAAATCAAGAAACATGTTACATTGAAAGATACTCTAAAGGAATTTCACATATCACGACATATGTAAATTACCGAAAGCTTTTATCATTTGAGACAGGGTGACGGAGCATCCTTCACTGCATTACAAAAATTGAAGATTAATTGCATGTTTGGAGATTATTTGATACCAGCAGTAAGAAATCAATTTGTATTTAGATCAGCAGACTATGATAAAGCCCCTAAGAAAAGAATTAGATGCACAACAATTAAATAGTGTAACTTCGGTAAATGATGTGTGCACCAAGAGCAAGAATAAAACAGTTTCAGTGTTATAAGTGTAGCGGACCTCATTTTATTACTAGAATGATAGAATTATTACCCATGTAATATTTTTCGAATTTTGCCAGTGTTTAAATAGAATACAGGTAGGCTAGTTTACATTTTATTGTGAAATTACTAGAAAAACCATACACACAAGCAGAAGATTGGTCCAAAAATAGATGTAGAAACATCTATTGATAAATTTACATTTCTATTCACTCATTTTGCAGTGAAATATCAGCGAGTACACCTCTATATGTTTTCTATTGCATCCAATGCAAATTTAAAACACGTGAATTTCGAAAAATGTTACCTGGGTATAAGTATTGATGCACATTAGAGATGAATAAATATTACACAATAACAACAGTTATTTAAATTTCTAAAGAATTCTACAGAGAGCAAACTGTTGGTGTAATAAATATTTCAGCCTTCAAAAAATGTCAAATAAACTTAGACTGTTCGAGAAAAATTATGGCTGAACACATGAAAGCTATATTGTCTTATTATGTTCTTTTTAGTGAAACAAATTCATTTTAATATTGCCTAATCTAATAAAATATATTGCCAATAATTTATAATAAAGCTATATAAATGATTATGGTGTATAATATAGTCATAGCATACATGAATTCAGTTATTTTGTGTTTTGAAAAATGAATTTGTTTCATTTTGAAAATACACTCTTCATTTAGAAATAGCATATGTATATTGCAAAGCAAAAGTTATTTTATTTTAGAAATGAAACAATATTTTTTGTATATATGTGTATCTTTATTGATTTTTGATAAAGCATTCATTGTTTTTTTCTAGCAATATAGTTTAAACGAACATTTAAATATATTTTTAGAATTAAATCAAATAATTGATTTTTATGACTATCAAATAGGTCTTGGCTATGAGACATGTTAAATGTATCAATGTATATTCTATTCTTTACAGTGACTTTGATAATATTATTGATATTTTTAGAAAAAATCTTGTTTTCATTTTCTCGTATGACTTTCTCACATGTCTGACATATTTTAATTAATGTCTTTTGATGGCATTAGTAATCCTCCCATATTCTTGTTATTTGTTAGGTCATAACACTTAAGAGAATTATCTCTAGATAATAATATTTCTTTGCACTGTAAGCAATTGATTGATGGTATAATTTTTTTGCATATAAATCCACCAATGTATACAACAATGTTTTCAATAAATGGTGTTAAAGTGATCATGGTGTTAATGTAATCATGATCTTCAATTTGTGGTGTCAATTCTTCAATAGTTGATAAAATATTTGATGACTCTGCTGGTAGTATGGAGAGTGTACCTAATAAGGATGTGTTTCCAGATGTTGATCCACATAATTCATGATAAAACAAAATTCTTTTGTATGAAGCTTGAAATTGTCTTGACGTGGGATTATTATTGAAGCCTCCACAACCACGTAGAACACTAAAAAGAGTCTCAATATGGTCTTGTGATAATTTATGCGTTAATAGAAATTCTGTATTGTGTTTATTTTTCAAATGTTTATATAAATTAAACACATTCTTTAAACATATAATAAGGCCTAAAAAGCCTGTGTTTCTGTTAGTTGCCAGTGCCGGTACTCCATCACTAGTATTTAACTTATGTATAGAATTGATGGTGTTCTCAATACATAATTCGAACATATCATAAGTATCATCACCCAAAGGTTTTTTGGCAAATCTTTTTTGACAATTGAGAATATCAAATACCTTGTTAAATTATTTGAATTGCTAGCCTGACATTCATTTTGTTTTGCTGAAAATAAATGTGTTTTCTAGTAATATTTGTGGCAGCCCTTAGACCTTCTTGTTCTAATGTATACAGTTTTTGGATAAAATTCCATTCAATTGCATTATCACATTCTTTTAGTTTAATTACTTTATAATTGCCAAGGTATTTCTAACTAATTTGATCATGTGGCATGGATCCCAAAATTATATACATTTTCTTTTGTAATTGGATGAGAAAACCATGGTTGTAAATTATCTATATTGTAGCTTGCACCCAGTATCTTGCTCATTGTCTTATTAGCAGATGCACCATCAAATGTTACTGAATAGCATTGTGACCCTGTTTCATGTATAAATTGCAGACATCTTTTTAATAAATTTGCACGCTGTTCTCCACTTAATCCATCAATTAATAAATACCCTAAGGGAACTTTCCAATAATGGGCGAGAGATACTCCTAAGAACACCAATGCATTTTTAGCTATTGGTGCACAACTTTCATCTGCATCAAATTCAATTTCTGCACCAATATCAACATGACCAATATATTTTTCACCATCCCACTCAACATGACTACGAATGGACATTTCATCCAAGACAACATTTAAAATTACTGTTTGTTGTTGTGCTTTCACCTTAAGAGCTTCAAAGGACTCCACTGTGAAACCTGGTTTTCCATTTACAGTCTTATACCACCTTGATAATGTTCTGGGATGTGGCAGCAAATTAAGAAAAGTTTTTCTGACATATTTATATGCTCGGGTAGAATAAAACTGTAGTGTCAAAGCAAATTTCTTTAGTTCATCTGAGTACGGGGTTTCTTTCTTCCCAAGTTTTCTTTTAATAACATCTCTTCAGGTTGGGGACGGTACTGCCTGGTCACAAATAAATCACTAAATATATCAAAATGTAACTTATTACTGTGTGTAAAATAGCGATCTATTTAAATTAAAAAGAAGCAATTTACTTTGTATAGAAATTAATGTAAATATATTTTTCAGAGAATTTCTAATATGATGTACAGGATGCGGCATGGAGGAGGGCGATTATTAAACATTAATAAATCATTTATGTGTTTTATTTAATACATGAAAAATATATCACACGAAGGTATCAAAAAAAGCGTGTTTTAAAGACAATATCTTCAAGATGATCTTCACCTCTATGCAGATACTCGTCCAGTAATGCTCATTTCTGGAGAAGTGGCTGATTTTTAAAAGTATGCAACTAATTAAATAATTTAGTCATCATTAAATTCGTTACAGACTATTCTAAAGGAATTCAGTTGTGACTAAAATTTTAGTGGTCATATTGAAACTATTACAATTATTAATATTCGATTGAAATTATAGGTATATGAGAACAATAATTTCTGCTATGTTATATTAAAATTTAACAAAGTATAGTCATGAGCACTTTCCTTTATATACAACTTCTTGTATATTGGATGTAACCCCTAGTTTTAAATTTAACTCATGATTATAAAAGATTACATAAATATGGAATTCTATAATTTGTACACTGAAATAAATTATCTAATAATTTTGTGGCATAGCCTTTGTTATAACTGCTTAGCATCTACATAGTGCATAGTAAGGAATCAATTCAGATCTGATCACGCTCAGGAGGGATAAAACTCTCTCAACTGTTGATGTAAATAAAATAGAATAAGAGTATTAAGAGCTGTTACAAATATTACTAAAAAAATATGTAATTGTATATATATGAATTCTATATTTATGTTAATCATTACCACCTTGAAAAAGCATCCATTAACAATGTGATTATTCAACATTTTCTAATATTTATTTATTTTCCAACTTATATAACACTTTTTTAAAATATATAAATATACCTCTAAAATATCAGCAACTGATTCAGTAATTACACTTTTCGATTTTAAATGTTCAATCAAACTTTCTAATGAATTGATTTTCTTATTAAGGCGATAAGTCTTTTGTATTAAACATTTGATTTTTCTGTCCTTATCGTGAATTTCCCTCTGAATTCTCTGTAAATTTCTGCCAGCCCTATTTGGTGATCCAAAATTATTGACTGTCATATCACGAGCTTTTCTTGGTCCCAAAATTCTTCTTTTTTTAGTAGTTGGTGCTAAAGTACTTTCCTTTGCAATCGAGCCAGACAAGGTTTCCTTTGATGTAGTACTTGTTCAAGATTATTTTCACAAGAAAAATTATATTCCCTAAAATTAAATGTGTATTTGCTATATGATATGGTAAATAACATAGTAATAGTAATTTACCTCAGTAAAGTTTCTGTTTCGTTTTTCTTATAACCGAAAATGCTCGGAGTTGAATCCTGTTTTAATATTTTTTGTCCCCCTGGTCTTGTCATTAAAAAGCAATTTTCTTGAAAATTAAGAGAGCACAGTCGCAATTTGGATGTATCATTATTGGGATGCATATCTATTTTTGGAAAACTGGAACATTTATTTCTTGAATTCGGAGTTTATATAAACTTCATGTATAAAAATAACACTTTCTACAGATCCTTTAATTTATAAATTATGTTTATATATTAATAATTATAAGAATTGCAAGCACAAATAGACTATTCTGTGGAAAAAGTAAGTATGTAATTAAAACTACTAACAGATTTATATTTTAATATTATTTGTGTGAGAGTCGTTATAAACTCTTAGCAAGTAATACTTACCTAAAACAAGATATTTATTTTGCACTGAGAACGATTAAAAACCATCTTTAAATTATCAACTACAACAAATGACAGTTATAAAATGATTCTAACCAAAACGCTCTGTTTTGTTTATAATCATTTTATAAATTCAAATTAGGTACTTCCGTTCTAAACAGAATGTTTCTGGTTGCGACTGCGCACTAATGCACAGACCTATTGAAGGATAGCAAATAGGAAGTTTGCATAAAGCCATCTCTCTTTCTCTTTTGATAACGGGATTTTTGGACACATGGCCTATCCTCTCCTATAACATCCTTGGTGCCAGTGCTGCCGTTTTAGTACAATTGTACCAAATTCAGTACACTATTTACAAATCCAGTACGTCAGTACGCCATTTTGCAAAAAGGGCTAATTTCAGTCAGAGAAATAGAGTAGGGGAGAACGCGCTTAAAGATGCGCCAACTAAGTTAAATTGAATTCCCCCATTTTGAAGGTTGCTCACATATACCTAGCTCAACAATTCGCATGTAAAGTTCATTGACCTAGAAAAATGTAAACAAACTTACGTGTGAAAAGAAATGCCTTCCTGCAAAATGGCGACCACAATAGCGTTTGCTTAAAACTGGATGCGCACTCGTCGAAGCGCGTTCTCCCCTACTCTATTTCTCTGATTTCAGTACAAACTTGAAAGTTTCAGTACTAAATTAAATCCATGTAATAATAATAATATAATACTAACAACAATTACAAAAAAGGAGTATAGAAATAGTTTAAATATAGATACGGTCAAAAATTTATTATTTGCCAAGCAACTGATTGGCAATATCGGATGCCATCAATGGGAATCTAGTGAAGAGTATATTAATTTTGATAGAAAATAATTCATAACATTTTACAGGGTTTTTCGGTTACCTTTCACGATTTGTCGTCCTTTGTGTTTCACTATTAATCAAAACCAATGATCTAATACTATTATACTACTAGATGGAGTGTACGCTATGTCTTGCTGATTAGGAAGTGACCCACACCATAAGAGAAAGAAGGAAAATATACGAGCGTCGAAAGTTTGACAAGGATGAACGCAATTGACCGTTTTATGTGGGCTAGATTCAAATATGTTGCAATAGCTTGTAATGGCTTATAATGTTTAAAAGTATTATTTTGTTAAAAATATGCTATATTAAGAGGAAAGTAAAGGTATTGCAACTTTAATAATCATAAAGATATATAATTAAATATATATTATTAATATGGAATTAAATATATTCTGTTTAATAACATTTTAAAGGTAGCTTTGCTAGTTGCTATTCTTCAATAATTAAAAAGGAAAGAAAGTTAAATAAATATGATTTTTAATGACTGTGAGATAACTATATGATTTTGTTCTTCTAATTATACCTATTTTAGCATGTTTGATGATCATTCAGTTTTTATTTAAAACAGTAGTATTAGAAAAAATCACTACAGATATCAGATGGAAATTTTGAATTGACCACTAGAATTTTTCAAAATATTACGTTCTGAAAAAAGAAATATAGAAACTGACAGCTTTTCTTAGGTGTTCCTTACAACTTCTGATATATTCAAAATAAAAGACAATTAATGCTTAATTTTTTATTAAAATATATGTACATATAATTAATATGGATTAACAAATACGTAAATGGTAAATATGTGATCGAAGTAAAATGGAGAAAGAAATATTAAAAATACATAAAGCTAGAATAACAACTTGTATTATTTCGTGAGGTGTTTTTTCTGTGACTAATTCAAATACTTCAACATTAGTTACATTTGGGGATTCTGAGCTATAAGGTAAATAGAACATTAAAAATATCTAGGTAGAATAATAACTACAAATAGAAATCTTACTTTAACAGTTCTTTGCTTGGTGCATCAGTAATTTTTAATCGTTGAGATCTGCTATTACAGGGAATTTTTCTCAAGTGAGCAGGAAAATTGAAAATACTTTGAATTGCATTTTGGGGCAAATATTTTCTTCCATAACTTATAACAAAATCTTCAGGAACAAAATGCTCTGAACACAATCTTGAATATTTTGATGGCTTAAAATCCTTTCGTTTAGTACAAATTATCCACTGCTTGCATAGTACTCGATTAGATTGAAAACTAAAATTTTTTATATCAAATTTACAAATCATGTATTTTATTAAGAATAGTTAACCTGTGAAATGATACGTTCATTCCCTTTTCTGCCCTATTAGTACAACCATACGCTGCACATGACATTACCATTGTGTCTTAAATATGTGACTCCAAGCACTGCAAAGCTGGTGTATATAATATTCAACAATTTAAAATATTTGTTTCTAATTTTGTTACTGATAATAGCACTTTTAACCAAATATATATGACACTAAATCCATGAGAACAACACTGTTAAATTATAAGCTGAAGTTAACAATTGCCAATATTCTTGATGATTCTCAATTTATATACATTACCTATATGCCTATATCAAATAAAAATGAAATTCCTAAAATGTATCTAATTACAATCACAATTTTATAAATAAAAATAGTTGATTCAATCATCATGAATCCACAGTTGTCTTTATGCTCGTATTTCTTTAAATAAAAATAAAGTCCGTGGTGTATGAAATAAAATCAATACTAGAAGAAATCTACTAATAAAATATATAATCCAAGTTACCAAAAACACAAATAAATATGTATAAATCAACAAAATTCCGAAAGTTTATATACACAACCATACGTTTGCCGCCTTGTTTTACCTGATGTGGTTTTACCCACAACTAACGGTTTTGTATATCTGTCTCCTTTGTATGTAGAGGTCAATTCTTCTCTCTCTACAGTCCATCTAGTAGTTCTATATTATTAGATCATTGATCAAAACACATTCGCATTTGTCAAATGAGTGTCACCTTTTGTCAAAACAACTTCATGAATTTTCATTATTGCAACATTGAACGTGTGAGAAGGCGAAGCCCCACGACCACAGAATACAAGAAGAATAGAAATTCTTTCGTAAATTGTGTATGAATTTGTTTATGAAATTCATTACACAGACTAAACAATCCAGACCGGCAACTTAATCCTAGATTTTATCCAGAGTACTCATCCTTGTTTAGCAAACGTAAATTTGAATACTCTACCATCTCTGTCAAATTCAGTGAACTTGGAGATGAGATGGCGCTAGCGTCAATTGAAATGTTTGTTATGCTGTGGTTATATGTCATTCAAAACTACATTTCAAATTTGACACGTTTGACATATTTTTGCAATCCTTTCTCGTACATCGTATTAATTATATGTTGATACAAATAACCAGTCCAAGTGTTTAGTGTGCGGGTTTGGACAGGATGAAGTTAACAAAAAGCATAGGTTTAAGATAAGATTGGCATTTCCTTTGTTTAAGAAGCGCATTTTTGACATGCTCTTTGCCTTGCAGGTTTGATACCTTTTGATTTATGTATTAGTATTATTATTACCATGCTGAATTTGTTCCTTTTGGTACATATTAGTGTTTTTATTTGTCATATTACACAAGATTTGTATTATTATTATTGTCTTCTCATTATTGGTTGTGTAATTTAATTTTATTATGTTTTATTGTATAAGTATATGTATCAATAAAAACTATTATTATTATATCCCTATTTTTCCTTGACAGTTTTCACTTACTAGATTATTATATTTCTCTTAATCTTCTATAGAGTAGTAGTTTATTGTGTCTAATAGGTCACCGTAAGAGGGATGTTATAATACATGTAAGTAAAAGATTAATATTTATATTTCGTATCACATATTTAATATGTAACACCAGAAAATTACACATAATATGCTCAAACTATGGCTATAATTGTTACTGTAACTAATATTTATTACCATAGTTTTAGTAACTTTTGTGTATGTTTTTGTTACATAAATAACATATTTAATAAGCGTATTCTGAAAACAAACTCATTTCAAATTTCGCGCCAATATGCTGCTAGCGCCATCTTCGTACCAAGTTCACTGATGTGTAACAAGGATAGAAGATCTTGGATATTTTTTTTTCAAGTAGTTGCCGGTCTGGGTTGTTTAGTCTGTGTTCATTATGTATTTACTGTCTATTTTACACACATGTAATAAATATGCATCGCAGTTCGATATGTATACTTCTATAATTAAATATATTTTATGATTTTATGAAAGTTGAATAAAGTCATTACATATGTTAGTGATGTATTTATTGTATTTTATTGTCCCTTGTCTCAACATAACCTAAAAACTTTTGTTTACCTGCTCGAAAATTATTGTAAAGTGAAAGTCGCTTAGTTTTAATTATATACTAATAAATAATATGAGTGCAAGTGGTGAATTCAAGTGCAACGATTGCAAGACAACATTTAAACGTTTGTATGATTTGCGGAAACACGTCAAAAAATTTCATGAAGGGACTTGAGAAAATAGCCCCACTAAAATCCTGTATAAATAGTGCTTCAAAGACTTATAATTTTGTTTGTGATGTATGTAAAAAAAATTTTAATTACAAAAAGCATTTAACGTACCATAAAAAAAAAGTCATGGTCTTAATGATTTAAATAATAGCAAATCTGCTATAAAGTGTACCCTTTGCAGTTTTAATGAATCTTCTAAAACCCAGTTATATAGTCACTTTAAAAACAATCATAACATTGAAGTGTGTTTTGAAAATTTTGAGTTTTCTACAAAGAACGACTTTGAGGCTTGGAAGAATTTAATGGAACGAAATTCTAAGTCACGCTTTGTTAAAGAATTTATAAAAAAATATAAATCACACACAACTGTCAGTTATATTTGCAGCAGATCTGGATTTTATAAATCAGCAAGCCAAAATCAGAGACATCTCAAGACTCAAGGAAGTAGAAAAATTGGAGGATTCTGTCCATCAGGAATGAAGGTGGTAATCAATTCAAATGGTCAGTGCCAGGTGACTTATAATAAAATACATGTTGGCCATACAAATGATTTGGGCCATTTAATCTTGACAACTGCGGAAAGAGAAGAGATTGCTACAAAAATAGCCTTGAAGATTCCTTTTTCTCATATTTTGGATGAAATACGTGATAAAATTTCTGAAGACTCAATTCAAAGAATTCATTTACTTACCAAAAAAGATCTTAATAATATAGCAGCAGCATTTAATTTACAATCTGAAGCCGTGAGACACCCTAATGATGCCGTTAGTATTGAAGCATGGGTCAACGCTATGCAGCAGAGTGAATGTGTATTGTTTTACAAGCCCCAAGATTCAATTTTAAATGAATATCCTGAGCTGAAAAGTGAAGATTTTGTGTTAATAATAATGAATGAAGGACAGTCTCAAATGTTGGAAACCTCTCACACCGTTCTCATAAAGAAAACGAAGATTCCTCACAATAAGAAAATTCAACAGCAAAGGAGACTATTTTCGACGAAAAAGAAGACAAAAAAAAACAGTCAATTTAAAAGACCTGAGACACAGGAACGGAACCAGATAGCAGTATCTCTTTTAAATCATTGTACACAACAGCCGTAATATGTATAATTGTGTTTTTCTTAGAAGAATAATTATTGAAACGTGTATTTTTTTCAATTAAACGAGGAGGTTCTACTAGCCGAGTGTCATTATTTACTGAATTTCCAATCCAAAAACTTTTTTTTAATAATAGTTTACAAACTTGTACACAATAATTTTGAAAATGCTCTTTTACTTTGTGCTCGAATAATGCGTAGCGGCAATCGAATTAAAATTTAATGTCCATGCGCGCGCAATGGGCACAAGCTGTGACCTCTTAGGGACTAGACGCTAGTTCTCAAACATAAGGTCATTTTAATTTTGTGATGGATGTCGATTGCGTGAGACTCAATAATACGTAAATATGGTTAAATCGTTTTTTATGAGTCCTCAAAGGGTTAATAATAAAGGGGTAATATTACCTGACAGGTAAAATTTAGCAACATCTCAAACTTGACGGCAATTTATTTATTGGCGAATTTCAATTGCTAAAAATTATATTTATGCCTATATTACATTCTTTATTATGTAATTATTTAGTTACCATTTTCTGTTGAATATAACAACTTCTAGTACTTCGAATCTAAGAAAATCATACAATATACTTCTCTTTAAACCCGAGTCTGATTTGGAATATGTCTGATCCATCTGCCCCTTTTTCCATTTATTTCTATTCTTATCTTCGACAGTGCTTCATTCCCAATTGCTTCACACTGCTTAGCTACTACCAAGGATTTTGTTTACACATTACTTATTTTCATTTTAATAAAAAGAGTAATGTTTTAGCACTGTATCTCCACACAAAAGTAATTAGTTAAAACCCATATGCACATTTCAGCAGACTCAGTGGTAGAAGAAGGCTCAAAGACCATCTTAATATTATTTGCAAATTCTAATTCTTCAAGGATACCGAAAATAATGTAATACATGCATTTTGGTTCAATTAATCACACACAAGTTCTTCCTATTGTGTAGTTTACATAAAATGTTTTCGGAATCTAAAACCTATTCTGTTATAAAAAGAAATTTAATATATTTTCTAGTATGTATTTATTGCATTTAGAATATGAATGATTTTACACTATTTATTACAAAAAGCTTGAGAAATAATTTATCATCGGGTGTATCATTAACTACAAATCAAATACATATTTATTATGGCCAACTGGGTTTTTCACCTTCTTTTAATTGACGTCCATACAAAGCACTTTTGTCTCTAAAAAGTGTCATTCTTTCAGTTTCCTTATTGTCTAGAAACCATCCTAGAAAGTATCCTGTAGCTGGAAGAGCTGCCCAATAGATACCTTTTGGAAAAATATACATTATTCAGTTTTTCTTGCTCTCTTCCACTCTTGTGTACGTGTATAATCTGCGTAAATTGTACTTCCAACAAATATTGGTGTTAATACAACTATACAGTACTTTTTAATAACGTTTCCAATTCCAACTGACATTAAAACACGAAATTCTGTTACATCATAGGCATTAGGTTATGTATTTGGAAGTTTTGGTTATTATCGACTGAACAAAGTGAGATGCTCCATATATTCAGTAACAGATATTAATCAAATGATATTCTGCAGTAGCAGTGATCACAACTAATAGCGCTTTAAAAATATCAGTGATTGACACAACGTTTGGATAATCGTACAAAATCATTAAATCAACATGTGAATCTATTATACCAGTTACAGCCTTTATTGTCGCATATATTTTCAATAATCATATATGATGTAATGTAGGTATGTGATATTCATAAAGGATTATAACTAGAGGTGGGCAAAACGGTTCTTTTCATTGACCCGGCTCACTCGGTTCAGCTCCTTATAGTGAGCCGGGTCCTGGAACCGGCTCATTTGAACCGTGTGGATCCGTAATAGCCTACCGTATGTAATACTCGGCGCCGTCGTCGGCGCAAACGAACCGGGATGATAATTTAGGCTGCGCGCACACAAATTATACAAAATTGTTTGACAAACAATTTATTTGAAGGTACAATTCACACAAATTTGACAAATTATCACGTTGTTGTACACAAATAAAGCAAAATATACCTATGTAAAACTAAATTATACATTCATTTGGTATTTATAATTATTAAAGAGAATGCCATTCGAACAAAAAGTAATTAGAACTAGAGCATTTCATAATTTTCATAGCATTATTAAATGGCAATTATGATTATGATGAAGGTGTAATAAAAATATTTGTAAGAATTTTGTAAAAAGCAGACAACTAATAGGTAAATTAAATAGTTTATTTTATTATACAAAGGAATATTTTTGAGAACTATATAAATAACAAATAAGTACTGTTATGCGTCTTGGACCGATACAGAACAGGCCATTGTTAAACTACTAATATAGGTACTTCAAGTGTTCACATATACTTAAAAAAGTCTGTGTTTGATATGAAAAGGGTGAAATTTATAATTTTTGGGAGAATTGAAAATACATATATTATAAATTATATTCAGTTTCCTCTTACCCTTTAAGAGATTCACGTCTCTGCTGTATATTCTTAAAATTCGCTTAATCGGATACAGTGCACCGCATTTTACCTACAAATTATTAATTTTCCTCAACGTACCACACAATTATTATAGTATTGGAAATACTGAGTATTGCTGTTTACGAGGTAATCAAAATAAATGTGTTTGAAATATGTTAAAAAATTGAATGCCTATTTTAATTTTACCAGGTAACATGTCATCGTATTCACGCAAGAAAAGTGAAATTTGGCATTTCAGTTAATAACTGCTAAAGGAGGTTCAACAGGAAATTTAACAAGGCATATTAAGAAAAAACATGTGGGAATTTCTATAAACAGGGAAAGTACTGTAGCATCATCTCAAACTATAGATGAACCTGAGGAGTCTCTTCCTTCTACTTCATCAGTACCACCTATTCTTTATAATTCACTAAGTGCTCCCTTGGAGTACGTCCTGGGTCCTGAGAGAGAGAGCTCATCTAGCAGGGTACCTGCAGTAAAAAGGAAAGAAGACATCACCGATTTCTTTTTAAAAATGAAACCAGTGTCTTTAAATAGATCAAAACAGTTTGATGAACAACTGGTAAGGATGATAGTTAAAGAATACCAGCCATTTACAATTGTTGAGGATGTAGAATTTAAAAAGTTTGTCAATTTATTGTGCTCCGGATATAAGCTTCCCAACAGGAAAACTATTTCTTCTAGTTTAATACCGCAATATTACAATAGGACTAAAAAAACAGTAGAGGAAACACTCAAAGAAGCGTTTGCCGTATGTATATCTACTGATGCGTGGACGTCAATTAACAATGATAGCTTTGTAGCTTTGACATCTCATTGGCTGGGTAAGAACACGGAAATTAGTTCAAAATTGTTTGTGTTCAGTTCACTGAACGAGATACTGCTGAAAATATGGCTAAAATGTTTCAAAAAACATTCAAAGAATGGCATATCGAGAATAAAATTACAGTCATTGTGTCAGATAATGCAGCTAATATTGTGGCTGCAGTTCGGGCGGGTGGTTGGCGGTATTTGGGGTGCTTTGCACATACGATAAATTTAATTGTACAAAAGGGGGTAATGGAAATTGAAAACACTATTTTAAAAATCAGAAAAATTGTCGCATTTTTTAAGCGAAGTGCTCAGTCTGCGGCTAAATTGAAGCAACTCCAGGAACAAATGGATATACCCATCCTAAAGGTAAGGCAAGACGTTTGTACAAGATGGAATTCAACGTATATAATGTTGTCGCGAATTCTAAAAATTAAAGACGCCGTGGTATCTACATTGGCTATTATTTCGAATGAAGAAATAAATATACTGACTCCAAATGATTGGAATATTGCAACTGTGGCATCCGAAATTTTAAGTCTTTTCAATGACCTAACAATGGAAATAAGCGCTGAAAAAAATGTAACATTATCAAAAGAAATTTTGTTTGTGCAATCAATGAAACGTCATGTTTTAACATTTTCGAATAATGAGACATTACCTGCAGAAATTCGGAATATGGCCCACACTCTTCATCGAGAAATTACAGAAAGATTTAGAAATATTGAACATAATGAATTAATCGCGGAGGCTGCAATTTTGGACCCCCGATTTAAAAAATTTGGTTTTTCAAATAATTCAAAATATGAATCGACGTGTGCAATATTAAAAAATAAAGTTTGTTCTACAAATATTTCTAATATAAGAAGTGAAACTGATGAAAATTTCACAAATGTTCCTTCATCTTCATTATCATATACCACTTCTCTGATGTGGAAGGAATTTGATAAGCAAGTTGAAATACAACTCGCAATTTCAAATTCGACATCGATAGCGGCTGGAATAATTGAATTTGATAAATACCTAAATGAACCGATAATCAATAGACATCAAGATCCACTAACATGGTGGCATCAAAGAAAAGATGTCTATCCCAGAATTTTATGTGTCTTGGCTACATCTGTTCCTTGCGAGCGCATTTTTAGTAAATCTGGGAACATTAGATATTACTGACAGGAGAAGTCGATTAACAACCGCGAATACTTCACAAATCATTTTTTTAAATTATAATTGGTGAATTATCAATGTAGAATTTAGATTTATACGTAAGCTGATTAGTTTTTTTTACATTTTGATATTCAGTTCAGTATATACATTTTATATATTTATACGATATGCTGTTATGTTGTACAAAAATAAATATTTTAGTGCGTACCCTACCTGTTATATAATATCAATTTTTATTTTTCAATCCAACCTGCGACCGTATTCCAAGTATAATTTCCAAATTATTCAGTCGACCCAAGTGAGCCGAGATCCGGTTCATTGAAATTTAGTGAACCGGCTCCCTCGGTTCCCTGCTGGGATTCGGTTCACTGAACCGGTTCAGACCCGAACTGCCCACCTCTAATTATAACATGCTTTAACTTGTTTGAAATAATGCGAATGGGGAAACCGAGCCGTTTATTTTTATCGAGTAACGATTAACAGCTCGAAGAGGTGTGATTAAAATGAAATTCACGCAATGGCAAAATAGCAGATTTTAGAATCCAATTTTTGTTGATTTTAAAGATGGAGAAAACCTTTCAACGTCAACTTATGAAGAATTTAGAAATCTACCCGGTTGAAGAATCAAATTTAGAAAAAAATTATCGGATTACAGAAAATTAATTAATATGTCAAAATATTAAAAACCAGTTTTCTCAAAAATCCTTCGGAGGAGATTTGTTTGCTTGGGTTCACGTTATAAATTGAATAGAAAGCTACTGCTGTGTGCGGTTGTGTACTTATTTTTCGTTCAACTATTCTTTACTTTGTTTAAAATGAATATAAAATAAATTAAAATTAAGCAACCCACATTACAATGAATTGTTATTCTGCTATAAATATTTCCGGCAGTTACAAATGTGTAAATAGTTGCTCTCTAAGAATAAAGTAGATGGCGCTACAATTTGAGCACAGTTTACACACGATGAACTTTGTATTTTGAAAACAAGTAAAACATATGTTTACTGTCAGATGGATAGCAGGGATATACATATCTGATATCATTATATTTTGACATTTACGTACATTTCTTTAATAATGCAGTACATTGTATTCCTATTAATACCCACTTCCTCTGCTGTTTGATTGACTGCAGCTGTTTTAGACATATTGTCTTTATGCTTAATGTACACATTATAAGCCATTTGCCTTTGTCCAGATCTTATGTGTTTCCCTTTACTATTTTTTGAAGGACCTGGTAAAACTGCTTCCGCCATACTATAAAATATTAGCGATTACGAAAAGAAAGTTAACGAAATTGATAAAATACCTTAACAAATGAATATTTCACTTGCAAGTTCTAAGAAGAACTATTTTTTAAGAATATTAACAACAAATAACTATGTAAAATCAGAGAAATAGAGTAGGGGAGAACGCGCTTAAAGATGCGCCAACTAAGTTAAATTGAATTCCCCCATTTTGAAGGTTGCTCACATATACCTAGCTCAACAATTCGCATGTAAAGTTCATTGACCTAGAAAAATGTAAACAAACTTACGTGTGAAAAGAAATGCCTTCCTGCAAAATGGCGACCACAATAGCGTTTGCTTAAAACTGGATGCGCACTCGTCGAAGCGCGTTCTCCCCTACTCTATTTCTCTGTGTAAAATACGGAAATCGACAAAATCTTTGAACAAAACTGTCAGTAAACAAATTTTTGACAGAACGAGCTAAATGCGATTATTTTGCCGGTGTAAATGCACACTCGATTTCAACCAATCACAAACGTTTATTTTAAGCCCTATCTTTCCCAATGCTTTATTCTTAGACTGAATGGAGTATATAGTTATACAACTGAAGGTTAGTTCGGGTAGGTAGCCAACAGAGGGGTTGGGCAGTAGGATGTGCCCATTCATAAGTTTTCCCGCTAAATTTGTTGTAGTAAAAGCAGTCTTCTCGTAGTAGTAAAGAGAAGCCAATGGGAGCTTAAAGGAAGTGACGCTATTATCCAATTACACCAATCGTGTTAGTTACAATTTTGTAGGCGTTTTGCTTTAGATTTAAATATCTTAAAATATTTTGAATTAAGGGATATGATAAGTCTACCTAACCTTTAATAAAATCTTTGCTTGCTTATGAATTAGTTTGTTTGTATAACTTGTTGGGTATGTACTATCCTCAACAATAATTGATGATTATTCATTCAGACTTGTATCATGGCAATTGTTGTTACGATTCAGGCCTAGATAAAATAAAAATAACTAGAACCATAATAAAATAAGTAATGTCAAAGCCAAGTACATTTAAGTGTGTATCTAATTAACTTTTATGAAGTGATATACCTCACTTCAACGAAGATTTCAAACAATTGCAATTAAACGTGGGTGAAAGAAAAATTAAATAGTAGAAATATATGTAAATAGTTTGATAATGACGTGTAATGTCAAAACTGCAGTCACATAGTGATTAAAATAAAGTGAAGTTATTCAAATTTAATTGAGTGTTTTATTTTACTTATGTATAAGTAACAGCCGAAAGTGTTACATACTTTAAACTAGTTTTGTTTGATAACCCCTACGTAACTTCAATTATTAGGAATTACTATTATTGAAACCAATTTTTAAAATCGCAGGTAAATACAAATTGAAGAAACGTCCATATACAGACCATGTGTAGGCAGTACTTACTATATTGATAATTACCAAGAATGTAAATGTATAATGAAAGTTGCTGCGACTTCCCTGACGAGCTGAGGTATTGTGGGTGTAAAAGCAGGATTAATTATAACACTTCTACAGTAAGAAGGATAGTGTTTCTATTATAATAATAAATTTATTATATCAATAATAAGATATACATACAGTTTACACAATAGCACATCAAGCAAAAATGTAATGATAACATCAACACAGGGCTAATTTATGTCATTGACATTGTAGAATGCTTCTTGAAGGAGAATGTCCTTTATTTTCTCTTTAGATACGAAAGTAGAAAGATGTCTACACATAACTTCGATTTTGTTAAATAATTACCAGTGACGTGTTGTACTGAAGTGGCTTTTGTCCTATGTAATGCGGGATGTGCAGCAAATGGTGATGAGGGGTGGAGACTTCTGTAATCTCACCCGTAGTCATGAGGTGTGACAGCTTTTTCAAAGGCCTCCTTAGTTGTTGCAGAATATGTGTCTAGGCTAATGGACTTATCATAAGTTCTCTGAAGAGAGGTTTGCAGCGAATAGTTTGTGAAACACAGACAATTGCTCGAACAGCCTTCTTCTGCAGGATGAACACCTTTTCTACATAGGCCTACTTACCCCATATTGATTAAACATTGTTGTTATGTGATTTGATAGTCCATAGTATATCGTTATTCCAGTAGACTATCAGTTATAAATCTGATATGTCTAATTGCATAAGTAGCAGAAGATAAGTGTTTGACTAATTTAACTAATCTGCGGCTTCCATGTTAATCTTGTGTTTAGTCTAATATCAAGGAATTTTCAATTCGTAGAATATATGTTTGATCTATGTTTACTAGTAAAATAAATTGTCTCACATTTATCCTGGTTAAGTGATAAATGATTGGCTGTGAACCATTTAAATTTCTAAATTCTGAAGATACCAAAACCTTAAAATAATGTGGTGTTTATAATGCATTTTCTTTGTAAAACGTACTACATTACTGGTTTGAAAGCCTCACATAAACCAGTCAAGTTGATGAAACCATGCAAAGCAACTTAATAAATGTTGTGGTTCGGATAGCTTTTAATTACTTTTTCTTCTTTTACATAATACCTATATCTAGTCATACCAAATATATAGAAGACTGTTTTAGACATACCTGTTGAACACATAGAAAAAAATTAGAATAACCCCAAACTCTGAACCCGAAACAGACTGACATTTCATGTAGGTGAGTATTTAATAAAAATGCTGACTTCTTAATACCGTTTTCTTGTTTAGATTTATTTCTTTAAAAAACATGAATACGTTTTTTAAAAAGCCTTTTGTATGTCTTTTTTTTTATTATGTTATAAAAGGGTAATTGTGAGTATAATAAGAGAAAAAAATAGTAATCCTACGATTCTTCAATGAAACATTTACTTAAATCTACTTTATCACAGTTAAGCTATATAGGTTATGTTGATATGTAATTCAAGGGCAAACGATGTGAAAAGCAAATCAAACAAAATATACTCTTATGTAAAATTTAATAGAAAATATCAAAATATATTTACATTTTTTATAAACTTCCGGATTAAATTGTGGGAGTGGCGTTGAGAATATTTCATTGGCTGAGCACTTTCATTCATTCGTACTAATCCATTTGAAAGATATCAGAGGACGACACTTTACTACATAAGAAATATTTACAGTTTTCTCTAGGTTGTATAACTATAGCACAGATAAATATCCAGATGGCCCATGATTAACAAATTTTTGTAGCCCTAAAATGGTTACGAACACCAGGCTACGCCACCGTCGCCGGGTTACTACCACCAGAGGCGCTGAATATTTGATAAATTTATATAATCTGCAGTTTAGTTGTAATTTAAGAGATTGAAGCCTGCAATTGGTATTCTAGTTAACGACAGATGCCGCTCCTAAAAAAAATATTATTTTAGGTAATATATTTCGGTACTGAATAAGTTAGTTTACGTATATTTTTTTCTGTTATTTGAAAATATTATAATTATTTTTGTCTAATAATTCACAAAACCATTTTTACTAAATATAGGATTCAAAATTTCATTTAATTTCTATCCATATGATCATAAGACTTAAGGTCTATAGTTGCTTGTAATCATTTCTGCACAAAAAACTGTTACCTACATCAACTATTCCCACAAAGTTACCTTGTGCGTACTTTTTTTTTCTATTTATATGATTTATTGACTATAAATTCCAAGAGCTCCTTCATTGAGTAAGATTAATGTTTGGGGGAATATTATTATAAAAATACAAGGTAGGAAGAGGATTGATTTTAGTGAACAAACTGGAAAATATCCTAATGTAAACACTTATATAGGTATAGCACAGATATATACAGGCTGGCGCACCACATTCCCATCGGTTTATACACGGTGGCCAGAAAAATGCGGACAAACGCCAGGTAGAACGATTCTTTGTTCAATTCTGAGGCGATAATCTTAATCCAAAAAAGTTATACGGCCCTTCCTTACAGCATACGAGACCATCAAACATTAAGTTGTACGGCTAAAATTTAGCAAATTTAGCAAAATTCGTCAAATTTATCTATGTAAAATCATTGTGGTGAAATTTAGAAATGGAATTATCTCAAATGCATTGATGTAACTAATCGATTAATACCAATTGTTTACAAAAAAAAAAAAAAAAGCACTGTACTACTTTCTTCAATTAAGATTGTCAACTCAGAATTAAACAAAGATTTGGCCTGCGTGGCGTTTGTCCGCATTTTTCTGGCCACCGTGTATATACGAAAAGTGGCAAAATGTTTAACACCTTGCCACATTACGGGCACATTTTAAAATTATTTTGAAATATACAGAGTGATTCAATAAAATGTTGCGTACCAAAGTTATGAAAATTTAAATTGAACACTTGTATATTATGGCATATTTTGATACTATAGGCTAAATGAAGGCTACTTACTGTTATACTCCCTATACATAACTTAACAGAGACATTTAACTATTTCTGTCTTACATATTTGAGTGAATTATTTTAAATTGTATTTATTGTTTACTCAAAGCATCAGACTTTAAGATAAGTTAAAGTTGAAATCTAAAAATTATACAGAGCGTTTAAAAACAATATTATTATTATTACTTCAAACAGATACATTACTTACTATTATTACTAAAAACTATATTAGTAATTTAGGATTTTCAATTTCAAACTTTAGTTTCTTGCAATTCATTTTTTAAATGGCTAATATTTATTAACCTGACGGTTTGATTGGTTTTGTTTCACAATAATTAAAAAGCATCATAACTAGGTAAACAACAAATACATACTTTAAACAAATAACAAACTTAAGTAGTAAAAGAAAACTAATGTTTTAACAAGTGCTCAAAATGATGTCCTTAGTTTTCAATACATAAGCGAATTTTCTCTTGAAAGGACTGTTTAACTCTTGTTAAAATACTTGGTGTTAAAGAACGAAACGCTATTCTTATTCTTCCTCTCATAACGTCTGGTGTGGTTGGTGGTGTATCATAGACAATATTTTTGAAATATTCCCATAAGAAAAATCAGAAGTCGTTAGATCTGGAGAATTTGCTGGCCAATTGAGTGGACCGCCGCGTCCTGTCCACCTATTGGGATATTGCCTATACAATTCATTTCTAACATTTACTTGAAAATGCGCTGGTGCACCGTCTAGTTGTAACCACATTCTGTGTTAGTTACCATCAAAGAAGAACGTATCACTAGCGTTCCAATTATTCCACCCTACACATTGACACAACATCTGTGTTGCCTTCGAGAGTTCTAAAAAAATGGGAATTTGCGTCACTGTAGTAGTGAAAATTATGTCTATTAACTAATCCGTTATTGTGGAATGATGACTCGTCCGTAATAAGTACAAAATCCAAAAAAACTTCATCTTTATTAAACTTCTCTAGAACCCATAAACAAAATACGAGTTGACGATCGTAATCTACTTCCAAAAGTGCTTGGTGTAATTGAGTACAATACGGGAAAAAGCTGTGCCTTTTTCTAATTTTTCCGACGCTCCGCCTGCTTAATTATTCCATTGGCTTCACTTATTTTTCGCTGACTTGTATGTGGCTTTTCTACAAGAGATTCGATAACAACAAAATCATTTTCTTCATTTCCCATAATTGGGTCTTTGCCTTTCTGGTTTCTAATAACACTTGCAATAAACTTTCTAATGGCCAACTGTCAGGGCGATGACGCGTGTTAGGATATTTTTGAGCATAAACTCTTGATGCTAGCAAGTAATTTTCGTCAAACTCTCTAATTACTAAAATCATATCCACCTTTTCGCTTTGAGAGTCGGTTCTCATTTTAAATAATTGAAATTATTGAAACGACGTTGAACGGCGATGACGTCTTAACTAATATGTACTGTAACTGTCAAATAATGTATCTGGCTGAAGTAATAATAATTCCGCCTACTTTTGAGAAATAAATTGCAAGGAATTAGTGTTTGAAATTGAAAATCCTAAATTACTAAAGAACTGAAAACTCTTATAGCTGCGACCATCATCTGACTAAAAACTTGAACAGAGAATTTTACACTCACTTTTTGAAAGGAACTGGGTGGTATATGCGCATTTGTTATTTTTGAAGTGTAAACTTCTTTAGACGCGTTGCGCTGATTGTAGGCAGTGAACAAGACTGTCCTGCAACGCTCGGATATGTATAACGCTCGTTCGGGTTAAGTCGGCTAAGGGAACAAGATAAATATATCATATAAAGGTATTTAATTTCAATTAAATTGAAATTTAAATGAATAAATAAATTCATGTCCCCGAGCAGATTCGATCTCGAGATCTCACAGGTATGACGTCGACACGTTACCATCAGACCAAGCGCCGGACTTGTAAGGGAGTATTCATATCGTCTATTTATATATAGGTATGCAGTTCGTCTAATGGATCATTAGACGCACGTCATTAATTTTTATGCGTACGAATCAAATAGGTACTTCCAGTTCAAGTTAAGCACTATATACATAATGCATTAATATAAACTTCACATTTTTTAATTTTTCAATTGATTAATGCAGTAGTCTAGATATGATTTGTATTGCAGACATACGTATTTTCCGCACTTGAATATTCGACACCGATATTAAATAAGGATAGATAGACTGACCGACAATCTTTGCTTATGTTATCAAATAATTACGTGCGTCTAAAGATCCATTAGACGAATTGTAGGTACATACGTTCGGCGACGGGAGAGCATGATCAGTCGTATAATACGTTAATAAATATTATACGCGTGTGTACATGTGTAAATGTAATAAATGTGCGAATACGTTTTATTTAATACGTTACTGAAATATTATACGCATCTATTTCGTATTATTAACCTCGCCTTGATGAAGTTTACACTTCTGTTGTGTGGTTTTAAGCACAATCATTCTTCTTGTTGTTAGTGCTCTGCTCTTCTTGTTTTTCTGATCAATACTATAGGTCTCCTTTATGTCACCGAAAGAAATAATTTTATTATACATAACCGCCATTTAGTAAATTATTTCGAAAACTCTTAAATAAATGAGGTGCAAATCTTTCACCGGCACTTCGACACAGTCTTTGACGTCAGTCATTTGGACACTTGGTGTAAAACCTCGACTCGATCATCTGTAAAAGGGATATTGCCTCATTTTCATATAACAAAAATTCTGCGATATGAATGTCTAATAAAGCAACTAAGTTGATGTAAACATTCTTTGTTAAATAATCTGCTAAATAGGTAACCGAATAACATTATTATGTTTCAGTGAAAGGACAATAATTACAGATTCAGAATAATCTAAGAAATTATGATTATGATCGACGGACTTCAGTGAAATCATTCCGGGCTCTTTTTATGTTTCATTCAAAGCGAGATTGTAGATGAATCACAATGTTTTGGCTTTTTTTCATGGCATACTCACCCTTTTTAGGCGAAATTTATTTAGAGAATGTTTTCGCATCGCGATTAGGAAATATGTATGAACTAAATATGAAATACTCATTTATACAGAAGTAAGTTTTATATAGAAAGTAGGTAATCAATAAATATCAAAGACTATTTTTTATCTAATATTCTTAATTTTGGATGTCGCTCTTCTGGCGAGGTTTGTTTTCTTAATGTTAATTTACAGTTCATAAATATCTGACAAATTATAAGTTTTTCATTTGCTATAATTTAGCCAAGGGATATTGCCTCATTTTCATATAACCCATATTCTATGATATGCATGCATATAAAGCTATTACATTGATGTCAACATTTTGTGTTAAATAAACTGTTAAATAGGTAACCAAATAACTTTATTATGTGTCAGTGAAAGGACAATAATTACAAATTCAGAATAATCTAAGAAATTATGATCGATGAACGAATCTGATTTCAGCGAAATCATTTCGGGCTCTTTTTATGTTTCATTCAAAACAGGATGTAGATGGTGATACCATTAAGCAATTTATAGGGCAACCTATCAAAATGATTCTTAATATTCTAATGCTGGGATTTATTTTATATTCAATTTTCTTATGGCATGTAAATGTTTTATTGTAAACTGACTCACCGTTAAAAGTAAAATGACGATCCTCATAACTAAGAAAAAACATACGCATACTGCTTTTTTGTACATAGGGCAAAATTGATTTAAAGAGTGCTAAATTAACAAGTCATTACTCCAATCGTATAGAGTGTAAATTAATTAAACAAATTTTAACAAAATAAATGATTTAATCCGTGCCTGAGGTGAACATAAAATTTTACAGCGTGCCAAAACAAATGTACCCATGCAATTAAAATTGTTATCGGATTTATGTCATTCTAAGCTTTTTTTATTGGGAAGTGTTTGTAACTACGATCATGATGATTGATGGGTACATAGATATACTCTATTTGATTTATTTTCTAATATAAAATCTCACTCGGAAAACCGAAAATAATGTTTGAATTTATATCATCTGAAATTCAAGAATTCCTAATTTATATTGATAAGTATGGTATGTTTACATATATGTTTTTTTGTCGTTCACTAACAAAAGTGAATTGGTTTTTTGTCGTCAACTCAAGGCTAAATGTGTATGGGATGAGATGAATAAGGTGATTGTATTCTTGTTAAATATTAAAAATAGAAAATAGATCTTAATTCAAGTTCCCCAATATCGTCATCTGGTGTCGGTTAGTTAAACTTGAAAGATAACTTATAGTAAATCCTAATTTCATTTTTCCGGCAAACATGTGGTTCAAATATAAAATAATGGTAAATTCTAAATCGTAGTGTCCTCTATTTTCCTTAAATGAACTAAAACTGAAGGGCTACAATAAAGCCTATCTCATGGGCTCTCTGCTTCTTTCTCTGTGACTATAGTATTTATAAACAAGGACCTAGGGAAATAATGAAAACAAATAAAACGAATGCCGCAACCATGCACTCATGCTTGTAGTAGTAGTAGTATGTCAAGTTGTGAACCGTCAAAATAAATAACTCTATTTTAGGCACAATTTTAGGTTAACAATACCAGAATATAATATAGGTTTATTTAGCAATTGCTATTAATTTTATATTTTCTAACAATACTTTGTTGTTTACATGAAAAAAAAAAGCATTTGTCTATTAACACATAAAATATGTATGATAGTATAATATGGAATCAATATATCACCTAACTATTACAGATGCAAATAATTATTTAATTCATATTGAAAATTCCTGTATATATTGCAGGTGTGGTTGCGTAAGTAGATGTAGGTAGATCTTGTAACATACATTCTATATTTTTTTTATTTACTAGGGAATCTTCGATATAACCTTTAGCTACAAAGTGGTTCCATTATTACAAACTTTTGAGACGTACCATTTTTGCTATTGTGGATGTGAATAACAATTAAATTATCTCTCATGATGACATCAGAAATTAATAAATTACACAACTCATCCTTCGGCATGCACCAGCAACACCAATTACAAGACCAGTCTACAGAGATATAAATTATCAATAATTTCAAAGTATTAATATATAAACATACTATCTTAGTTGCAATGTAACATGTGTCGGGTACCTCAGTAACGAATTTTATAATTTCCTCGAGTAAATACTAATGATTTTTTGGGCTTATAATTTTAAGTTTTTCTTTTTAAAAAGGCAACTAATTTAAAATATTTTGATATGTTAATATTCTCTTTTGGGCCAAGTGTAGCTTTCAACATTGAATATTGCGCCCATAAAGTCGAGGCGTTTTTATTTTTTGAATACTCATGAAAATAAGCCAGAAGTACGTTTTCAGAAGTTACTACTGTATATTTGGAATTATACCATTTTTTAAATTCTGTAAATGTTTTCATGTATAAGTGATTAGATTTATGCGGAAGCAAGTTCTCAGCTGCCTGTTCTGCAATCTCGCGCATTTCAGGTGGTGTACATCTAAACTCTTCAGACATTATAAATGGAATGAAAAATAATCTAAAAATACTTGACTTTTAGTTTCAGCATTTATGTCAAAACTTATTTGTCAACATCAAAATATAGCCTACTTATTTGTTTACATGAAGTTTTATTACAAGGGCATTCTTACATATATGAGTAAATTTATTCATAATTATTAAGGTTTTAAGGTCCAATTAGACTACTGGTACAAAAAATAGTATACATACTACGGTTGAGAAGACTATTAATTGCCCTTGTGGCTTAAATTCCTCGGCGCTTTGCGCCTCGGAATTTAATCTCTCCACTCGGGCAATAATAGTCATCTTCTCAACCTTGGTATGTAATATACTATTTATTCGCTTAGATATTGAGTTATTATTTCAAATATTTATTATATGTTCCCTATGTGTAAAAGTACTCGGACATCCTTGGCTTATTAAATTATGTGCTATGCAACCAATATTACATTTCTCATTCACTAGCGAGGACCCTTAATAAGTGAAAACTGGGGTCAGCTGCATATCATCTGTCCGTCTCAACCCCATTATGCAATACAGGTTTAATAGGGATATTGCATCTCTTATTATCTTTAGTAGTCTCTTAATAACATCTTCATATCCGGTTGCGTTTGTATGCAAAGTATATGGGTATATGAGTATGAGTAATCGTTGCTGTCAATTGTCAGTTTTTGCCGTAGTGTGTAAACTTTTATATTGTCTTTAATTTATCTATATATAATTTCTGTTAAATCGTTCTTTTTAACAAGCATATTATCTTTTTCAAGCATTTAAAAGTAAGTATGCATACCTAGATTTATAATTCTGATTAACGTGATAACCTATATACATACAGGGTGTCCCACCGGGAACCAAATCGATCTATATATGGAAAACCACACATAGGAAAATTTTTAAAATTTGGGGGCATGCGAAAGTCGATGGGGGCAACTCGGCTAAAATATTTTCAAGATGGCGCACTTCCGGTTATACAGGAAGTAGATGTCAACTTTCTTATTTCAAATGGAACACCCTGTGTATTATTGCATTTTTGGAATCTACACAAGATTCTAGGCTAATTTTATGTATCACGTCCTATACCTAAGTCTAACTGTTTTTGACTTATTTAATTTTTTACGTGAAAAATTACGTTTGCAGCATCTAAAATAATTAATATTTTTTCCCATAAGGAAGCCCTTATTATTCAATTTGGACTAGAGTCCTTGTTGAGAAAGACCTACTGAAATAGTTTTTTTATAATATTTTGAAAACTTTTAGTACAGGGTGTTTAAAAAATATGATTAAAAATGAAATTGAAAAAAATGCCAAAAATCAATTTTTTCAAATGGAAACCCCCAATTTTTATAATTTTATTTAATTTAGCATTAAAAAATAGTGTAAGTTTGTGTAAGGTTATCTATGCAAAAAATTTTTAGTTTTCGAAATATTGCCAATTTAATATTTCTATTCGGAAATTTTGCTGCGTGAATTTTAAATTCAGTTTCTCTTAGTTGGCTTTGGCGGCATTGACAATCAAATGCTAAAGAAATGTATGACGCTGTCATTATTTGAGAAGTATTATTAATTATTATACCAGGGCGCTTAAATTACACAAACGAAGATTATTTAAACCTAATTATTATTTATGGAGAATGTAACAAAGTTATATCAAGAACATGTGACACATTTTCTATTCGATATCCGCAAAAACAGAAGCCATCACAATGTACCGTTAAACAAATTATAGAAAATTTCAAGAACTTTGGATCCGTCAAAGCAATGGTGCAAAGAAATAAACCTCTCGTTAATAATGAAAATATCGAAATTGCTATTTTGGGATATTTCGTCGCTAATCCAACAATGTCTGTAAGACAAGCTGCATTGGAGTCAGGATTATCAAAATCAACAGTTCACAGAATATTATTATTGTTTAATTTAAAGAGAACAGCAGACACACACGCACACACAGCCGCGCGCACACACACGCAATGTATACATATACTTTTTACAGATTGCTACATGATATGGGTTTTGAATTTTAAAAAGTGGGAAGAAAGAGTATTTTTATTGAAAGAGATGACATCATTAGATGGAGACATAAATACTTACGAGACGAAGGTATAGTTTATCATTTAATTTGTTATACTTTTATGTTCATTACGCAATTTATTATTTGCTTGTGATTGTTTTATTTTTAGGTAGATCTATAATATATACTGATGAATCATGAGTGAATGCAGGACACTCGTTAAATAAAAAGTGGACTGACGTTATTGTTCAAAGCAGTCGACAAGCTTTTACATAAGGACTCAGCACTGGTTTAAAATCACCAAGTGGTCTTGGGTCTCGATTTCCATTAATTCATGCTGGAGGCGAGCAAGGTTTTGTTGTTGGTGCTGAATGTACATTTCTTTGTAAGAAAAATACTGCTGATGTTCATAGCGAAATGCGATTGGTTCAAGAATAAATTGCTTCCAAATATGCCAGAGTACAGAGTTGTTGGTCTCGATAATGCCTCATATCACACGAAAATTAGAAAAGTTTCCAGCAGTAGCACGGAGAAGACCATATTATTGAATGGCTCACTGAGAAGAATATTCCACTTGATAATGACATGTTAAAAAGAGATTTACTGGCTTGTGTGTTAGAGGTTAGGTCTCAGTATGAGAGAAACAAAATTGATGAATTTGCAAAGAATAAAGGGCATTATATTCTCCGGTTTTCACCTTATCATTGTGAATTAAACTCAATTGAAATGGTGTGGGCACAAGTTAAGCACTACGTTGAAATGCACAATACGACATTCAAACAAAGAGATATTGAACAATTAATTGTGGAGGGTTATCAGAATGTAACAGTGAACAACTGGCAGAATTACATTGGCCACCTTGCCAACTTGCAAGACGATGTTGAAGAGTTTATAATTAACGTCACACATTCATCATCAGATCAAGATTCTTTAAGTGATGAAGAAAAATAAAACAATATGTGTACCTACTCCTTTGTATGGTCATGGTTAGTTTTTTCATTAATGTTATCATGTATTATTAACTTGTTCTTATAAATGGGAAAGTATGTTTTTGCAAAATGAATTTGTGAGGAATTTGTGTCTTTAAATGTGTATAATGGAATGTAGATTAACATATTAATATTCAATGAGACTATATAAGTCATGTAACATATTAAAAAATAAAAGTACATGTGTATGTGTGGTTATTGCTATTCTTTTCATAAATATGTATTATTTAAGTTGTTTTTATAAATAGAAAAGTTTTTTATGAAAAATAAACTTGTGATTAACTTTGTCTTGGTCTGAATTTATAGTGGATAGTTGATGAAGATGTCAATATTCAGTAACGAAGAAAATTGTATACCCTAAGTGTTTCTTTGAAATATTAATTCAATTACTCTGGCTTACTATATAGTATAGATTTTAAATAATTTTTTACAGAACAATCCCAAAGGATTATATTATTACAAATATTTTAACTAATCCATCTTCCCGTATATTCTCCCCTTTTAGTGTTTCAAATTACTATTAATTTTTTGTATGCAGTATGCATCAATTTAATGACAAACAGGCGTATAGGTTACGTTTTGATTACAAAAAATGTCAGATATTGAACCGGAACTGTAACGACATTATACAATGAGACGATTTGGCAACCATAAAACCAATTGCCATAAGACCTGTACTGCATAATAAGGTTGAGACGGACATATCAATATTTTATTATAGTCGAGTCGTTTTGGCAACCGACACGGCCGAAGTACGAACTAAAGACGACGATTCAATACCACTACAAATTTCGATCGGCTGAAACAATTTCAAAACAATAAAATAAACTAATTAATTAATATTTCAGGATATATACCTTCCCATAGAAAAATAGTATTACATATAAGGCAATTACAAATTAAATATTATAAATAAAACTATTAAATATTATTTTTTCTACACTATATTTTATATAACGTTTGGCTATTCTGTTTAGGAGGCAAGCATTGTTGACATATTTAAAATGTTTACATGACAGTTATAACCAACGTCAAAAGATAATTATGACAAATGTCAAAAGGTGTATGAATATTATTTATGACAGTCCGGAAATGGCTTTTGTAGGTTATATTACTTGACATGTAATATTTCGCAACATCTCAAATTTGACGCCATTTTAATTTAGTGGTGCATGTCGGATGCGAGAGCGACTCAAGTATACCGGGCTCTTTTTTTATCATTACACATAGCATTTTCTCTATGTGTAATGATAAAAAAAAATTGTCAATGCATTAGCGATATAGTCACTGTATAGTAGACAACCAGTTATACACTAATGAAGAATTTACGTATAATTAATTTTTAAATCAGGTTGCCATGACGGGAAAAACATTTTTTATGTCTAATATTTCTGAATTTTTATTCAAACATAAGTCATAAATTAAATACATTTTATTAAAAAATAGATAATTTATTTATAAATCATGGATAAATACAACAGAAATGAAAAGGTGGCTATAGTAATGTGGTAGCAGAAAAATAATAGTTTAGGGCAAGTTAGAGACATGTTTTCCGTCAATTATCCAGACAGGCCTATACCTTGTGCAAAAACAATTCTGAACTTTTTTAAAAAATTTCAAGAAGATGGTTGTGTTCTAAATTCTCACAAAAAAAGAAATAGAACCAATCATGTTCGAACAGAAGACATGAAATTAAATATCCTGTGTTACGTAGAGGAACGGTCTGTAGGATCTCTTTTAGATGTAGCTAAACATTTTGGAGTATCGTACAGTTCGGTATACAAAACTTTGAAAGAATTTAAATATAGGCCATACAAAATATCAAATCATCAAGAGCTTTTCGAAGAGGATAAGATAAAACGAACTGAGTTTTGTGAAATAATGTTTAACATGTTAAATGAAAACCAAGAAATTTTAAATAAAATAATTTTTACTGATGAGGCTACGTTTACCGTAAACGGTGAAGTCAACTCTCAGAACTTTCGGTTTGTACCCTACATTTATCCATGAAAAATTATTAAATTTCCTATCCATTAATCCATTAGGTACTGGTCCCGTACAAATCCTCACGCTCAAAACCTGACCCGAACACAGTACCCTCAAAAAGTTAATGTCTGGATTGGAATAATAAGCGATAGACTTATTGGTCCATTTTTTATTGACGGTAACCTCACTGCAGTGAAATATTTGAATTTGTTGAGAGACCATATCATTCCATCAATTGAGATGATGAATGTTGATGAACCCTGGTTCCAAATGGATGGGGAATTTTTTAAATAACTTATTTCAAAGACGGTGGATTGGTAGATTTGGTCCCATACTATGGCCTCCAAGATCCGCTGATTTATCTCCAAATGACTATTTTCTTTGGGGTTACCTAAAAAGTAAAATTTACAACAATGTACGAATACGCAACTTGAATGAACTAAAAGAGCGTATACGTACTGCATGTAATGGAATAAGGCCAAGAATTTATTAGAAAAACACTTCGTTGCTTTCAAGATCGCCTTGCTTATTGCCTTGAAAGACAAGGTGGACATTTCGAGAACTTGTTATGATATTAGACTTCACATTTAAGTTCGTTTAATTGTTATAATAAACTAATTATTTTGTTCCAAGTGATATTCTGCATTTTCTTTATTAAAAACATAACCTAATTCTTCTAAGCTTTATTTTGCTCTGTATCGCCCAGTGTTACCAGTACAAGTATTATTGCCGAATCAAATACTTTCGCGCTAAATTTTAACAGTTTCGTAATAAATGTAAAAGGTTTTATGTACGCTGCAAAGTTTAATTTTTCCGTACAAATAATTTATGGTAGAAGTAAGAGAAACGGATCTCCAGAATATTATTTTATTTGTATCGGCCAGTGGGAAATGGCGGAAAATCCTTAATGTAGCAATTATGATGTTGACGACGTGATATATTTCGAATTTTAAAATTGTAAGAAAAATTGTACAAAATTAGTTATTTACGATATAATTGTTAAAAGTGCTATTTTATTTTGCGAGTAAGATTTGCGACACGAGGGTGATTAGGAACTGGAGCAATTTAAAATAAGCAAAATAAAATAACATTTTAACACGTGTATCGTATAGTGTTTCTGCTACAAACTCAATTTTTATTTTAAAATTTTAATAAAAAGTTTAACGAAAATTGACTGATAAAAATCTTATGACAGCTCACTGGTCCTGCTTGTCAAAATACGAGTGTATAACTGGTTGTCTACTATACAGTGACTATCGCTAATGCATTGACAATTTTTTTTTTATCATTACACATAAGGAAAATGCTATGTATAATGATAAAAAAAGAGCCCGGTATACGTGTTATGGTGGGTTTATGCAGCGTTCCTTAACTTAGTATTAGTATTAGTCCTAAGAATTAGTCTTAACCTTAAAAATACACGTTATACAAACATTACATTTTTAAATTACGTCGCGTAAGTGATACGTAGTTGTGTACGTATTCCCACACAAGGGTTAGATCTTGGCTAACGAGGTCCTAACTTAGTCCTAAGAGTTAAAATTTAGGAACTTTCAAGGTCGTGTCCTAACGCGGTCCTAAGAAGCTTACGACTAGTGATGGGAGAACTCGAGTGAAAAATAACCGGGTACCCGATTATTCAAATAACCGGTGTAATTCGGTTTTTGAATCCGAGCGACGAGTGACGGGCGATCGGAGAACCGACACAATAACCGAGTTGCTGCAAATCGGAAATGCGAACTGGCTATAGTCGTACTTCATCGCCCGTCACCCGTCACCTGGTAGTCGTCGCCTGCTTTGAAAAATCGCCTACCGGGTAATTTTTCACCTGGTAAGTAGTCGTCGCCTGCATTGAAATATCGCCCACCGAGTACCGGGTTGTTATCTTTCGCTCGCGTTGTCGCACTACTACTTGGACACTGATTATATTTTTACTCTAAAATGTGCATCTTTAATTTAAAAATATATACAGTATTAATAAACAACATGTAGGTATTTATATAAATACTAACAATAGCGTTAGTTAATATAATTAATATGTAATTAAAAAAACTATATAAATGCACAAAAATAAATAAAAATATATAAAGAACGTAAAAATTATCAGTATGTTTAGGAAACAGTCAATTTCTTCTTAAGTTGGTTAATTGACCGGTGACAAAATATAAGTAATAAACGCAACTTAAATCTGCAATTTGTGTGTTTTTTGTAAATATCTGTTATTTATTGATATATACATATATTTTTTATGGATAATGAAGTAGAAATGCGACAGCCTGAGTAAGGAAGAACCGGATTGTCGGTGTTGCATATAAGGTGAGCGATAAATGAAATATGACTAATGAACTACTTCGTAGGTAACTTAAATATACGATTTACGGCAACCAGCTTATCGTGTTCTTAAAACCTGCCTACGAAATAAGCTTGAAAGTATTTTAGTGTTTTGTACAATTAAGAACTATATGAAAATGTATATTTATAATTTTGAAAGTACACTTTGTTTTTGAACGTCGTTTTTTAAATAAAAATTAGTACTTTTTTATGGAATACCAGAATATTATACAAGGAAAAGTCGTAGTACATTCTGCGGGTTATATCATTTGCATTGTATACATTATACATGTTGGCCAGTTTAATAAATATTATTATTATTATTATTGAATACAGGGCGATGATGCGAGTGAAAACTACTCGAGTGATAATTCGATTATCAAGATCACTCGAGTAGTGAGTAACCGGTTATTGAAATAATTCGATTTTGCCCATCACTACCTACGACCATAAGATCAGCTGACTGAACGCCAACACGTATACTCAATGATCGAACTTTGAATGTACAGAAACCTTTCTATTTTTATCTTTTAGTTGCAGTTAGAAGAATTATAAAGCAGATGTCCCTCCATCTACACTTTTCTTAAATTTATTTAAAATGTTTTCATAGGTATTTGGAAACGTGATTAATGTTTTAAATAAAAATTATTAATAAATATTGATGATTTTACGAGAGAGTTTTAATATATATGATATTTATACAATTTTTCAAATACGTATTTATCCTAAAATATTGGTAAAAATTGGTATTGGTAATGGTCAGTTAAATGGTAGGTGTGCAGATTATAACGTTTCCATGGTATGTTGACGATCTCGAGAGCAACATTATTAACTTTGTTTTATTTTCGACTGTAAATTTAATTATTGTACCTTCTGGCAATAGTTATCTAAATAATGTTTGTGATAGTTCGGTGTCGTACTCACAAAATTTAGGAAAATGACTTGTAAGTACATACATATAAAGAAATAGAATTTATTGGTTAGAATGTTTACAAAACAAACGTTTAGCTGAAATAGGTGTAACCGTATAACTAAGTAGGGGAACTATTTAAGAAATATATGTATATAAATATGCCTATTCAACAAAACATTTTATATTTTTGATCAATAAATATATATTATGCTATTATTAAATTAAATATACATATATGCTATTACACCTGCTTTTTTCATATACGTAGCTGTACGTAGGGATAAATATCAAGTCTTTTTTCAAACAAGTCTTATTAGGGTCGGTTGTACGAAAGCCGTTTAATGCAAAATCAACGGTGAACCCCGTTCAATGCTAAGAATTGCATTGTACAAATCTCGATCAGTCTTGAACGAGCGATCTAGGTATCGTTTAACAGAACGACCGATGGGGGCCGTTCAAGCGCAGATCAACATCGTTATCTGATAAACATAACCTTATAAGTGTGTTAGATTGATAGTTACCATTTATCCATAAGACTTATAAATATTTACACCTTCTTCGTAGGGATCCAATCTCACAATATTAATAATATTGTGAGATGGATCCCTACGAAGAAATAACAGATAATGAAGACTTTTTAGAATTACTAGAACAGATTAGACATCTATGAACTGAAAATGTATTTCGTGAACGCGAAAACCATTACGAAAAGTGGAATGATGAAGAGTTCGTAGCCTGATTTCGCTTATCGAAAAATGTAAAAATTATTAAAGATGAGATAAGCGAAAATATCAATGACCCAACAGGTACCTCGATATTTAAGTATATTTATAGAAACAGAGAACTAATATTTTTGTTGCAGAAGCCATACACTAACATCTGCAGTGATGATTAATCAGTATGCCTACTACAGAGGAAGAAATTAAGAAAGTGTCAAGGTTTCTATAACTTTGGTAGAATTCCTCCGTGTATAGGTGCACTAGATTGCACACACATAAAAATTATTTCTCGTGGTGGAGAAAATGCTGAAACCTTCAGAAATAGGAAAGGTTATTTTTCATATAGTGTGTCGCTGGCCAGGATCTGCCCATGATGCACATAATATATTCAGATGTTCCACTTTGCGGGCAGAGTTTGAGAATGGTGTATGTGGTGATAAGTTGCTTGTTGGAGAAAGTGGGTATGGCATCAAACCATATTTAATTACACCATTAGCTAATGTTGTAACCAGAGCAGAAAACTTGTTCAATGAGTGCCAAATACGAACAAGAAATCCAATTGAAAGATGCTTTGGGATGTGGAGAAGGCGATTTCCAATTTTAGCAACAGGTATTCGATGCAAAGCTGACAAAGTAGAGGCAATGGTTGTTGCTTGTGCTGTGTTGCACAATATAACATGCTTCATGGAAGATGTAGATCCACCAGTTAATGAAGAAATTGAAGCTGCTATGAATATAGTGTCCCCAGTAGATGCAGGTGATAATGCAAGAGATGGTGCCAATAGTTTTATAAGGAATGTGCTAATAAATGAATACTTTGAAAATTTATTAAATATCAATTAAGTTGTTACCGCAAAATCTAATTTATTTGATCCACTGACCAATAAAGCGATAGATTCCAAAGGTTGTATTTTAATTATATAAATTTTATTATACACTTCACAAACTCTACATTTTGTAATCATTTTGCACAATGTTGTTTGTAGTATAAATAAAATTACTTATTAAACGAAATTAATTTTTATTGATACAATACACAGTAAAGATTTAAAATATAGTACAATAACTACAATATATACATTTTATTTTCTAAATTCAACTAAGTACAGCTATTTATCCTAAAAAATAATAATCACTACATACATTTTTGTAATTGAAAATAAAACAGAAAATATGGTACTTAGAATCTAAAAATAATAAATACAATACTACATAGTTATTAATTACAAATAAATGTTTACATATATTATAAGAGTACTTAGTTCTTCTTCTGAAGATCCATGATCTCCATCTTTTTTTATGCTCATCACTTTTCCAATTTACTGTTTAACCCATTTTTGTACTGTGGACCAGTGGCGGCCCGTGATTTTTTGGGACGGGAGGGCACCGGGTGGGGGGGGGGGGGGTCTGAGTGTTTAATTTCAAAAATTAAGTACAGACAAAAAAATAAACTCAATATGTTATATAATTAATTTGTTTGAAAATAAAATCCATTCGCCGTTCCTTACGATTAGCAAAATGATTAATAACTAATTCATTGAAGTTTGGTGTTCATGAGTTTATCTTTATTATAAAATTCATCTAGGTATTTTTGGTTTGCTGTAAAATTGTCAAATTGTATTGTATATTTAAAACATGTGTTCCTAGTTGCTTTAACAAGATGTGATACATCAAAAGAATAAAATATTTTATGTTCTAAGTAAAAGTATGGTGATTCTGGAGTAACTCCTTTTTCTTTTGAATATTTACAAAAATTTGAGCCGACATCAGATACTAGTGCTCGGACAGAAAGCCCAACTGCAAATAACTTTAGTATTGTATTATCTACAGTCTCCTCTAAAGCTTTACCACTATATGTGCTGCTGACTAATACATAACTAACTGGCTGTTTCCAATTCATATGAATGCCCTTAGCAGAGAACCATAGCAAATTTTGCTGGTTTATATGTTGTTTGACCATTTATTTTATGAAATCCTACAATTTCGTCTTTAGTTATATTATAAAATAAATTAGCTTTTAGTCACATTTCATCAATGCGTGGAATGCATTCACGTGCTTATGGTGTAAAATGAGCAGTTTTTATTTCACTTGCAGAATACACAAAATCAACACTCGTGGAGTTATATTCCAATTCTGTGTTAATCTTTGTAATGTTCTTACGCTTTCCAATTGAAGTATTTTACTTAAGTATTTATAAACTCTTGATCTCAAAAATTTATCTGTTAAAAGAAGTTTATCACGGGGGGCAGTGCCCCGTTGCCCTCCCTGCAGCAGCCGCCACTGCTCTGCTCTCTACTAATCGACAAGTAAACATGTGTATTGAAAATACAATGTTCACTACTTTGAACATTTCTTAAGTTGAAGTCTTTTTTTGTTTTATTTTTTGTACTTTCTGATTTAAATATACTTTCTTTTCCTTTATATTACTTGGTCAATATATTTTCGTATTTATGTTTAGGTATTATAATAGGTTCTTTTATTTACTTTCATGTTATAGGCGGGGATGAATTAGATATCAATTTTTATACCCTTTTGTTACTAATGAGTAAATGATTTGGTTATAACTAATGCATTATATTATATTGTTTTTTTCTCGTTATTGTCTACTTAGTTCATGAGTTACATTTATAATTAAAATTGTTTATTTTTCTGGATTGTCTTCGTATGACTATATCTTCGTCAAGAAAAAAGGTAGGTATTAAAAATATACCGTTCCATTTAAAATTTTAAAGAAAAACAGGTAACATAGATACATTGAGAACAGCGCCCCCTGTTATTTTCTTTGTCAATCACGTAATTTCGTACTACATATTCTTCAATTCTTTATAAAATTCTCTATCTAATGAGCCCAGCTACATTAAAATCCGTTGGGGCAAACCAAAATTATACCTACTTTTGTACGTAGACAAACTCCCTCCACCCTCCCCTTCGTATGGGAGTTAGATCAAAAAGTTTCAAACGAAAGTTGTATAAAAACATCCAATAATTTTACTAGTAAAATTTTTAATCTTTCTTAATCTAGAATTTAATGAAAAATTATCGAATTTCTAATTCATCTTGAGAATTGCGCCTTCTTGCGATCATTTTGTAAACTTAAAAATATTTTTGTTGTAATTCCCGTGGTCCATTTTACTATCAAGATTTTTTCCGCCAGGTTGTACGATAAACAGTTGCCGAGATATGGCCGGTGGCCGAGCTTAAACAAACACCCGGTATAGAGGGTGTTAGAAATTAGGTCGGCACTATTGCTAACTTTGTTATTAATGAAGCTACAGTATCGGTTAAATTAGCAAAGTAGTAGTATTTTTATCGTGAACAATGATGGCAGAACCGAATAGACAGTTGAACTTCTAGTTTTCGCGCTATTTACAAAAGTTACTTTTTTTTAAATGGAATACCCAGTATATTTTTAAATATATTGAAAGAAGGAATTATTTTAAAAAAGAAAGTTTTCATACATTATTGACAAGAAATGAAAATTGCGGCAGTTATCCACTATATTATTTCTGAAAAGTTTTTAATCTCTTTTATGTCTGTTTCGTTCTTCCATGTTATATATATATACAATTAATTACGTTAGTGTAAGTATATTTTTGACATTTTGTACTTCATTGACCGGGGTTTTCTCCTAAAGTGATGTTTTTTTTGTGTTTCTTTTAATAAATAGGTCTGATGAAGACTGAGATAGTCGGTCGAAACGTCACATCACGTAGAAGTGTGTTTGTTTTCCATTTACCCCGACCCGTAATTCTGCATTGAGCAGTTAAAAGTTTTCGTACAACGTATAAATCAGTGTGAGAGAATTATATCAGTAATTTACTTATATATATATATATATATATATATATATATATATATATTGAGATGGTCTTGAGCCTCCTCAATACCACTCAATAATTATTTAGTTACAAGTTAAAAAACACCCATGTTTAATTTTTTATTTATTGTTAGGGACGAGCCCTTGTACTATAGGAAATGTTATATTTAGTATTGAATTAATTAAGTAGATGAGAGTAATGAGGAATATATCATGTTCACAGGATCCACCATACATTCTAGTTAACAAACAGTTACATTGTTGACCATAAATCTGAATTCATACAACACAAATTAAAATACAAAGATGGATGTCAAAAATGAGCATCCATAATTATACCAATTACATTTTAATTCAGTAAAGAAACTAAGTCTTGCATATGAACAGAAGTAAACTACAACCTGTTTCAAATTTAGAACATATTAGAATCAGGGCATGAATAATTATACGACTCTAATTTAAGCACAAACATCACATAAAGTATGACGTATAGACCCAGATCACATGTCCTTTTAAAGTGTAAATTTCGTAACAAAATTTAGTAATTGCCTGATATATGAAGTTAAATACTTAAACTGCACATATCACAGCACAGTTAGGATAAGGAATTGTCATGAATTGCACCCTTACAAATGAGTAATTATCGAAAGCATCATTTCTAACTTAGACCAAGTAGCCATCATGAATAAACGTCAAACATCAATATTCAAAATTTAGTAAAACACCTTAAATATAAACATGTTGGGCCAAGTACAGATACGAAGGACATGCATAATTAAGTGCCCTATCAAACTAAAGCCATTAGCAAGAAATTACTACTAAAATCAATATTTAATTTGAAATGTAAAAAAACAGAAATAAAGTTGAATGTATTTAGTAATTAAGTGAATATGTAAACCAGGTCCACATAAAGTCCAAATATCCTTATTTTTGGATAAAATCCAAAAATTATAAAGTTTCATTATTTTTTTGCACATGCCTGTACAAATGTATCGAAAAGCGACGTTAAAAATGCCATACTCATTAAAATTCCAAAAATTAGTATTCAGAGATTTTTACAGACTGAAAATATTTTATTTAGTTATTATAAATATAAAAACTACAGAATAACATCAATTAGCATTGTAAAATAACCAAACATTATTATAATCAATCAAAATATAATCTCCAACGACTTTGGGTTCGAGATTATAAACAATAGACGGCCTTGACCTATAAATAAGGCATACATACTTCGCATGAGAATAGACAGAAAAAGTAGGTCACTGGGCCAGCGTCAGAGTGACGTCACAGTAGTATATAAATCCAGCGCGGGTATTTTCAAACGCCCTCGTCAAGTCGGCCTGTCAAACACGCCGCCGAATACGGAACCAAGGACGACCGCAAGAACATCTCCGAGTCTAAGATCCTGCATAATACAGAATATCCAACACCACCGTCGTTTTTCGATATATTTGCCGGCGTTTCCTGAATTTCGTTCCTGAAGAGGCATCCAGCCGATTCTTCGGAGGATATCCAGCCACAAAGCCCATCCAGTTCATCATAAGGACCTTCCATATAGCTAATGAACATTTTGATATGTTTTAATTGAAGGTATTGTGAACAGTTTACAAGTATTTACGACCTCCAAGAAGGTGTCACGCTAACAACAGTATTTATATCAACTCATATGTAATCTGTAGTTTATTATTAAAATTAAAGTCAATCACAGTTCAGTCAAAGTCAGATTAGTATTTAGAGTTAATAGGATTGATTTCACTAACAAACAAATCATTTGGCTTTCTAATTCACTTGACAGTAAAGGCATTATTTAATCAAACAAACAGTCAGTCACGTTCAAAGAATTCAAACATAACCTATCATGATAACAAGCAACTAAATAGGGTTAGAATGCAGGCAAAGTAATATAATTTCTTACTTACAGTAATTTTGTGTTCCTCCAGTTACAATCAGTTGTAATTGAAGCTTAATAAGTTCATTGTACATTATTTTGGGACAGTATTGCGGTCCATTTCCAATTCACATTTTAACACTCGACAGCTGTTTGTAACTTTTGTGGTCTTTGGTACAATTTATGTTGGATCTGTGTATAATCATTCGCTCATGTAGAGTATATTCCTTATAAATGTTGTATTAGTCCCGAATTAAAGACATTCCATCTACAAAATAAATATATAAATGTTAACCTGTTTAAATGAAAATATAGATAATTGTTGTATATACCTGTGTTTGTATTAATTATTGAGGTAGTAAACATGCACCATCGACCTGCAATTTGCTCGTCCATTTTTATTTACAACAAGGAAGCGCATTTTATTCTTTCCACAGGTGCCTGCTAGACGAGACATCGACGTACCACCTCCAGGAAATAAGTAAAATACAGGTAAATGAGTGATTTAGTAGTGTATTTTTGTCTTACATGAACCCCCTCAACGACCCCTGAGAAAGTATATTATCAAACCGTTCACAAGACTAATTGTAAAGGAGAATAATTCACTACAGTTGCCGGAAACAATACGCACCCCATTAAGACGAGTTCATTGGCTCAATTTAGTAATATAGGAAACCAATTGTAGCGCGAAGATTTAAAGATTTTGAAATAGAATATTATCAAATCAGGCACGTTAATTCCTTTAAATTCATTGGACCTACCGTCTACAGGGAGCAGTCAGATAATTGTTACCCATAAACTTATTTGTATAGTCTTTTGAATATTCCATTTTATAAATATTTCCATTAAAATTAAATTATGATTCAATTAGTTTTGTGATTATTATAGAGTCTCATTCCCATTGATAGATAGAATACCCCCCCTATCGCAATATATGTATTGAAAATTCAAAATATTCTTGGTAGTAGTGGCATACAATGAATAACCAAATATACCAAGAATATTTTGAATTTTCAATACATTTGTATAATTGGCAAAGAATTGTAATATATTATATATATATATATATATATATAATTTACTATGGTCATCATGGGTGTAGCGGCCTCTTATTTAATTAAGGTTTGTTTATGTAAGAGAAACGATGGTTTTTACGTTTCGATATTATCTATAATATCTTTTTCAAAATAATTGTGTATAAGTTGTATGTATAGTATGTGTAAAAGTAAAATGTATTTGACATTGTTTTTTCATTGGACTTCTTATAGATTTCCCATATATAATAAGAAGTCCAATGAAAAAATAATGTCAAATACATTTTACTTTTACACATACTATACATACAACTTATACACAATTATTTTGAAAAAGATATTATAGATAATATCGAAACGTAAAAACCATCGTTTCTCTTACATAAACAAACCTTAATTAAATAAGAGGCCGCTACACCCATGATGACCATAGTAAATTATTTAAATATACGGCCAAGAAATTAAGAAAAGGATAAGAAATAATAAACCTTTTCCTTTTTAAATACTATATATATATATATATATATATATATATATATATATATATATATATATATAAAATATATTACAATTCTTTGCCAATTATACAAATGTATTGAAAAATTGAAAATCTTCTTGGTAGTAGTGGCATACAATGAATTAAAAGTAATAACAATATGACAACTGGTTGTCAATTAGAAAACAATGACAAATATAAAATGTAAATCAAAATGTATAAATGAAAATGTAATCAATAAGCATAGGACAGTCGAGATTATTTCTATAGTCACATTAAAAGGCTTGGGGTCTACCACAAACTGTTCAGTCAATCCAAATATACAAATAACAACGACGCAACTATGTAAAGAAAGATTAAGAGTAGAACTGTTGATAATATAACAATATAGAATGTAAAATAGTCATGTATAAATGTAAATGAAAGCAAATAAGCGTAGGACAATCGATAATTACTCATGTAATCCTATCAAAATGGCCTAGGTTCACCTAAACATGTACAATTTTGATTGAAATACATAAAAAATCAACGATGCAACTATGTATGTGTTAAGATGTATTTGTAGCTACAGACATATATGTTTCTACCTAGTTTGGTTTCGTCAGTGCAGCATAACAAAGAAAGTGTATGTTAAAGCATTAATATGTGAATAAAAAATATAGTATTACCTTAAAATGTCAATCCAAAATGTCCAAGTGTAAAACAACTGTGAAAATACCTAAACTGTGTTTAGGTATTTTCAACCAGGCAGTTAATAAAATATATTACAATTCTTTGCCAATTATACAAATGTATTGAAAAATTGAAAATCTTCTTGGTAGTAGTGGCATACAATGAATTAAAAGTAATAACAATATGACAACTGGTTGTCAATTAGAAAACAATGACAAATATAAAATGTAAATCAAAATGTATAAATGAAAATGTAATCAATAAGCATAGGACAGTAGTATTAGGTATTTTCACAGTTGTTTTACACTTGGACATTTTGGATTGACATTTTAAGGTAATACTATATTTTTTATTCACATATTAATGCTTTAACATACACTTTCTTTGTTATGCTGCACTGACGAAACCAAACTAGGTAGAAACATATATGTCTGTAGCTACAAATACATCTTAACACATACATAGTTGCATCGTTGATTTTTTATGTATTTCAATCAAAATTGTACATGTTTAGGTGAACCTAGGCCATTTTGATAGGATTACATGAGTAATTATCGATTGTCCTATGCTTATTTGCTCTCATTTACATTTATACATGACTATTTTACATTCTATATTGTTATATTATCAACAGTTCTACTCTTAATCTTTCTTTACATAGTTGCGTCGTTGTTATTTGTATATTTGGATTGACTGAACAGTTTGTGGTAGACCCCAAGCCTTTTAATGTGACTATAGAAATAATCTCGACTGTCCTATGCTTATTGATTACATTTTCATTTATACATTTTGATTTACATTTTATATTTGTCATTGTTTTCTAATTGACAACCAGACAACCAGTTGTCATATTGTTATTACTTTTAATTCATTGTATGCCACTACTACCAAGAAGATTTTCAATTTTTCAATACATATATATATATATATAAATAAAGAAAAAAATATTGCGGATTATAGAATAATAAAGTATAAAATTTCATGGGGTAACTCCACTCAAAATGCAACTGCGGACACGTGTTTCGAACTACTTGGTTCTCGTCAGCGCAGTGTAGCCAAGGAATAGGATGGGATAACCTTGGAGCTGAAAAACATCAATCAGAGACATACACAAGGTTATCCCATCCTATTCCTTGGCTACACTGCGCTGACGAGAACCAAGTAGTTCGAAACACGTGTCCGCAGTTGCATTTTGAGCGGAGTTACCCCATGAAATTTTATACTTTATTATTCTATAATCCGCAATATTTTTTTTTTCTTTATTGTTATCCTGTGGGTTCAGATGGCTTGCAGGTGGACAATGTCTACCTCGCGGCGACGTTAGATTCATTCTCAGTATCGAGGACACTCTAGCTGAAGCCTCAATTGGTAGGCTGTCCCTTGTGTATGTCTCTGATTGATGTTTTTCAGCTCCAAGGTTATCCCATCATATTCCTTGGCTACACTGCGCTGACGAGAACCAAGTAGTTCGAAACACGTGTCCGCAGTTGCATTTTGAGCGGAGTTACCCCATGAAATTTTATACTTTATATATATATATATATACAAATTGTGTGAAGGATTTTTTTACTTTTCCTTCTTTTCTTAGCCGGTTTTAAAAAAAGCCGAAAATACCAAGAATTTCGACGATACATAATATATATATATATATATATATATATATATATATATATATATATATATGACAAATTGATATTTTGGGTTATATATGACAAATTGATATTTTGGGTTATTTGCCGCGTTAATTCAAATCAAGTATGCATATACGAAATAATTCGTATATGCATAAGTGATATGAAATGTAATGCATATCTACACCACCAATTGCTGACATTGCAAATATCAACGTGTAGACAGCTGTTTCGATCTAACCTGGATCTCGTCAGTACACGAAGGTGATATTTGCAATGTCAGACAAAGTTGGATTTCCTGCCTATATACTTGATTGGGTACCAAATGCCTATGAGAAGACTCCCAGCGGCATCTGTGATCCAATATCAAGAACGCAAGGAAATGTTAACCCTTAGTAGAACATCTACTTTATCGGGCAACTGTAGATATGCATTATGTAGGTGACTTTACCTACTTAATAAACTACCTCCCCAGAAAGGTTATGTCAAAAATGACGTTTTTCGCGGTTATGTGATGACAAATTGATATTTTGGGTTATTTGCCGCGTTAATTCAAATCAAGTATGCATATACGAAATAATTCGTATATGCATAAGTGATATGATATTGGATCACAGATGCCGCTGGGAGTCTTCTCATAGGCATTTGGTACCCAATCAAGTATATAGGCAGGAAATCCAACTTTGTCTGACATTGCAAATATCACCTTCGTGTACTGACGAGATCCAGGTTAGATCGAAACAGCTGTCTACACGTTGATATTTGCAATGTCAGCAGTTGGTGGTGTAGATATGCATTACATTTCATATCACTTATGCATATACGAATTATTTCGTATATGCATACTTGATTTGAATTAACGCGACAAATAACCCAAAATATCAATTTGTCATCACATAACCGTGAAAAACGTCATTTTGGATATATATATATATATATATATGATGATATGGTGTATAACAGCGTATTGCCCTTGAAAAGCACTTGCATACGACACGGTAAGTACCGTTTAAAATTTCCTGGTAATTATTTTATAAATTGAATTTTTATTTCAAATATTTAATTGCCTCGGGCTAGCTATGTTGGTTGCCTAACCATAAGATGGGTAACGTGTTTTATTTAAAATAGCATGGACCCTGTTATTTATCCATGTGCTAGTTTATTGTTAATAAAATTAAACATGGTGTTTTATTTTATTTGACTGCTCCCTGTATATTAGAACTAATCTTTGAATTACTTATTAAGCGACTGAATTTGTAACAGTTCAAATTCGGTCCCTCAGTTGGTGCACCTGGGTCACACCCACGTGGATGCAGAGAAATTCAAAAAAATGTACGCGCTCTATGATAGCTAGGTTATGTGAACCTGGAAAAAAATCAGTTTGTTGTTGGTTTTGACGTTCTGAATTTGAGCTCTAATATAATTAAATCTCATTAATGGGTCGTAAAAGGGATTCGGTTGTTGAACCTGAGGAAGAGTACACGACTTACTTCTGTATTACAGCTTACAAACACGTAGAAAGGGGCCGATTCCTGATGGTCTTGTAGATAACCTAACAAACAAATGTACGACCGAGCATGCTTTTTAAAACAGCTGTTCGGTCAAGGTTGATGGATAGTATAACTGGGTCAAATGAAAACACAGGTGTTTATTAGATTATGGTTTTTTATTATTATTGAATTGAGTGTAGCTTTATATTTACAGTTTAAAACATCCTTATCAAGAATGTCTGTAGGCATGACCTTTACTTGGAATAACATGAACAAATTACTCTACGCAAGTCATATTAGGCATACACATAACAATGTTTAATCGGTCTACTTTACTAATGGTAAACAATTTGATTCAACGTGGATTTCTATATGGAAGTTAATGACTCTTCGTTTCTTAAAATAAACTAATGTAACACGTAAGTTTTAAACTTAGATCGTTGTCTAATTTAAAATGCATGTATGGTATTTGAATCATAGGTTAAATATTTAAATATATCCGGCTATTATGTACTATTTAAAACCGGCTACGTGAGAAATGAACGTTTAGTCTTGGTAAAAAGACTCGGATTACACTTAAGTCTGACTTGACTGTTAGTCATTTACAAGTTTATCTTGTTTCCTTCTAATGAACGTGACCTTATATCAATATCACTTTACATACAGTTTTGTTTGTTTAACTTTAAGTTCGCTGGCTGGAAAGAATGCAGGTGCTGCTGTCGTTCTTGAAGGGGGCTCCACAGATGCTTGTAGATGAAGGAACGTCTTGATCCTCCGGGTTGATTCTCTTGATAGGCACCCCTGGTGTATCTTCTTGGCGGCACCTTGTTCAGATGTGTTGACTCGTTGTAGATGACTGGACACAGGTTCGTATTTTTTTCAAATATATTTGAATTGTTGTTTGGTTAACTCCCTGGTAGTTGAAGTTAATATCCTTGTTGATTATTTCTTTCTTTCCAGTACGTTATTTGCATCCTTGGTTTTTCCAATATCGAAAACACAGGATTGACTTCAATGTGTGTAGTTGCACTAGCTCGCACTTTGTTTCACAGAAGTGGGATGCTCGCGAATATTTAGAACAACCTTACTGGTTGTGTGTAAATCTTGTAGGCACTGTTCTTTTCACAACCTTACTGCTTGGTTGTTGTAGAAGAATCCCCTTTTAAATCAAGGTACTGTCCTTTTATACTTTCCTATGTTTGTATGGTGGTTGTCAAGACAACCAACAAAATTCAATCAAGCCGACAATTATCCGTTCATTTCAAAAGGCAAACCCTATTGTTTCGCGATTTTATTGCCTTCTTAAAGTCTTTTGAAATTTATTTCTACTATATTCAAATTTAGAATTCTGATTTTTGACAATTAAACGCGTGTTAAAAACTTTAATAGTAGCGCGTTTGATTTTCCTAGTACAGTTCTGCTCATAAAAATATTATTTTTTTATAATTTTTGATTTGCCTAACATACTCAATATGTGTATCTCTAATGCAACGGCGTTTACAATGGTTCTCTTAACATTTAATTACATCGTTTCTTTGTTTCTTTTCCGTTTCTTTTTACCAGACAACAATTCATTTATATAAAAAAAAATAAAATTATTTAAGGGTGACTTTTGACAACCTATATTCAAACATGTGGTGAAATCTTAATAATGCTCATGCCCTGTTTGTACAGTACTTGAATATGTAAAGGGCTTTTGGTTCAATATGTGTGTACCCAAAAGTTTGTTTCTTTACTGAATTAAAGTTATCTTTGACATAATAAATGACATTTACGTTTGACGTATGTAAAAATCAAAAGATGCTATTGATCTTTTCACGGTCTTTACATTTCCATTTGCTTACAAAAACCTATGATACATCAAGTATTGATACTGAAGTATCCCTATTAATTTGCAAATTTAACAATTTTAGTCGATTTTTATTATAAATCATACTTTTGCAATGGCCATATTTGTCGACCCAAAGTAAACATTTTTATAAGTAAACCAATGAGCAGGATACAAATGTTTAATATCTTTGTTATGTGTGATGCGAGTCTGCGCACATTGTATGCGCATTTGACCTTAATTATATGCCCAATTCAACAATAATTATTTTAACTACAATGTACAAGGGTTCGTCCAAAAGTGAATCTTTTAAAACATGAACGAAAATCTAAATATTCATATTTTACAGATTTGACTGGTCGTGGCTAAGATCCAAGACCAGTTCAATATATATATATATATATATATATATATATATATATATATATATTATGTATCGTCGAAATTCTTGGTATTTTCGGCTTTTTTTTAAAAAAATTTATATGAAGGGTTGGTTAATAATAAAAACGGTTTTTTGACGTTTCGAAATTATGTATAATTTCCTCATCAGAAAATCATGAGTTAAATTTTAAAACAACTATTGTTTACATCACAACACTGCAAATATGACAAACAAAAAATTTTCAGTAAAACAAACGACATAAATTTTAATAAATAGTACTTACAATAATATTGGCCGTCTGTGTATATATGGCTTTGATTGTTGTTAACATTAATTGCTTTGCACATTCTTTCGATTAAATTATATTCTTTTAAATATAGTAATTCTTTCTGTGTGAATTCACTGAATGTCTGTTGAAAAGTAATAGCACGATGTCTAAGTGTGTATTTTTGTTTTATCTACTTTTTTAGTTGAAAGGTTTTGTCTATTCGTGTAAATAGTACAGCGGCGCATCTCGACAAATTTCATATTATTGAAAAATATATCTGGGATATATTTTGTGTGTCTGCTCTATCGTTTACTGCGTTCTTATGTTTTTTAATTTTTAGACTTTCAAGTATAGTTCTTGATTTGCTGTTATGTTCAGTAGCTAATATTGTTGTTTGTTTATAATTGAAAGAATGGTTAGTTCTATTTTCGTGTTTCTTTAGGGCTGTACTATTGGTGGCGTATTTGTGCCCATTTAACCGGTCTTGTAGGTGTTGGGATGTCTGTCCGATGTATACGCTATCACAGTTGTTGCAAGGTATTTTGTACACGATGTGGGTCTTTTTTAAGATGGGAATGTTATCTTTAAGGTTTGTATACAGCTTATTTAGGTTATTGAAATTTTTGTTAGCTGTAGTTATGTTGTATGGCAATAGTATTTTATTAATTCTCTCGCTTAAATTAGGGATGTATGGAATGGGTACATATTTTTTTTGGTTAGTTTTATTCGGTTGTGAATCTGTTATTGTGTTATGGTTGTAGTATATATTAAGTTGGTTTTTAATGATTTTGTTTATGTATTGTGGGGGGTAGTTGTTTTTCTGTAATGATGTTTTTACCTTTTTTAGTATTTCTGGTCTATGAATTGGACTTGTTAAAATTATAGCTCTGTTTATTAGGTTTTTGACAACATTTTTCTTGAGTGAGTTTGTTTGGTTTGATTTGTAGTTTAGGACAATAACAGATTCACAACCGAATAAAACTAACCAAAAAAAATATGTACCCATTCCATACATCCCTAATTTAAGCGAGAGAATTAATAAAATACTATTGCCATACAACATAACTACAGCTAACAAAAATTTCAATAACCTAAATAAGCTGTATACAAACCTTAAAGATAACATTCCCATCTTAAAAAAGACCCACATCGTGTACAAAATACCTTGCAACAACTGTGATAGCGTATACATCGGACAGACATCCCAACACCTACAAGACCGGTTAAATGGGCACAAATACGCCACCAATAGTACAGCCCTAAAGAAACACGAAAATAGAACTAACCATTCTTTCAATTATAAACAAACAACAATATTAGCTACTGAACATAACAGCAAATCAAGAACTATACTTGAAAGTCTAAAAATTAAAAAACATAAGAACGCAGTAAACGATAGAGCAGACACACAAAATATATCCCAGATATATTTTTCAATAATATGAAATTTGTCGAGATGCGCCGCTGTACTATTTACACGAATAGACAAAACCTTTCAACTAAAAAAGTAGATAAAACAAAAATACACACTTAGACATCGTGCTATTACTTTTCAACAGACATTCAGTGAATTCACACAGAAAGAATTACTATATTTAAAAGAATATAATTTAATCGAAAGAATGTGCAAAGCAATTAATGTTAACAACAATCAAAGCCATATATACACAGACGGCCAATATTATTGTAAGTACTATTTATTAAAATTTATGTCGTTTGTTTTACTGAAAATTTTTTGTTTGTCATATTTGCAGTGTTGTGATGTAAACAATAGTTGTTTTAAAATTTAACTCATGATTTTCTGATGAGGAAATTATACATAATTTCGAAACGTCAAAAAACCGTTTTTATTATTAACCAACCCTTCATATAAATTTTTTTAAAAAAAAGCCGAAAATACCAAGAATTTCGACGATACATAATATTTAAAAAACCGGCTAAGAAAAGAAGGAAAAGTAAAAAAATCCTTCACACAATTTGTATATATATATATATATATATATATATATGCGAGACCAGAGTTTCAGATACCAGCAAGTGCGACTGCGCATAAAAAGCCGACAAACTCCGAGCGTTGAGTACTCTTAACATAAGCGCATGTAGATGTCACTAAATCGACGATTCTTGTTCAAGTGGAGCTACTCAACTAGACAGTCGCCTTAGGGCGTGCATAGAGGAAGGGTATAGCGTATTTGGATCTCATATGTACAATTCATTACGTAATTTGAATTTAAAAAAATCTTGAATTAATAATTATAAATAATTGGTGTAGTATAAAGAGCAAATATTAATAATTGGATATATTTAACAGTTAGGTATTGTGATTAAATATTTATTTAAATACAATGTATTTAACATGTTCATTAATATTAATTAGATAATATTGTGCATAAATAAATATTTAGATAGATGATAATGTGATAAAAAACAATTTAAATTTAATAAACTAAAGATGACTTTTTAGTAGGTATATTGAATTTAAGTATACATACTTATAAGTTTAATATGCGTATTGTTGCCTATGCCTACCATATATAATTTAAGAAGCAATGTTGGTTGTATAAATAGATGGAGTAAGTGCTCCCAAACAAACCTATTTCGCCATATTAAAAAGTTTTATCTAATTTCTATCAACAATGTGTTATTAGAATTGCTATTCTTAGGTATGTACATGTAAATATAATGGGTGAGACTAATAAATGCAGTACATATCTAATGTCCAATTTTCTTTACTCCAACCACAATTTATCCTTGTTTTAGAGAATGGTTATGTGTTGGGCCCCTAATTGCACACATTATAATGTAAGGGAAGAATGTACATTTTTAAGATTTCCCTCAGATGAGAAGCTTAGGAAACGATGGTTAAAGTTATTGAGGTTAGTTTTGAATATGATTGTCTTTGTTTAAAAAGATGGCTAAAGGTTAGAAACACGCCTGCACTAATAATACTAAATTGAAAGAAAAATATTGAGTAACGCATATGTAAGTATGTGAATAGAAAGCATACGTTCTAATATTGTTTTTTAAGAGAACTTTTAATATTTTGTACTCACATGCAGACAATGAAACCGGCATTTTCATATTTTATAAAACATAAGCTTTCTATTTAATTACATACCTACTTGATATTTTTCTTTTATATTATTTGTGTCGGTGTCATTCCAAACTCTTAAAAATAAATATGTAATGGTCTGCAAAGGCTTCTGAATATACCTCGATTAATTTTATATAATTATTTTTTTTAGGCAAGATGATACACCAGGAGCAGGTGCACTTATATGTAGTTGACATTTTTGAAGGTGGTAATAAGGACAGGGGTCCAACTATATTCAAACACAACATAAGCAAGCCTTTCGAGACCCACTATCTTTCCCCTGAAAGGAAAAAACCAAGAAAGAAATTTCCATTGGAAATGTAAGTATTTATGTGTACTTTTTCTAAATGATGTACAATTAATTAAAACATATGCTTATAAATGAATTAACAAAATACACGGAATGTGACAAAAGTAATTATTGTTTTAGCTTACCAAGTATTAGCTTTAGAGAGCAAAGTACCTTGCAGGAAATGGTTGTTCAACCTAGTACAAGCAGAACATGTGGCACTCCAGTTGAAGAAAAGGAGAACATTTGCACTGAAAATGTTATGGTTGAAAGGACACAGCAAACAGAATATGTCGTCATAAAACAATTATCTGTTCAGTTTTCATATAATCATATCCAAGGAAAAGACAAGTTAGTACTTTTGTATACAGGACTTCCTACTAGCACTATATTTGAAACACTGGATAAATAATTACCTGAAATGGCATGTTGGGAAATTGTCCTGAACAGATCAGTTGTTGATGACATTAATGAAGCTACGCCAAAACTTTCCACATGAAGATTTGGGATTACAATTTAATGTGTCACAAGCAACTGTTTCAAATATTTTAATAACACATGTTCATTTAATTCATGAAATTTTCAGTTAATGAAAGAAATTCTTTCTAGGAACAAAAATATATCTTGTTTGCCAAACTGCTTCAGTTCTTTTACAAATTGTAGAATAATATTAGATTGTACAGAATTATATACAGCTGTACCCCAAGAATCCATGGCTAAACAGAAACAGATCTATAGTTCCTATAAACATAGGAATACTTGGAAGGGGCTGATATAGCTCCAAATGATGTAATCACATATGTGAGCAAACTATACCCTGGGTCTACATCAGATAAGAAAACAGTGCAGTCATGTGGAATTCTTCAGCAGCTGTTACCTGGGGATCTTGTGATAGCTGCCAAAGGATTCCTCATAAGGGATTTACTACCAGCTGGTGTTTCTCTCAATATTCCACCATTTTTGACCACGTCTCAATTTACAACAGAGCAACTGCAGCAAACTGAATATATAGCTTGTGCACGAATACATGCTGAATGAGCCATACAGCGTATGAAAGTGTTTAGTATTTTAAATTTCATACCAAAAACACTTTTATCTTATGCCACAGTTATATTCCACGATGTTGCTGCATTGACAAATTTGCAATACCCATTATTAAAACCGGTTGAACAATACTATAACAATGAATAAATGTGTCTACTTTAATATCTTGTTTTATTTTTCTATATTTACTTCATAAACAAAATATCTGAAGGTGTAGATTTTATTAAAAAAAATATTTAGAAATTTTATCGTATTTATAATTTGTTTATTAGTCAAATTGTACAATTGATAAAATATTTTATGTATCTTTATTATTTAGAATATAGGGGAGAAATACATTAAAGTAAAAGTTTTCTAATATGTCAGAGTCCCATTGTACATCCTTTTTAATACGAATAACTTCATATTCATTTGGAGTCCAAGTAAAAAGTAAGCAATATTTTCTGTTCGTTAAATATAGTTGGTGATAGTATGGATGATGTTTTTCAACAATACCATTCCTAAAATAGTTTTGGTCTACCCTAAAAATATTAATTATTGTTAAATAAAATTTTGGTTTTATATGTTTTTTTCTTACCTTGACCCAAACATTATATCTCAAGAAGCTGTATAGGTTTTCCATTGTCTCCTAAAATGATCCTGTCAGTGAATAGCCGAGCCATGGATTGTCCTTATTAACTAAAACTTGTCTGAATTTTAGGTTTTTCTCTTTCATATAGCAGTCTCGTGCTTTCTGCTCAAATGCTACTCCATGCAGCATATTTTTATTGCAATATAATGATGGTCAAAAATAACTGAAACATTTTTTTAACCAATTGTCTTTGCTATATGTGAATATGAAATAGCATCGGGATCCAGTTATTCTAAACTGCCTAGCCAATTTCCATTGTTGTCTTGCATTATTATCTGCAGATCTTATACAGGTATTTCTGCATAATTGAAGAGGTTCATTGCAGACTAATTTCAAATTAAAAACATCTTTGCAATGTTCAAAAAGAAGATATATTCACTGAACACAATCACATCATGAGTTCATTTTGCTCTCTGAAAAATGTCACTGACGACTTCAATCATCGACACCATTTGCTCATCAACCTCTTCAACATTGTTGACAATCTCCAGTCTTTCCATGCTTACGTCCCTTGTTATAATCAATATTCATTTATATTATTTACTGCTACAATAATGACATAATGAACATAACTTACTGATGTTTTGCCAATACGCTGTCTGGTATGGCATTTACTAATGTGTCAAAGCAAAAGTCCTGCATCTCCACTGTTAGATCCGATGTTACAACCTCTTGCTGGGTAAAACACTTTGTTTCTAACAAGGGCTTTCCTTTCTAAAATTTAATCAAAAAAAAAATTATTAAGTTGTGTTATTCAATTATTGTAATTGATACAACCTATTGCAATATAACAAAGTAGCAAACAATGTGTTTGCACTGACTTCCATCTCCTGCTTCACATGTGCAACTGATCTTTGCTAGTTTCACCTCCGCATTTTCCACAATTTCAAGAATTCCTTCGATTGTGTGAGGTGGGGGATCTAATGCACTTGTCTGGAGGCATAATGCATATATGTGAATCGCCTTCTTTGTCATTTCTGTCGCCTCGCATAGAATTAAATGTTTGCATTTTAAAATGTTTTCACCTTCAGTGAAGTTCTGGAAGACGGCGTTCCGTTTAATGCCTCACAAACCTCAGCAGTACTTAAAAATAGATTGGTAATATCCATAATACAACCTAAAAATTAATATGACATCGTAATATTCTGACATACTATATAAAATGCCACTTACCTTCTGTTAAAACAACTAAAAGAGCGATAGACAGTACAATATTCATAATATAAACACGATAAACCTGATCTGATACAAACTAGGGTTGGGCGATAAACATCGATGTTCATTGAACATCGGTATTTTAGGATCGATGTTCGAAGTTTGCAATTTAGATTTATCGATAAACTATCGATGTTAGAAGAAATATAGTGAACATCGAACTTTTAAGCTTGACAGAATGTATTTGCACTATAATCACAAAATAAAACAGCGTCCTCTGTTGACAAATACAAAAATGTTTCCAAATTAACACTTCACATACAGGCTACGAGGATGTAAAATTGTCTACGAATAAAAGAAGTATTTAAATTTCACAGTGCTATATCATATAAATTCGAATATTTCATTTTAGGCTCTTTTAAATATTACTTAGTATAAATATTTAAATAATATATAATTAAATACATAAATGTATAGTACTTTTAATGTGCAGAATAAAAGTTAAATTATGTATGCATGCAGAATCAGTGAAGGAGGTAAACGTATTTTCATAGAAAAAGAAGGGAGATAGACATTACCGATGTATACTTCTTCGGGAAATTCCCTAGTGCATACAATCATACACGACGATACACGTATTAAATGCAAGATGACACATCAGAAATATAAAACCATATCCATATGTATCTCAGTATTTGCCAGGGTAGTCAAAAAAAATGCAAGACTATAAAATCCCAAATAGAAATCGTTCTCTTAAAAGTTTTGATACACGTAAATGTATACCTATAGGTATTTTTTAAGTATCAGACGATTTAAGTCATGTGCGTTGTTTCATGCGTAATTGCATAATATTGTTTTTTTATATAGTTTTTTTTTGAGTAGTTTCTAACGTTAACTACATATTATAATAGTATATTAAAATACAAGTTTCATAAGACACGATTTTTGCGCACGCGTTCAAGTTTGGAAAACGAGCCGCTAGGCGAGTTTTCTAAAGAACAAGTGCGCAAAAAGTCTTATGAAACGTGTATTTTATACTATTTTTTCTATTTCAGTTATTAAAAGTTCAAAAAAGCTTAAAATAAGAGACATGTTTTGTTCGACTATTTTAGAAATTTTGCATTTTTGAAGTTGGTTACTCTGATTTTTAAGTACAACGTTTTAAATATTTGAATATCGGTGGTGCTATATGTAATTGTGTTTAAAATTCAGACTGATTTATACAATAAATTATTTCAAATTATCAACAAAAAGGACGAAATAAATAACTGTACGCCCCCAGAGATTCGCAAAATAGCAGAAGACAATTTACAAAATCTTTCGTCCACAAACTCTCTACATATTTATCAAAACAAACTTTTATAACAGTTGTACTATTCAACATGGTCATCCGAAAACTTATCATCCAACTCTGCTGAACAATTTATATTGCTAAATTAGTAAGTGAAATGTTAGCATGTGTGCTTTTTATTCTTTGTACAATTTTATTGCACATTTTTGTTACTTTAAAGACTTATATTTTGACATTTAAATACGATTTGGTTCCATTTTTTTTGTTACCAACTTAAAAAAAATAAAATTAGCGTGCGATAAAGTAATACTTTATGCAACCAAAACGGGTGTCGTAAAGTGACCTTTATAGCACCGGAATAGAAAAATGTATATATTTCTTTTATTAATTTTTTTGAATAATGATATCTTTTATATCATTTTGTTAAGGACGTAAATTAATTAAGTTATAATAAAGTTTTTGTTAAACTGCCAAAAAATAAATCTATAATAGTATATTATGACACTAGTGCATAATCAAGCTTTTAAAGCACGAGTAACGAGTTTAAAGCCACGACGCGAAGCGGAGTGGCTTTAACGTTTCGAGTGCTTTAAAAGCTAATTATGCACTGTGTCATACGATATTTTTTAGTATAAATGCAACAATAATTTTAATTAGAAGAAATCAAATCAATAATTTCAATACATATTATCGAGTGACTTGTCATTTGACATTTCCTGACATTTCAATGGACTATTAAACGCTTGGGATTGGCTGTTACCAAGCAACCTTTATACGCACGCCGTGCGATAAAGGCCCGATTATGCACGCTTATGGGTGTGTTTTGATTGGTTTATGATGCATGCATACTAAAAAAACGATTATCGACGTTTAAAAACATCGATGTTTGATATCCTAGAAATCCAAAAGTCGGTAAAAACGACAGTAAAAAATCGGTAGATGTCGGGCAAAAACGGTAGGTTGCAAATATAGAGGCAAACATTGTTACAGAAAAAATAGTTTTTATTAAAAAACAGATACAAAAATAAAATAAGAATTGAAAAAATTAATCAACTCCAAATAAACTAATTTTCGCTTGATAAAGTATACAAATTTTGTTTGTTTATATGAGTCAATAATTGTTTATCAACAGGAAAATTGTAGCAACTATTATTTCCTAAGGCGATTAACAACAGAGGTCTGTGCGCTATTATTATATATAATATATTGCTTAGTTTGTAACAATCTTATTATAGATTTTGTGTTTAATTTGTTCCGTTGCATGGTTTTTATTAAGTTTATAGAAGAGAATACTCTTTTTACTTTCTTATACGTAGTATAAGGAAGTATTGTGATGATGAAAATTTTCGACCTAGAGATTTTTGCAGATGTCCACGTTTTGAAGTCCCCTGATACCGAAAAAGTGGTTTTTAAAAAATGTCTGTGTGTCTGTGTGTGTGTCTGTATGTGTGTGTGTGACCACGATAGCGGTCAAACCGCTGTAGATATCAAATCGTAAAATCGGTAGACCGGAAGTAGCAGTTTACTTCAGCGAAAAAATCGAATTTTGCCAATATTTCATCAACTACTAAATTTATACAAATTTATAAAGAATTCATATGTATGTTAGAATTGAGAATAATTAGTTTTTTGCGAATATTTCGCAAGTCATGCTTTTTAGATAAGTACGTTACGGGTATAAAAGTATTTAAAACATAATTTTCAATATCTTTTGTATAAAAAAAATTCAAATTTCTGACCGGAAGTGCCACTTTTACTCTTATCGAATAGCGATTTTTTGCAAATATGTCGTAAGTTATGCATTCTATATATATTTATCGAGAGTATAAAAGTATTTAAAACTGGATTTGCAATTTTTTTTGTATATATGAAATTTCAAAATTCGGACCGGAAGTAGCACTTTTACTCTTAGCGAGTAGCACTTTTTTGATAATATCTTGCAAAGTATGCATTCTATAGAGATTTATTAAGAGAATGAAAGTACTTAGAATAGGATTTTGAATAATTTTTGTAAAAGAAATTCTTAAAATTCTATAATTTGAAACGCTCATACGTATAAGAAAGTCGTGTGGTGGCCACACCTCACTTTTTGTTATTAATTTATAGTTTCTAACCAATATAGCATCTACGGCATAATGACAGATTAATTATATTTTTCGTGTACTTGGCTACGAATTTTAATGTTATATAATACATATATAGTTCGTATCTGCACGCGGCGAGTGTTGTTCTTGACCTATCTAAAAAAAATAATGTATTCGGGTTGCTTATAGAGCAGATCTTAGTAGAAGCACTTATATCGGCCTTCATGTTGTTGATATTATAAATACAAATGAGGAGCCAGCAGTTTTTGTTTTCTTTTATAAATCATTCAAGTACAGAATGTAGTACAAAATGCATTAAGAAACAATTTTCGAAAATAAAATAAAATTGACTTCAAACTTAATATATATATCAGATAAAATAAAATCTTAAACTATAATAACGAATAATCAGCACTATTTTCTATTAAATTTGTTTTTAAGTGCAGTTTAAGAGATTTATCGAATGATCTAAAATATTATCAATCAACTTTTAAAATTACATGTTATTAATTCTATTTCATTATTTATAGTAACTAGTATGTATTAATAATAACTCTCGATAGAGGCTTTCGATAGTTGCAATTAACTATTATCTATAGAATATTACAAATCACCAAAAATGTTGTTGAAAAGAAAAATGTAGTGCATAATTACTATAGACCGGACACGAGAGGCCGATAACTCATCGCCCATGGGCGCACTATTGAAATGTTGTGTTTTTTAAGAGGTTTTAATATTATTTATATAATTGGATAACAAGTGGGTGGTAATCTATGAAATACAAAATACAAAGTATTAATATTTACTAGCAATACTTACTCAAGGTTCTCTTCTGTAAGATGTCTTTTTTTTGAATGAAGTATATCCATGTAGATAGAAAACGGCCATTCTATATCGCAACTGGTTATAGGTTCATACTGGAAGTATTCTTTTATTTCGGCGTATTTAGCAGTTAGATTTTGTGTGTTTGTTTCCATACACAGTTGCCGTAACTTTATTAAATCTAGATTTTTATTAAAAGCTGGCTTCTAATTTTGTGCCGAAGGTCACATTCAAAGACACTTGGAATACTTTTGAAATTATTAATAACCACATCTAAAGTGGTTAATGAATCTTTTAATTTGAGATTTCGAATTTCAAAGTATGTGATTAGTTTAGGCAAATTTCCAAAGTGTTCCTGAAGGAATAACAACTGATTTTTTAAATTTAGGATTTGTGCTAGTTCCCTGCAAATTTGCCATTTTTGCACGATGCTAAGGCATTCAATAATTGTTTCATTTTGGTAATTTTAATAGTTTTATTATTTGGAGGGGCATGGTGTAATACTTTGTTGGTTCGTTTATATAATTAATAACACCATATTGTTCGATATGTCTTTATTTACTTAATACTGCGTAAATCTAATTATAATCGTAACTGTAAGTCTTCGTTCGTATATGTGCAAGATATATATATAGACTCAAATAAAGGAATGTGCGATATTAGCAACCTAGATTCCTATCTATGTATTACTATATACATTTTACCATATTAGGATAGCAAGCATGCATGTCGTAAGCTTCCGCATTCAGTCAAACTGCTGACTTGTATTATTAAATGTTTTACAATACTTATAACACTATACTGAGTGTTACACCACCCATTTTTAGGAGAATGACCCTTGCTATGGCCACTTGCAAGAGGAATTAACAGGAACCTGGGTGTTCTATTTTCAAAAGTAATTAAATATGATTTTGAAGTAAGACATGCATACCTGTTATTCCTTACTGCTTATTTTAAACTTATTTAACTAACAATAAAATCTTATGTCTAAGTAATACTAAAACATTGCATTTATTTTATCTTATATTTAGTTATTATTTACAATCTTGATTATTATATTTGCGTACACGATTTTTGTGTACTGTGGAAAGTCTACCCTTATTATCCTTAATTGTACAATTTGCCTCGTGAGTATTGACAATTTCAAAAGGACCATTGTACCAAGAATCGAATTTGTGTCGAGCCTCGTTAGTTACTGTAACTAGATCACCTGGTTTCAAATCAATTTTACTAGCTTTACTATCTAAATAGTTTTTACGATCAAATTTTGATTTTTCGAGTTGCTCTCTCGCCCTTCGCTGTGCGAGTTGCATTCTATATCTGAATTCTTGCTCATATGCATCAATGTTATACAGGGGATCAATTTGTGTGCCTAGTAACGACTCAGGAATGTTTGATTTTCTACCGAACACTAATTCGAATGGTGTGTAATTATGATAAGTATTTGGGGTAGTATTATAACAAAATGCGTAATATTGACTCCATGTTGGCCAATCAGATTTTGTATCATTTATGTACATACGTAGATATTCGTTTAAGACTCGGTGGTTTCTTTCACATCCACCTATCGACTGGCTGTGATATGCGGTTGAAGTTTTATGTTCGATTCTTAACAATTTTGCTATATTTTTGAATACTTCGTTCTTATATTCGGTGCCCATATCTGTTCGTACTTCCTTCATGGGTCCGTATATAAGAATGAAATTTTTGACTATGCAATCTGCAACAGTATTTGCTTCCTTATTTTGTATAGGAATTATTGCTATATATTTAGTTAGTTCGCATTGTATTGTTACAGCGTATTCGTAACCTTCAACCGATCTGGGTAGTTTGCCAATTGTATCGATAGAAACGATATCAAAGGGTTTTTGGGGAGTGGGAGTAATTATTAATGGTTCGGGGGGTTTAATCTTAGTCTTATTTATCTGACATTTATGACAGTTTTTAGTGAAATTAGCAATATCACGTGACATATTTTTCCATCTAAAAGAAGCTCTAAGTTTTTTAAGAGTCCGTTTTTGACCGCAATGACCTCCTAGGAAAGGGTTATTGTGGAATTTTTGTATTAATTGCAGTTTTTCATTTTTATTAGTGATCACTTTTTTTTCACTGCAAAGTAGAATGGTAAGTTTATTAAGATATTTGTGCCCTAATTCTTTAAATTCATTTACAGTATACTGTTTAAAAATATCGCCGGCTAAGCTTAGTCTTAATTCATTAAACTTACAATCATCAGCTATAGATTCTAGCTTAGGTAGTATTTGCTCTAATGCAATAGTACCGTTAATGATTGGATATGTTTTTTGAACGTTCAATTTTCTTTTATACCTAATCATCAGTCTAAGTGATGTAGATAATATTTTGAATTGTAATATGGGCAATTTTAAAGTTTCATAATTGTCTAATGCTTCATAGACCGTTGGTTTTGTTTGCGACTGTATTATTGGTAATTCGCGTTGTTTACATGATATTTTTGACATTGATCGGGTAGTTGCAAGCACGTGATTTACATTCTTTGTAATGTCTTTAAGTGTATCAATTGTTATTCTAGAAAGAGCATCTGCACATACATTGTCTTGACCTCTAACGTATTGAATTTCGAAATTGTATTCTTCTAAATCTAAACGCATTCTAGTGAGTTTTGAAGTTGGGTCTTTCATGGAGAATAAATGTACTAATGGTCGGTGATCTGTTTTTACCAAAAATTTGGTACCGTAAACGTAACAATGGAAATATTTTATAGCCCAATGTACTGCTAATAGTTCTTTTAAAATGGTGGGTTTGTTTTTTTCGCTTTTAGTGAAAGAACGTGAAGCGTAAGCAATTGGCAATTCAACGCCATTGAATTTTGTGCGAGTATAGCACCGCATGCATCACCAGATGCGTCACTTGTTATAATGAATGGTTTTGAAAAGTCTGGGTATTGCAATATCTGAGGGGAAATTAAACTACTTTTTAACTTCTCGAAAGAATGTTGACATTCGCTTGTCCAAACAAAAGTGGCATGCTTTCTAGTTAACTTATTTAAAGGGGCAGTAATTTCAGCAAAATTCGGTATAAATCTGCGATAATAATTGGTGAAAGCGACGAAGCGTTTTACTTGATCGGCGTTTTGGGGGACGGGGTATTTGTCTATAATATCATACTTTGATTCATCCGGTAAGATCCCTTTACTTGTAATTTTGTGCCCAAGGTATGTGACTTCTTTTTTGAAGAATGTACATTTTTCGGGGTTTAATTTTAAGTTAAATTTCCTACATGTTTCGAATACCTTTTCTAAATTCTTAAGATGATGCTTCTCAGAGCAGCCTACTACTATTAGATCATCTATATAAAGAAATGCTTTTTCGGGCGTGACTCCTGCGAATGCTAATGACATCATTCGCGAAAAGCTATTAGGACTCACTGACAAACCAAATGGAACCCTGGTATACCTGAAAGAACCAGTTTCAGTACTAAACGACGTTATATTGCGTGAATGCTCTTGTAACGGTATTTGGTGAAAACCTGATGCTAAGTCAATCACTGAAAACCATTTAGCTCTACCTAGTTGATCTAAAATGTCATCAATCCGTGGCAATGGGAATTTGTCCGCAATAAGTTTTTTATTTATTTGACGGAAATCTATTACTAGACGCCATTGTTTTTCTTCATTTTTAGATTTTTTGGGAACTAAAAGAACGGGGCTTTTATAATCAGAAGTGGATGGCTCAATAATTCCATCTTCTAGCATTTTTTGAACTTGACGATTTATTTCGTCTTTGTGTACTCTAGGTGTTCTATAATTTTTTATATAAACTGGGGTATTATCTGCGAGTTTTAATTCTTGTTTGTAGAAATTATTTACTGTCAATTTATCTGTTTTCAAAGCAAAAATATCTGAAAATTCTTCACACAACTGAACTACATCATCTCTAACAAATTCAGGTATTTCATGAGTATTTAATTGCTTCATCAACGTTAAATGTCTATCGTTACTTTCCGATTCGATGTTGTACACATTAAACTCATTCAGATTTATGGTGTCAAGTGAAATATCCTTTAATATAACATTTTCACAATTAGTGTTAATAATTTTAACTAATGGATAATTTTTAGAAATAATTGTACTAGCTACGAAAACACCAGGATATACTTCTTTGTTAAGTACTACCGAATCCTGCGTAAGATGTTTTAAATGTTTCAGATGTCTTATTACTTCGCATCTAGGAGGAAGAACTAGTGAATGTTCTTCTGGACTACTGTGAATTGGAATGGTTACATTTTCGTTATTAATTTTAATGTTTATTGTCCAATTTGAATAATTAAGAATACATTTGTATTTCGACAGAAAGTCTCTACCTAAAATTGCGTCTGCGGGAATTGGAAAATTTGAATTTACAATGTGAAATTTATGCGTGATTGCATGATTATTTACGAATATTTTAGTTTCTGTAGTTCCTAGAGATTTTATTACACCGTCTGTCACACCTCTGATGTCACTGGGAATGGGTAGGTACATTTGCTGAGGAAAAATTTTAGTTCTTTTAAAGATGGATATATCAGCACCCGTATCGACTAAATACGTATTTTCTGTTCCTGTCATTTCAGTTGGCAAAATTACGAAATTAGAAAAAGATAAATTGCAAGTAAATACATTTACATTTTGTCCCCCAACTGTACTTGTTGGGGACCCTGCTCGTTTCCCGACGGAGTGCTTGCACCCGTGGCTCTGACTGCGTACGAACGGTTTCTATAAGAGTTCGATCTATTCCCATTATTTGAGTTGAATCTATAATTACCTCTATAATTATCTCTACCACGCATATTATTATTTGATCGGAAATTATTGTTGATGTTATAATTTTGTGCCCTGCCTCTATTGTTATTATAATATTTATAATTGCGGTTCTGTTTGAAATACAGAACACTCGATGTATCGACAGAATTACTGGGATTGACACTGGCAAATTTTGTAATGGCATTTTGAACAGTATCAAAGGAACCTGCTTCCATAACCAAGCGTGTTTTTTCTGAACTAGCATTATTACTTAAAGATCGAACGACATGTTCCGCGGTATATTTGCTTGCAACGTCATGAGGTACACCCTCACTAATAAACGCATTTTCTAAATTTTGTGCTAATTTTTCAACTTCTGTGCAATAAACTGAAACATCTTTGTAATTTTGCTTGCAATTAAGTAGTTTATTTACTAATACTTGCGAGCTTTCGCCTTTAATTTTGGATTTTAAAGTAGTAATAATTTCTTTCAACGAATTTTCTGTTGTAATAATATTTCGAGCTTTACCGGATAAGCGCGTTTTAATGTAGGCAACTGCATTGCTTGCATGATTCTCGGAATTAGCGTCTAACAAATGTAACGCGTCTATAAAGGACTGAAATTTATCGAGTGAACCGTCAAATTCGTGGGGCACGATTTTGCTTGCTAAATTAAAAAATTCCGTTGGTGTCGTCATATTTGCGGGTTTTTTCTCTGTAATGAAGCTTTCGTCTACCAACAAACAATCTATTTTCCCTAAACAAGTAGTCGGAACTAGGTACTCAACGTTTAAGCAAATAAAGGATTTAACAACTTTTTCTCTAATTGAATTAAATATATTTTTAACAGAAATTTTTTGTTCGTTATCTAAATTATGCCAAAAAGTATTTATATAACTAGTAGCATCATTAAATCATTAAATAGAGCATCTCGAATTTCTTGTCTAGTAGTTTCTCCTTTGGGAACTTCCTTTTTTATCGCGCGTTTAGATTGACCTACTATTTCCTCTTTGTATTTTAAAAGATTTAAATTAATTTGTTCCCACGTAGTCATGAATAGTAAAGATAGACTTAGCAATTACTTAAAATTAAGTTACAAATTTAAAATTCACATTAATTTACAATTAACACTATATTAGTACAAAGTTGCGTGTTTGCTATTACAATTTAACTAAATTTAACATAAAACGACTTACATTTTTATCTCTATTTTAAATTATCTCGATTTATGCTTCTACGTTGATTCTTGACGATGCCCAGTTTCTGTGTATAGATTTCTTCATATTTTTTCTTTACATCTTGGAGACTTTCAGAAGAAAGGATGCAATCATTATTGCCACCATCACATACAAGATAATTTTAACATCCTTGGTAATATTATATTCTGGCTCTTGTACTATAAAATTTGAGTTTACAACTCCCGTTTCGGTCAGGTCTTGTGCCGTGGATTTAGTTTGTCCCATTTTTTTTTTCTTCTGTGTATATTATTACACTGTTAAATTACATTCCATTTTAAATATTTAAATTCCATCAACCTAAGCTTTTCTTCTCAAGCCTTAGTGCTAAAATTGTAATGCACTAACTGGCATGGATCGCCATGTAATACTTTGTTGGTTCGTTTATATAATTAATAACACCATATTGTTCGATATGTCTTTATTTACTTAATACTGCGTAAATCTAATTATAATCGTAACTGTAAGTCTTCGTTCGTATATGTGCAAGATATATATATAGACTCAAATAAAGGAATGTGCGATATTAGCAACCTAGATTCCTATCTATGTATTACTATATACATTTTACCATATTAGGATAGCAAGCATGCATGTCGTAAGCTTCCGCATTCAGTCAAACTGCTGACTTGTATTATTAAATGTTTTACAATACTTATAACACTATACTGAGTGTTACAATGGTTTTTGTTTCTACCAATACCCATTTTATTGAATCGAAACCAGAGGGGAAAGCGGCAATCTCAATTCACACTTATCTTTTCAGTGATGCTAAATTAGCTTAAGTAAAATATCAAGGCTACATGATATTTTTACTACTACCAGTTCTGAATTTCTTGTTGGTGCCTTTTCAACAGTTTCTCGTTTATTCTGTTAGGTCTGCCATTAAAAAAATCTATGAATGTGTTCTTTTTATATGATCATTGGAATCAGAAATATATTCACTGCGTTGAAGTAATATTTGCAAACGATGCTTTTCCTCTGTTATTAATCAGTTTTGTAAACAATACAAAACAGACTATTGTTTGGGTATTTAAAAAAAGAGTCTATACTGAATATATAAACATACATTAGTGGATTATTTTTGATATTTTATATAGAAATTGAATATATTAGGGGGTTCAATGATATCGCAGTTTGACTTATAAATATGTATATATTATATAATAATAATCAACTGCTACAAGCCGTCGCACAGTAGTAGGTACAGACTCGCATGTTTTTTAGGCGAAAGAAGTAGATTAAGAATATTTTCAGATATCATTTTCTCAGAAAGTAGCAACTGAATTTTGTAAGGTAAAGAATAAATATTACAGGAATCATATATGCAATATATGAACTTACAACTGCTTCACGGGGATGGATACTAAAAACATAAGTGAATTTTTATATAGGCTTGATTTTAGTAAACACAAATGGTAACAACATTACCCTTAACGGATTAGAATTGTTTTTATGTGACATATTATCTTTTTATAAAGCTCGATTATTCACTTCTTCCCAAAATCAATTTATTTCCAGCTCTGTGTCTTACATACCTGGATTATAATTATTTAATTACACAAGAAAAGTTCACCCAGCCCATTTTTATTTTATATATAATTAATTACATTTTCTGTCAGGTGTAATTGCATATCTCGATATGAGGATTTAATATGATAATTTGTTGTTGTTTATATGCGAATTGTTCGCCTGTCATATAGGTATAATGTACCCATTTATGTTTTATATTCTGTAGTACCTATTGCTTTATGTGTATATATACTTATTATTCGTTCTTTTTTGCTTAATATGTATGTATATCCTGTTATTATTGTCTTTTTGAATACACTAATACCGTTGATTCAAGGAATATATAAAGAATAAAGATGCGCAACGCTATAGTAAAATTGCGTGACTTTCCGTTAAGTCGTCCCGCAAACCCCTTGCCGAGAAACGTCATCGCTGTCTCGCGCTGTTTCGAATCTCGGACCCAAACGACTGATGCATCGCTATAGATCTCGGACCCAGTTTTGGCTACGCTCAGTGCTATGTAGTTGCGCATCTTTAAGTATTCCTTCAATCAACGCTAATACATACATATATTTTATTCCATTATATTTAGTTAATTTTGTTCGTAAGCGACTGTCGATAGTGCAATAAAATGAATTTAAATCTTTACTTATGGTATTCATATACTATGATTATTTATAGTATAAAATTTTGCTGGTTATTATATTGTCATATAAAAAGTATGTATTTAAAAGTAAAGAAAAAGTATGTTGAACTATATGTTCATTTACTCATACGAAAATTACAAATTAATACACCTATATCCCTGAAATATACATGATGTTTTGCAATATACCTACTACAACTTCGACGTTTCTTGAAGTATGTAATATACAGATCTCGAGATCTCTAGATATCCCATGCTGATGTATGCAAGAAGTATCGTGGCCTTGTGAACTAAGCTTATAGGTGTCAGTGGCTTGAAAATGCTCGTTAGCGAAAAATTGTTTGAAAACAATCCGATAAGGGTCAGCTTTTATAAATTCGGCAATTCGGGCTACGGTATAGAAAATGTCCACTCGACAGTTTCGCAGACAGATCAAACGGTTTTTAATAAGAAATTATTATATATATAATATAATGGAGTTTCAACATGTAACTCCTTCCTCGATTATTAATTTAAAATTAGCCAGTAATGGTGATCAGGAAAAATGATTTTTTTAAACTACGTTTGTGTGAACATTATTATTTTTTGAAACTAAACAATTGTGTTTTATTATACCGGGTGTCCCAGCGTACCGGCAAAGTCCATTATTGGTACCAAATAATGTAGATAGCAAATAATTTTTAATACAAAAATTGTAGATAATCATAAGCTGTACAATGTAAAAATATTTTCATTTATACAGAGTGTTCGACAACGACGAACCAACACAAACTTATGTTTTTTTAAATGGAATGCTATGAATGTTTTTACATTTTATGATAGCCCTTAAAGGATTGATTAAACTGACAGGGACTTGTATTTGCCGATTTTCAACTGTTTCTGAGATATGGCGATTTTTCGTTAAAAATTGTGCAACATTTGAAAAGTTGCTATGAAATAACGACTGACGATGAAATACCTTTCATGGGCTGAATTAGTAGAGATACTTTTTCAGTACGTGAAAGTAATTTTTAATTTGACATATTTATGCATGTTCTTTAGAATTACATGCCATTCGCAAAAGTTAAAAATTCTGAAAAAAATTAACTGGAACACCCTGTATATTAATATGCCATTGAAAAATACTTAAAATTTACTATTTAAAAGTGTCTACTTTCTTACGCCTGTGGGCGATATTGCAAAAGTTATAGGGCGTTATATCTGAATAAACCCGATTACGACTTAAAAATATGAGTTGCGATGACTTGCACTGCTAGTATAACTAAAATTAATAGAAAAAAGTTACTTCTAGTATTTTCTTTTTAAAATAAGTAATTTTTATTAAAACTTTAAAGCTCATGAAAAGTTTGGAAATTTAATGAATTAGCAATAGTTTAAAAAATATCGCAGTCGCTGTGTGTCAAAAATTGTTTAAACATCAAACTTAGATTTATAGCTTCAGTTTAAAGAGACATCGTCATTATAAGTACAGAAATGTACGTTGTGTGCAAAATGAAATATTTAAAATTTGAATTAATAGATATTGTCTATGTTTTGGAGTAAAGTGCTCGAAATTGTTTGCTGGCACAACGAATATACAGGAAAAAATATCCAAATATGCGACTGCCATCGACAAATGCTTTTCAGAAATTGTTAGCAAGATTTGAAGAAACTGTCAGTATTCTGTATGAAAAAAAGAATAGTGCCATAGAAAACGCAGATGCGCAAATGGATGTTTTGTTATGCGTTCAAGAAAACCCACATACAAGCGTATGTGAAGTTTCTAGAGTCCTGGACGTAAGCAAAAACTTTATTAAAAGAACCTTAAAGAAGTTTAAATACGATCCGTATCATATAAGCTTACATCAAGATCTTCAGGGGAATGATTTTATTAGTAGGGTTGATTTCTGTAAGTCGATGTTGCACAAAATAAATCAAAACCACAATGTTGTAACTCAGATTTTGTTTTGTGAAGAAGCTACTTTTAAAAGTAATGGTCTAGTAAATAGACACAATATGCATTACTACGCCACTGAGAATCCGCACTGGTTGAAAAACGTTGATCATCAACATAAATGGGCGTTAATTGTATGGGGCGGCATCCTTAACCATCAAGTTATCGGACCTTCTTTTTTTGCTGGTACACTAACAGGAGAGAGGTATCTACAATTTCTTGAGAACTATCTGCCTGTCTTATTAGAAAATATAAATTTGTATAGGCGCCGCGTAATGTACTTTCAACACGATGGGGCTACAGGACATTACGCAAGAAGCGTTCGAAACTTTTTAAATAAAACATTCAGGGAAAATTAGATTGGCCGTGGTGCTCCATTATCGTGGCCACCTAGATCGCCAGATTTAACTCCAATGGATTATATCCTTTGGGGTTATGTTAAGGAGCGCGTATATAGAATTAACCAACCACAAGAGAGAATATGCAAGAAAGAATTCGAGAAGTATTTTCTGCTATTAATCGAGAACTAATGGCAAATGTCTATAGGTCATATGAAACATGACTTCAAAAGTGTAGAAGTAGAAGAGCAGAATTTCAAACATTCATTATAAATTTTTGTAAACGTAGTTGTTTCCATATTTTATTAGTAAATAATAAGAACATACTAGCGTATTTTTATGTTATCTACTTAGCCATGAAACAAAAGAGTGACGATGTCAAACAAATTATTGAAAAATTGCTGTTGAGTGAAACTAAAGTTGAACATCGCAGCGTAATAAAGTTTCTGACAAAGGAAGGCAATGGTCCAAAAGCAATTCATGAAAGAATGGTTGCTGAATATGGGGAAGATACATCAACTTATTTCCAAGAAAGATATTGCTCTAAACTCTTTCGATGGGGCCGAGAGTCAATCAATGATGACCCAAAGTCCGGACGACCCGTTGAAGCTCGAACTGAAAACATTGTGCGAAAAATCGAAAATTTGGTACTGAAAGATCGGCGTGTAGAGATCTCTGTCATTGTCAATGAAGTCTATATATCCGAAACAAGTGTTCTCAAAATTTTGCATGACGATTTGGGTATGAAGAAGGTGTCTGCACGGTGGATACCCAGATTGCTTACACCTGAACAAAAACTGTGAAGAAAAGAAGTTTCTCAAGAAAATTTGGTCAAGTTGGAAAGAGACAAAACATTTTTAACTCGAATTATTACCGGGGATGAGACTTGGGTATATTACTGAGACCCTCCTACTAAACAAGAATCCATGCAGTGAGTCCATAAGAGCTCTCCACCACCAAAAAAGGCCAAGACACAATTTTCTGGAAAAAAACTGATGGCAACGGTTTTTTGGAATGCTGAAGGAGTTTTTGACGAGCAGAGACTAATTACTGCAGTACTTATTAATAAAAGTAATAACTAATTTGAGGCTGTGTTATCATTCTTTATTTACCATAAACTACTAGTTACTATATTCACAGATAAGGGAATACTGTGTTCTATGTTCTCTCAAAATAGAGGGTCAATCGTCTCAACTAATAATCCTATGCATAGCTATAGCATTCGAAATCCTGAAATACATCAACCAAGCCACAGGCTTGCTTTAACATCGAATAGTCTCCTGTGCATGGGTGTGAAAATTTACAGCAATGTTCCAAATGAAATGAAAAATCTATCAATCTATAATTTTAAATCCTCCCTAAAGAATTTCTTAACTGATAGACCATACTACCATTTGAAAGAATTCTTTAATGATGCACAGCCTTAGTACAAATCTGTTTGAAAACATATCTTAATTAATCAACTAATTTTTGAATTTTATTTATATAGTGATGTGTATTTATATTCTGTGGCCTAAATGCGACTGTACACTTGTATATATTCTATATTCTTTCTTATGACTAATCCCTATGACTGTTTATGTTCTTTGTGGGAAATAAATATTATTATTATTATTATTATTATTATTATCAGCACCTCCAGTGAATTTTATCCCATTAACAGCGCCATCTCTCATCTTGCACAAATCATTATAATAATAATAATAATATAGTTCATGTGCCCTAATCTTCGAAGCCATGTCAAAGCACTCTTAGTTGTTAATGCTGTTAACACTTAGGATTTTCTGCATGAAGTGTGTATACACCATTAACAGGTTTAGCCTTACTTGTTTCTAGTCCGTGTTCATCAAAAATTGCACAACCATCTGCATCAAATTGCACTGTATTACCATTTTTAACTATTTGTGAAACTGATAATAAGTTTGCAGCTAACCCCGGTACACATAAAACTTCATTTATGTCTATTTCACTGTTGTTTATTTCAACTGTCAATTTTCCTACTTTTGAAACACTTAGTTTTTCATTATTCGCGGTTAAAATTTCATTAACCGATGCACATTTTGGCTTTTCAAGCCAATCCTCATATGGTGTCATATGCTGTGAGGCACCACTATCAATATACCATTCATTTTGATCATGAGTATGCTATTTTGAGTGATATACTGCAGTAAATGCACTTTTCGTCTCTCTTGTCGACTTTTTACTTCGACAATCATTTGCCTTGTGTCATGTTTTGCCACAGATATAACATTTAAACTTACCAGCATTTCTTGTAGGTTCTTGTTTCTTTTCACTTCCTTTAGGATACCTTTTACCAAAAAATGCAGTGTCAGACCCTTTTTTATAGGCAGCGTCCATTAATTTTGATTTTATTGAATCAGCAGTGATTTTTGTGCCACTGCTTTCAAGTCCCACAATCATAGGTTTAAATTCATCACTCAAACCAGCCAATAAAACTGAACCTAACCATTCATCGTTTACATTAAATCCAATGCCATTTAATTTATTAGCTGTGTCAATTATTCGATTAACATAATCTGTCATTGATTCACAATTTTCTAAATTAGTTGTAATCAATTTTCTTAATAAGCCTATCTTTCGTGTGAGACCTGTGTCTTCATACATAGTCTTTAATGTGTTCCACATTTCAGCAGCATTAGTAGCATTTTGTATGTGTACATATATTCTTGAATCGATACTTAAAGCAATTCGTGCCTTGGCTCTTTTAACTTTCTCTGTATCTGTTTCAGCATCATTACCACTAATTATACATTTCTCTAGACAATTCAATTCTAACAAGCATTTCATTGCAAAAGCCCAAGTATGGTAATTTTCATTGCCACGGAGTTTCTCTATTGATGACCACACATCACCTCCTGAAGCCATTTTTCAGTTAACACACAACGTTAAAAACAAAGCGACGCACTTTTTGTTCTTTTGTACAAATTTTATTTGTGTATACACAATACGCGTTATTTGCCCGCCTTTTTCTTTTAACCGAAGCTTAACCTCAAACTGTCGAGATTTATTCGATAACTAATACCGAACTTTACAACGAATGTATTTATCACTACTTCCAACAAACTGAGCACATAACCTGAAGAGCAGAGACTAATTACTGCAGTACTTATTAATAAAAGTAATAACAAATTTGAGGCTGTGTTAACATTCTTTATTTACCATAAACTACTAGTTACTATATTCACAGATAAGGGAATACTATGTTATAGGGAGTTTTATTACCAACAGTTTTGCTTATTGAATATATGCCGAGAGGGTCTACCATAAATGGAGAGGCCTACGGAAACACAATTAAAAATTTAAAAACTGCTCTGGAGGAAAAACGCCCGCATTCTTATCCACAAAAAAACTTGATGCTGCACGATAATTGTCGGGTTTATAAGGCAAACAAAGTTCAGCAGATAATCAATGACTGTGGGTTTATAGAGTTAAGGCATCCACCTTATAGCCCCGACCTAGCTCCGTCAGACTTATTCTTATTCAAAAATTTAAAAAAGCATCTCAGAGGAAAGCGTTTTGCTTCTGATGAAGAACTCAAAGAAGCTGTTGAAGAATATTTTGCGAGGTTACCGAAGCAATTTTTTTCTGAGGGTACGGGGCAACTGGAAAATAGATGGAAAAAGTGTATTAGTGTTGAAGGGGTTATGTAGAAAAATAAAAAAAAATTATTCCCTTATGTGCTTTTTTCATGGGTAGGTAGATAACATAAAAATACGCCTTTGTATAAAACCAAACATACGCATTTTCTAATTTATTAGTTGATAGCTTATAATAGCTGTGATGCTTGAAAATAGTAGCTTAGGCCATGTTCTTCAAGATAGCTGCTTTTAATAAAGTAAATTTAAATGCTCTTATTGACGGTTTGCTTTTCAACGCAAGTTATATATCTAAGTTTGAAGTTTTACATTTTTTGAGACATAACGACTGCAATGTTTTTTAAAATATTGCAAATCCATTAACTTCCAAACTTTTCATTTCATGAGTTTTAAAATTTTAATAAATAGTATATTACATACCAAGGTTGAGAAGATGACTATTATTGCCCGAGTGGCGAGATTAAATTCCGAGGCGCAAAGCGCCGAGGAATTTAAGCCACAAGGGCAATAATAGTCTTCTCAACCGTAGTATGTATACTATTTTTTGTACCAGTAGTCTAATTGGACCTTAAAACCTTAATAATTATGAATAAATTTACTCATATATGTAAGAATGCCCTTGTAATAAAACTTCATGTAAACAAATAAGTAGGCTATATTTTGATGTTTACAAATAAGTTTTGACATAAATGCTGAAACTAAAAGTCAAATATTTTTTAGATTATTTTTCATTCCATTTATAATGTCTAAAGAGTTTAGATGTACACCACCTGAAATGCGCGAGATTGCAGAACAGGCAGCTGAGAACTTGCTTCCGCATAAATCTAATCACAATCACTTATACATGAAAACATTTACAGAATTTAAAAAATGGTATAATTCCAAATATACAGTAGTAACTTCTGAAAACGTACTTCTGGCTTATTTTCATGAATATTCAAAAAATAAAAAAGCCTCGACTTTATGGGCGCAATATTCAATGTTGAAAGCTACACTTGGCCTAAAAGAGAATATTAACATATCAAAATATTTTAAATTAGTTACCTTTTTAAAAAGAAAAACTTAAAATTATAAGCCCAAAAAATCATTAGTATTTACTCGAGGAAATTATAAAATTCTTTACTGAGGTACCCGACATATGTTACATTGCAACTAAGATAGTATGTTTATATATTAATACTTTGAAATTATTGATAATTTATATCTCTGTAGACTGGTCTTGTAATTGGTGTTGCTGGTGCATGCCGAAGGATGATTTGTGTAATTTATTAATTTCTGATGTCATCATGAGAGATAATTTAATTGTTATTCACATCCACAATAGCAAAAATGGTACGTCTCAAAAGTTTGTAATAATGGAACCACTTTGTAGCTAAAGGTTATATCGAAGATTCCCTAGTAAATAAAAAAAATATAGAATGTATGTTACAAGATCTACCTACATCTACTTACGCAACCACACCTGCAATATATACAGGAATTTTCAATATGAATTAAATAATTATTTGCATCTGTAATAGTTAGGTGATATATTGATTCCATATTATACTATCATACATATTTTATGTATTAATAGACAAATGCTTTTTTTTTTCATGTAAACAACAAAGTATTGTTAGAAAATATAAAATTAATAGCAATTGCTAAATAAACGTATATTATAATTCTGGTATTGTTAACCTAAAATTGTGCCTAAAATAGAGTTATTTATTTTGACGGTTCACAACTTGACATACTACTACTACTACAAGCATGAGTGCATGGTTGCGGCATTCGTTTTATTTGTTTTCATTATTTCCCTAGGTCAATAATGGCCTCATTATTTACCTCTTATTAGTTCCAGGTCGTGAAATGTCATTTCGTGGCGCTTTGTTACGTGTAAAAATGCTATGATTTTTTACTACTGGTACAAAAAATTACTTACTTGTAATAAGAAAATATTAGAAGTATTTTTTCTCGTTTACTTTTAGTTATGCTATGTGTAATGTAAGTCATGGCAACTCATATTTTTAAGTCGTAATCGGGTTTATTCAGATATAACACCCTATAACTTTTGGCATATCGCCCACAGGCGGAAAAAAGTAGATATTTTTGAATAGTAAATTTTAAGAACTTTTCAATGGCACATTAATATACAGGGTGTTTCATTTCTTTTTTTTTTTAAATTTTTAACTTTTACGAATGGCATGTAATTCTAAAGAACATGCGTAAGTAAATATATCAAAATAAAAATTACTTTCACGTACTGAAAAGGTATCTCTACTAATTGAGGCCATGAAAAGTATTTCATCATAAGTCGTTATTTCATCGCAACTTTTCAAATGTTGCACAATTTTTAACGAAATTTCGCCATATCTCAGAAACAGTTGATAATCGGCAAATACAAGTTGATGTCAGTTTAATCAATCCTTTAAGGGCTATCATAAAATGTAAAAAAATCATAGAATTGCATTTAAAAAAACAAAAGTTTGTGTTGGTTCTTCGTTGTCGAACACTCTGTATAAATAAAAATATTTTTAAATTGTAGAGCTTATGATTGTCTACAATTTTTGTATTAAAAATTATTTGCTATCTACATTATTAGATACCAATAATGGACTTTAGCGCTACGCTGGGATACCCGGTATATATATTCTTAACTTGTATTGTTCTAGACATATCGACTAAGAAAATCAAGATTTCTTTTATTTTATAATCTATGGAATTAGCTAATATACTCCCTGTCAAGACAGATTTATATGTTTGTACAATACTGCTGATTTCGGTTTATTTGAAGGAGATTAGAAAGGCTACTTTTATATAAATCAATTCTCTTTAAATCATACTAGAATTATTTCTCTACTCAGTGTTTCTAATGCAAAATTAAAATAATATGCAATCATAATACTTTTCAGTTGTTTTTTTTTTGTGTTTTTTATTGTATAATTAGCCAATTATTTGTTACGACCTTCTAATACTATAAAACCAACCATTTAAATTGTGAATAGAGATATATTAGGTACATTATTAAAAAAAATTCTAAGCCAGCTTAATTCATCAGAACATACTGATTGTCCTACCTATTGAAATTTGTATTTGTATTATTGTATATTTATTTGTACTGGTTTACTCAAGTGAATTAGCAGATATTATTAGTTGTAGGTAGTCAGCATTATAACGAACGAAGAAGGTTTATATGAGTCTAATAATGTCTTTATATAAAACCGTGTTTTAAGTGTTTACATAAAGTAAATATTTAAAATTAAATACTTTAAATGTAATCATGCCAGGCAGATTTTAACTTTAAAACGTAATTTGAGTATTTTTTGAGAACGTAATATATTTACAAATTGAAACACAATCTAAATGTAATTTAAATGAAGGACACTTCTTTTTAAATGCGACGGAATGTAGTGCGGTAGCAACATATCATTTTTTAATCTCTTTTGACGAACGGATATTGATTTCACTTACTATGCACATTTGGTGTAAGATTATAAACAACACTCAATATAACATAAGATCGTTTATTCGGTATTCGGTATTCGGTAATCAGTTCATGGTCAGTATGGTTCTCTTCAATACGGGTGGACATTGGAGTGATTTAAGGAAAGTTAATTATATTGGTACTATATTAATTTTTGTTATTAATATATAAAGTTCGGTTGATTTTTGATTAACTTTGGTTAGCTAAATCTCTCCAATGTTTGAGGAATAGTTACCCTAACATATTTAACTTATTTTAGAAGTAATTAAGTGCGATAAATAAATGTGCAACTCTAAATATTAATTTGTTATTAATTATTAACATCAATAATAATAATAGAAGAATCTGTTCTATTTATTATTTGTTGTTCGTTTCAATGGCCGCGATTTCGACAATGTCTACCGCCACTTTAGGGAAATGGATCTACCATGCCCAGATGTAACAGTGCCCTATGGTAATGGAGAATTACGCTATTGTGCACAAAACAAATTCATTATATTCCAGAATATGTATGCTTTAGTACGCTACCCTGAAGATGGCATTTTACAAATAGTTCCAAAAAAACACATAAACTGTCGACGCCATGGAATTACTGCGTAATATTTGGACGGACGTGTCTACAAGTGTACCTCTACGCGGAAGTGAACATGTGTCTGCTGGTAAGTACTGAATATTTATATAAACTCAGTTTACAATGTATATTTTGAAATTTTGAAGCATATATCTATTTCCCCACTGGTTAGAACGGGCTTAATTATTAATCTAAGAAGATTATTTTATTACTTTCTCTATTGTAAAGTGAAGTATTGGAGGTATAGTTTTAAATTTTTATAAACTTTATTCTGGTTTGCTAACTCGTAAACATACGATGCGATTATCTAAATATCTATAATAAAAATTTGTTGAACATCTATATCATGTTCTCTTTCTTTCGATATGTATATGCAATTGGACTAGTTATGGGAGTTCTACTGAAAGTTTGATTATAAAATAAGATGTATTGCAGATTTGTTCTATTTAAAGTGAGTTTTAAAGTTTTACTTATAATTATTCCTGTAGGCTACTAGTAAATTGTTGACGTTCATTTAAATAGTTTTTGATCGTATTATTTGCAAGCGGTACTACCAAGAACAATAAAGCTGTGATCTCGCTTTTTCTCTTTTTAAATTTTGTTATTTTATAATGAGCATAATTGATATCGCTCATATGAATGATCGTTGTTTATTATATTGCAGTGCATTTTTTTAAATTTTTGTCTTTCTGGAAAAGCTTCTATACAGCTTATGTGTATGGGCCTCTTATCTACCTACAATTCAACATACAGGGTGTTATAAATTAAGTCGGCACTATTGCTAACTTTGTTATTAATGAAGCTAGAGTATCGGTTAAATTAGCAAAGTAGTAGTATTTTTATCGTGAACAATGATGGCGGAATCGATAAAACAGTTGAACTACTAATTTTTGCGCTATTTACAAAAGTTACTTTTTTTTAAACGGAATACCCAGTATATTTTGCATATATTGAAAGAAGGATTTATTTAAAAAAAGAAAGCTTTCATACATTATTGATAAAAAATGAAAGTTGCGGCAGTTATCCACTATTTTGTATAGAAATTCATATCAATAAAATCATGATGGCTATGATAAAAAAAAACAGCAAATATTAAACAAGCATTGTGTATTATGTATATTCATCACAATACATGTTCGAAGACATCACCGTTTTGTCCAATACAATACATCCAATACAAAAAACAGCAAATATTAAACAAGCATTGTGCATATGTTTATTATAATAGATGTTCGAAGACATTTCGGAATATATTTGGATAACCTGGACTTGGCTACTCGGCAACATATACATTTTCAACAAGATGGAGCACCAGCGCATAATCATCGCGAAGTACAAAATTTTTGGAGCGAAATGTTTTTGAATAAGTGGATAGGTACGAATGGACAAATTCAGTGGCCACCACGGTCTCCGGATCTAAACCCTATAGACTTTTATTTTTGGGAATATTTAAAAAATTAAATTTACAAAGGGAGTTATGAAAACGTTGTAGGGCTGCAAAATAAAATAATTACTATTGCTAATAACATAGACCCAAGATCGATTTTAAAAGTTACTCGCAATGTACATTATAAACGAATTCGGAAGTGTATTGGACAAAACGGTGATGTCTTCGAACATCTATTACAATAAATATACATAATAAACAATGATTGTTTAATATTTGCTGTTTTTTTTTATCATAGCCATCTTGATTTTATTGATATGAATTGCTGTACAAAATAGTGGATAACTGCCGCAACTTTCATTTTTTGTCAATAATGTATAAAAGCTTTCTTTTTTAAAATAATTCCTTCTTTCAATATATGCGAAAAAATTCTGGGTGTTCCATTTAAAAAAAAGTAACTCAGGTAAACCTACAAAAGTGAGTGCTGTTACAGCCTTTATTATAATTTATTTTGTTATACGGCCAGGTAACAAATATATTTAGGTAATTAGCTTCGAACTATTATTATGTTTACTGGTTTTTAAGTATATTTGAGGCTTCTCTCACAAACTCATTCTTATTATCGTTTCGTGTCTATTTGCAGAATTCTGAGTATTACCCATATATTTGGAAACTATGGTTTTTTGTAATCTCTGCTTATGTAAACAATAGTCTCCTGAGAATTGCTGGGACAGCTCGATCGGTTTTTTTACGCATCTTAGACGAACATTTTGTACAACGCATGATGCGTTTACTAGTATAAATTCCCATTTTTCTGTTTGAACTAGTCGCCTAAATTTTATTCAGTATTTTGATAGTAATATCCTATATTTACCTCCAAATAGAGGGGTAAGGACATTTGTTTTTATTAAGTATTTATAGTCTCTTTGTTTAACAAATTTTATCGAACTTTGATATGGTCACAGTATATTTTTGACTATTTTGTAAAAATTAATAGTATAACTATACAGTTACAATTGTGAAATAATTTTATTTCAATATTGCTAGTGCACTTATTGGTATTGTGCTTAATCAGGGAAATGGATATAAATTTCACTATTTTGTTAGTAAAACTGAGAGCAATCATTATATTACATATTTTTTCAGGTAACATAATTGGCAGTATTCTAAATAATAACCAATCTCGTACAATTACTCAAGATTATTTCCCAGACCAGTCGAATATACAATGTGAGGATGTTTGTGCAGCTGATATTGATTTAAATTTACAATATAAGAGAGTTCGTGACGATGCCGATCCTTTAAATACTGATCCTGAGAGGGTTTTGCTGCAACTCGACAGTGCTGTAGACAACATTAATTGTGTGAAAGCTGAAAACATAGGCCAAGATATACATATTGTCGAAGTCGATCGGGATTTAGGTATTAATTAGCCACAAAACCATGAAGTTGCAGACACTGTACTAGACACTAATACTACTTTTCAAAAACAAGATTTTGTCAATGCCACTAATACGTTATCTTTGGATGATCCGGTTACATATTCCACACCGATTGCTCCGGCAAATGCTACCCTAGTACCAAACATCACAGGCTAAAAAGAAGTTATTTTGTACTTACTACAAAACTTTACAATCCAATTTGTCTTGTCACTTGAAACGAAAGCATGAAGATGAACCAGCTATGCGTTCACTATTAAAAACTGTTACAGGTGGGTTCCGTTTTCCATTTATAAATCTTCATTCACCTTATCATTCATACTGAAGTAGTGAGGGGTAAACAATTATTGTCCATGCTTATTATGACAAATATAGATAATAACTCAGTCTTTCGTTGAACATACTTTACTTATAATTTACATATTTTCTAATTCTTTCATTTTTGATCATATTTATTAATACTGTTGATCTTAATGGATTTTTAATTTTTTGTAAACTTTAATTTTTTGCTGAATAAATACAGTAAGCGGTTACCATGCTGTTAATTCGCATGGATTCTTTACTATGTATACCTTATTTCTAATTGTACTGTTATATTATTATCCATTTCTTCTTTTCTATAGGAGATGCGGATAGGATGGAAATATATCACCGTATCCGTTCGAGGGAATCACTCGAATTTGATACAAACTCTGCTTATAACGACGGAACACTAATTGTAACACGTTCACCTAGAGTACCAAAGGGCCCCAGAGATTTCATACCGTGTTCTTCGTGCGGTGCATTTTAGGCGAAGAAAACTTTATACAAACACAGGTAGATATGTCCGGCATCTAATTTATCTTCTCACATATACAAGTCCAAAATAATAATAAGTCAGGAGCGACTAGAGATAACTGCTATATTGCTAGTCGATGCCTCACCGTTAAATGTAGCGAGAGCGGGGATGCAGTACGCCACGTTGCAATTCTGATGTATTTTGGGCTTGCTATATCAAGTGTTGCATTACACAACCGGTATAAGTAAATTGTGGCAAGTCCATTACAGTATATCACTACGACTGTGAATTTGTGTCATAGTTAAACATTAATCTGTAAAAACTTATTAGGTGTAATTCTGGTTGATGCTAACTGCTTAATTTTTTAACTATAACATATACTACACTTCTGAACTATACATATACTAGCTGGTCCATTCATCGTACTATTAAATGAAAAATAAATTGTTGTCACTACTCGACTTATAGAGAGTGCAGACGGTCCGAATATTGTCAAACTGCCACTTTAGGTATTTTTGATCAATTGATTGTTCTCATCTGATTTACTTTTTTCGTTAAACCAAAAATATATTAAAACCAAAAATATATACAGTGTGAGTCAACGATCTGACAAAGTACGTTTTTTCTTTAATGCTTAATTTCATTAATACTTCACTTACTGTTATTGATAGGGTTGTCGTTGGTTCACAACCTAGGAACATATACATACTCGCATACTGAGTGATCTATAAATTATTGGCTAAAAGAAGTTTTTTTTTTAAATTGTACGAGCTATATATAAGTACAAATTTCGATTTCGCATTAACATATAATTCTTTTTTACTTTCTTATATATAAGGAAGTATTGTGATGATGAAAATTTTCGACCTCGAGATTTTTGCAGGTATTTAGAACTTAATTTTCAATAACTTTTATACAATGCGTTCATGATGAAATGGAACAAATTTGTTTAAAATTCAAGTAATTATTTTACAGAAAAACGCTCGGACAGGTCGATTAGTATTTTTAGTTGTGATTTTTTGACATAAGAAAATTATTTACAGGGTGTCTATAGAAGAACATATGCAGCAATCTTTGTTTTTTTTAAATGGAACATACTGTATATTATGCCATATTTGAATTGTATGGTAAATTCTCAACACTTTTTGTGTAACATACCATATCCCCAAAATCAGCGGTTTTCGGAATAATGACGTTTGAAATGTGATAAATTAAAAAAAATACATGAAAATCGATTAATTTGAAGTAGAGTTTTTTATTGAAGATAAAATTTGCAATACCAGGTTGTTTTTCTTGGCTTTTAAAAAAATGTTCAAGGTGTCCTTGTTCAATTTAAACATTTTATTTCATTATCTATGTGTATTTTAATTTATCACAAAACTCATTATTCCGAAAACTGCTGATTTTGGGGATATGGTATGTTTTCACAAAAATGTGTTTAATGTGTTTAGAATATACCTACCCTACAATTCAAAACTGGCATAATATTCAGGGTGTTCCATTTAAAAAACAACAATGATTGCTGCATATGTTCTTCTTTAGACAGCCTGTATATAGTTTTCTTATGTTAAAAAATTCAAAACTAAAAATACTAATCGACCTGTCCGAACGTTTTTCTGCAAAATAATTACCTGAATTTTAAACGAATTTGTTCCTTTCATCATGAACGCACTGTATAACAAAAATGTCAAAAATCGGACCGGAAGTAACACTTTTACTTTTATTGAATACCCATCTTTTGCATATGTCGTAAATTATGCATTCTCTATATATTTATCAAGAGTACAAAGGTATTTAGAGCTGGATCTGCAATATTTTTTGTATACATAAAATATAAAAATTTTACTCTTAACAAGTAACCCTTTCTTTCGAATATCTCGCAGAGTAGGTATGTTTTCTATAAAGATTTATTAAGAGAATAGTAGTACTTAGAATAAGATTTTGAATAATTTTTGTATAATTTGAAACACTCATACGTATAAGAATGTCGTGTGGTGGCTACACCTCAACATTTTTATTGCCTATAATTCAGAAGTGCCTTGACAGAACACAAAATATTTTGCTATGGCATACACAGAAGGTGTGCCAGTGATATTTATTTGCAGAACCTGTTCTAATTTGAAAGAGTATCAACATTTTTGCATCTATATATTTCGACAGGGACTATCTTTTACTTTCTTATACGTAGTATAAGGAAGTATTGTGATGATGAAAATTTTCGACCTCGATCTTTTGCAGATGTCCACGTTTTGAAGTCCCCTGATACCAAAAAAGTGGTTTTTAAAAAATGTCTGTGTGTCTGTGTGTGTGTGTGTGTGTCTCTCTGTGTGTGTGTGTGTGTGTGTGACCACGATAGCGGTCAAACCGCTATAGATATCAATCCCAAATTTTGTATTTACGTGTATAATCCGCCTCTTGAGATCTGATTAGTTTTTCAGTAAAATCGGTAGACCGGAAGTAGTACTTTACTTCAGTGAAAAATTCGAATTTTACCAATATTTCGTCAATTATTAAGTTTAAACAAATTTATAAAGAATTAAAATGTACTCAGAATTAAATTTGAGACAAATTATCTTAAAAAAGTTTTTCGAAATTCCAACCGGAAGTAGGTCTTTTACTCTTATCGAAAATCAGTTTTTTGCGAATATCTCGCAAGTCATGCTTTTTAGACAAGTACGTTTCGAGTATAAAAGTATTTAAAACATAATTTTCAATATCTTTTATATAAAAAAAATTTCAAAATTCAGACCAGAAGTACCACTTTTACTCTTATCGAATAGCGATTTTTTGCAAATATGTCGTAAATTATGCATTTTATATATATTTATGAAGAGTACAAAAGTATTTAGAGTTGGATATGGAATATTTTTTGTATAAATGAAATTTCAAAATTCGGACCGGAAGTAACACTTTCATACGTATAAGAAAGTCGTGTGGTGGCCACACCTCATTTTTTCCATGGCTAGCGTGAATTTTACTACTACATGGTTAAGATTTTAAAATAAATTTAAATAATTTCTAAAATATCATAGATAGGTGTAAGACAAGCTTAGCAAAAAAAGAGCTCTTGAAGGGCTTAATACGATTCTGTAAAATAATGTTGGGAGTTTCATTAAAAATAAGTAAGGTTTTTGTGTTTATAGTTTCTTCATTATGCAACACCTTCGCGAACACCTAGGATCAATTAGTACAGGTTCTGCAAATAAATATCACTGACACACCTTGTGTGTTTGCCATACCAAATTATTTTGCGGTCTGTCAAAACATTTCTGAATTATAGGCAATAAAAAAATGCTGTACTTGTCACTTTTTTATTTTAATCGTAGTTAACTCAAAAACTATTAACGTTAACGAGTAATTACTCTTAATAAAGATTTCTCTATTTTAAGGCAACATTGATACTTCACCTTGTATATTGGGTGTTCAATTTAAAGAACTTCATTCTCTTTGTGCCAGTGATTTATGAATCACTCTCTATACATGAATACATTTTTAAATTATGAAGCGATAACAACCCTATCGACTACAGTAAGCGAGTTTATAGTTATATTAAACTTCAATGGGTACATTTACTTTGTGAGATCGTTGACTCACCTTGTGTAATTGCTTTTCGCATATTTCCTCGTCTGAATTGCTGCCTATTTATCAGATTCTTAGTCCTCCTACTGTTTTTTTCTTTTTACTACATTTACATTTTCGTTGCCTTCATATTTCTCTATTCACCAAGTTTCTAATGTTATTTTGTTTTTAGCTCCAGTTCAACCATATGGAAAGACTATCCGCCGACTCTGGCTAAGCTCGGAGAAAAATGCAGTTTACGAGTTTTTCGACATATATTTCAAGGAAAGAAGACTGCTCAAATATAATCTTTGTGTTGATGCAAAATATCTTGTAATTGTAATATTAGTTTTTAAACTTACTTATATTCAGATTCTAAAACTACTTTAGGCTGTAGTACTGTTTAAATACTGCTTAAATTGTCTATTACACTGCTTTTTCATTTGCAAAATTGAGCTACTACTTGAGTTATTAAATTTTCTTTGAAAACTTTTGACCATAACAGATGTTAGTTGTTAAAATAAAATACAAATTACCATAATAAAATACTAGTAGCTTGATTTAAAAAAAACACATTTTTGGTATGTAAAAATTTCGGACGATAAGCTTTGAAAAAACTGGTTTTTAGGTGTTGTCGGGTGCAACTTAGACCCATTGTTGCAGAATATTCTTGGCTACTCGCACCACCAAAATTTATGTTTTTACATTTAAAAACGATGCGATTATGATTTTCTCTGCTACACTTGTTTTGGTCAAAAATGATCTTAAAACATTGATAACTTAAACTATTGGCTCCATTTTGAAAAAGAATAACAGTTTTATAGACAATTAAAACAGTACTTACTAGATATTCCAATACTATACTGGGCGAGTCATTTAATTATATTAAGTTTCATGTTGTGCGGCAGAGCTGAAACAATACAGTAGTCTGTCTAGCCACATTGAAAAGTATTCGTACTCACCTAACTTGCCCATCTTTACTACGCTCGCGTTTCGAATTCGAATATCGTATCGTACGTTCAGAATCCGGGGGCTGCTTTCTTTGATTTTACGCAAAACCATGTGTACCCTACTGTGACAATAAGAAGATTATTAACTAAAACAAACGAAAACTTTTCCTTTGTATTTTATGATTTACTTACTCAGTACTGGTTTCTAGACCTCACATATTTATATGCATTAAAATGATAAAAAGTACATTGCATTTACTTGTATTTATGGTTTTCCAAATTTTGGCTGTTGGTATAGCTTATTTATTTGTCAATTTTAATTTGTTTAAGTGTATGGTTTATTTTATCAGACCCGATACCAGTATTGAGTAACAATTCATAATGTACATGAAAAAAGGGGATGTTTATTTTAGTTATTTTCTAAAACCTTGTTCCTTACTACCTACATTTAAGTAGAAGATAGTTTGTAATTTTTTTTTATTTTGGTTACTTGAATCGTTGTTGAGTATGTTCGAATACTTAAAATAGTTAAGCATTTTTATTTGTTGTAAACTCGGTATTAAAATTTTAGCGCTTGATTAATTTTGCATTCATAAATATACGTTATATCAGTATATTTATGGAAGCTTTAGCCTCCTTTTTGGCAACTATTATGTGGGATATTGAGGCGAATTCACATTTTCTTGTTTGAACCTTATGTGTCTTGATTTTCGCTGGTCAGCTTTATATACAGCGGACGTAGATCAATTTTACCTACTTTTTATGGAGTTATTCGGAGTAAAACAAGTAAATTTCATCGGCACGCTTTTGGACTCAATATCCACATTACGAAATTTATTATTTATTTGCTTTGAGCTTACTTCATAACTTTTTTGTTCCATTTTTTTTTACAGGACTTTATTTTACTTTCGGTTTTATATATATACTTTGTCTTACTTATGAGTTCTCATACATTCTACTTGTTTAGTAGATATATGTTGCCTATTTTAAATTTTGTTTATTATTATTGTTATTGATTTTCATAATTACAAATAAATAACTTCTATTTTAATATGAGCTGTTGAGTTTCTTATTTCATATCCATGTTTCCTATACAAATTATTATTGTAAGGTTAATATACCAATTATTTTAACCTTACAATAATATTATACCTCATCTTTCTTATATGAGGTACTGCATTATTCTTGGTAGTTCAAGTTTCTTGCTCGCGTTCATACTTATCATATCTACATTATATAACGCCAATACTATTACTAATAAATATTGCTTATGATAATGATGGTATCCATTTTATTTAATACCTTTCTTTCCGGATGCATACATCTATGTGAGATTTTTCTTTCAAATACTTTCGTACAGGAATTTACTACTTTACTGTGTATCCCAGGCGACTACATTTTGCTATTATTACTAAATTAAGACTGGGATGTGCTGGAGGTGCTTTGTTTTAGTGGAGCATCTAATAAATGTAAATATATGGATTAGGGTGTTTTTTTATTCGGTATCTTATTTCAACCGATCTATGTAAGTATATAAGCATTCATTTTGATATGTATATAGTTTTTTGAACTTACATTAACCTATTAAAACTTTGCTATGTTCTTCACTAAGATTAGGACCATTTTAAATTGTGAATCGTACTTTTAGTTTTCACTTTGTGCACAGACTCTAAGTCGAAATAAATTTTCCTACTCTTTCTGATAATCTAACAATATTGTACAATTAAGATTTTAAATATGAAATTTTTTAAAAGATACACATGTGATGTAAATTTATTAATTGCCGTCACCTAGTAGAGTGGTACATTTTAATTGTGCACAACAGTAATTGCATACCTTTTATAACCCACAAATTATTTTCAACATTTACAATAAATGTTACATTTCTATATGTACCTATGTTTTGTTTTTATTTAAAAATAATATTGGTAATTATACCTAACCTATTTTTTTGAATTCTCGTATTAACTGGCATTAGTTAGGTTTTATTACTCTTACTTAATACTTCAATACATACCTTATACGTACCTATTTATTTATTATTATAAATCCCTTTTAATATTACTTTGTATATTATTCTTTGCAATGGCATCTTTCAATTCATTAATATATGCGGCTTGAACTTGATTTCTTTACATTAATCCTATTGCTATTCCTATAACTGCTTTCCATAATAGGGGCGACATCTGTAGTTGAGATTTCGCACCGCGTCAATTTCGGGCTCCCACACACGAACATCTCCGAATGCTTGGGGTAGCCAAACTCCTGCTTCGGTAAACTCTCTCAGCCGCCCAACTTATGGCGACCGGTCGCTAAAAGGCGGCATTGTCACCATAAGCCGCATGGCGTGTATGAAAGTGTCGCTGAAATGCTGCTCTCGCATATATATATATATATATATATATATATATATATATATATATATATATATATATATATATATATATATATATATATATATATATATATATAGAGAGAGAGAGAGAAACGTTTCGTTACTGCTTACCGCAGAATGATGGGTTTAGCTAATTAGTAAATAATACACAGTTTCATATGTATGTGACGTTTCGATCGTATTTCACGATCTTCATCAGACCTTTAATTAAAAGAAAAAAAAACCAGGATATACAATATCGTCCAACATTACGTCATTTATCGACTTACACTAACAAGTACTGCTTAAGAAAAAACGTCCAACAAAGAACACATTACAAAAATTACTCCACCACAGTTACACCCATAACATATTAAAATGTAGTATAAAATTTCTTGATATATTAAAATGCAGTATAAAATTTCTTTTAATTTAAAAATAACAACAATTTGCGTACATATTACTGCTCGCAGGTATGAAACCAAATGCGTATATTGACCGTCTGTCTCACACCGACACTTCTTCACACGTTGCAATACGTTTTTCTTGACATCTTTTTTCTCCTTTGTGTATATATTATTGTATACCTTAATTGAACAGTATTCTCATTTAACAATTTCTAAAATCCATAGTTTCATGTTGTGTTGTCTGATTACATTTTAGGAAAACAAACAAAAAAAAAAAAAAATTTTAAAAATTATGTATATATAATTAATGCGATTGTCATGGATCGGGTTATCTCAGTTTGGCCTGGATCTTATGTTTAATTCGAGGGACCAATGCGGAGTAAATGTTACTGAAACTACCGCAATCACCCTTATTGTTTAAATTGGGTTGGATTGTCTTGATGGCAAGGGGTTCTAAAAATAGTCTCTTGATCAAGTTTGTTTCTTTGAATAACACTTTAGCGTTATTGAAAATTAAGTCGTGATTAGTGTGGCTCAAATGAGAAGCCAAAGCGCACCTCTCAGGATGTCTCCTGACGTCACTAGCATGTAATGTGTTGCGCTCTTTTAGGCGCTGCTTTGTCTGCCCTACGTAGTAATGGTTACAGCTGCATTTTAACAAATACACCACGTTGCTATTAATAAGGGTAGTTAGAGGGTCCTTTAAAGGTGTATGTAGTCTGCTGACGGTGTTCGTAGTGGTGTATGCGATGGAAACAATATTCTGGAATAGCATTTTAATTTTGGTGGTGAGGCCATCTACAAAACACTTATTAAACATAATTCTGCACCACCACGCATATATGGGATTCCTAAAACACATAAAGATGGTTGTCCGCTACGCCCTATTGTTTCTTGTGTTCAGTGTCACTCCGCGCACCTATCAGGTTTCGTGGCCGACATTCTCAGTAGATCATTCGCAAGTTATAACAAATATAAAATAAAAGATACCTTCACTTTTGCCAATGCGGTTAATGACATGGGAGTGTCGGCGGACGATGTTTTGGTGTCTTTTGATGTCATCAGCCTTTTTACGAACATCCCCACAGGATTGGTTGTTGAGTTGGTATCAGACAATTGGGATCACATAGTTGCCAACACCGCAATCCCAAAAGACGAATTTCTCGCAATACTAAGGTGGATTTTTGAGAGCGTATACTTTGTTTTTGAGAATGAATTTTACAGTCAAATCAAGGGCACACCTATGGGTCTTTCCCTGTCTCCTAGTGTTGCCGACATAGTAATGAACACAATTATAAATCATGTCATTCAGAATCTCAAATCGCCTCCTAAAATAATGCTACAATATGTAGACGATCTTTTTTGCGTAATATCAAAAACTGAAATTGAAACTACCTTAAAGCTTTTCAACTCGTTTAACAACCAATTACAGTTCACTTGTGAAATTGAAGATAATGGTTCTCTACCATTCTTGGATGCATTAGTGATTCGGGATAGCAACACCATCAAATTGAAATGGTACCGCAAACCATCCAATTCCAATAGGTTTCTGAATTATTTTTCCAATTGTCCAGCCAAATATAAAATAAACCTGGTGAAATGTTTAAAAAATCGGATAATGAAAATTTCACATCCAGAATTCCGACAGCAAGACCTAAAGTGGTTGAAGAATATCTTATTACAATGCAACTATCCCAATGGTATATTATATAAGATTATTTTCTCTTCTGATACCCAAGTTGCGAACGTTATAAATACTACTAATAACAACTCTAGAATATCCACCACCAATAAGAACGATTCTTTGATTAAATATAAAAGCATTCAATATATCCCTGGCCTCACCACCAAAATTAAAATGCTATTCCAGAATATTGTTTCCATCGCATACACCACTACGAACACCGTCAGCAGACTACATACACCTTTAAAGGACCCTCTAACTACCCTTATTAATAGCAACGTGGTGTATTTGTTAAAATGCAGCTGTAACCATTACTACGTAGGGCAGACAAAGCAGCGCCTAAAAGAGCGCAACACATTACATGCTAGTGACGTCAGGAGACATCCTGAGAGGTGCGCTTTGGCTTCTCATTTGAGCCACACTAATCACGACTTAATTTTCAATAACGCTAAAGTGTTATTCAAAGAAACAAACTTGATCAAGAGACTATTTTTAGAAACCCTTGCCATCAAGACAATCCAACCCAATTTAAACAATAAGGGTGATTGCGGTAGTTTCAGTAACATTTACTCCGCATTGGTCCCTCGAATTAAACATAAGATCCAGGCCAAACTGAGATGACCCGATCCATGACAATCGCATTAATTATATATACATAATTTTTAAAATTTTTTTTTTTTTGTTTGTTTTCCTAAAATGTAATCAGACAACACAACATGAAACTATGGATTTTAGAAATTGTTAAATGAGAATACTGTTCAATTAAGGTATACAATAATATATACACAAAGGAGAAAAAAGATGTCAAGAAAAACGTATTGCAACGTGTGAAGAAGTGTCGGTGTGAGACAGACGGTCAATATACGCATTTGGTTTCATACCTGCGAGCAGTAATATGTACGCAAATTGTTGTTATTTTTAAATTAAAAGAAATTTTATACTGCATTTTAATATATCAAGAAATTTTATACTACATTTTAATATGTTATGGGTGTAACTGTGGTGGAGTAATTTTTGTAATGTGTTCTTTGTTGGACGTTTTTTCTTAAGCAGTACTTGTTAGTGTAAGTCGATAAATGACGTAATGTTGGACGATATTGTATATCCTGGTTTTTTTTTCTTTTAATTAAAGGTCTGATGAAGATCGTGAAACACGATCGAAACGTCACATACATATGAAACTGTGTATTATTTACTAATTAGCTAAACTCATCATTCTGCGGTAAGCAGTAACGAAACGTTTCTCAATACATTAGTCAGTTGACTGAAAGCCACTTGATATCTATATATATATATATATATATATATATATATATATATATATATATATAATGGGAAGGAGTCTCTGCTGTCAAAGTCAAGGAAAATGTATTCTTAGGTGGGATCCAGCATCAAAAGATATAACTTTATGTGAAGTTCTTTATTTTTTGCCAATATTTCGTATTATAATCTAATACTTCTTCAGGGCCAAACTACGGTATAAAATTGATTTTGTAACTTGATAAATATGGACATCAATCAATTAAAAATAACTTACAATGTGAACTTATAGAGAGAAACACGTGCACATAACTAGAAAACATCACTTTTTATGGATGGATGAATTAAATTGACATTATTTAAGAGTTTAAAATCTAAAGTTAAAAGTTTTACAGTCACATTACTAAAATAATAAAAACTGAAATTTAAGGAACTTCCTAGAAGGACCTCTAAAATTATTTAAAAACTACATGTTAACACTTCAAACATCTGACAGGATATGATCAGCTGTTGCTATGACAGAAAGACACCCTAGGTTGCAACTTCATGGAATTAGCATTATTATTGATCTCTATCATTTATAAAAACTCTCTAGACCTCTTGTGTCTCTCGATACATAGGATCTTGGTATTATCGTATACTGGTTGGTCTTCTATGAAGGGTAATCTAAAATAAGTGGATTCTGGAGGGGGACTATTGTTATCGTTGTGGGAGTTGTTGTGAAAGCTCATAGTAGATGTGTTGAATAGCAATCTTTTTACCAACGATCTGGGATACCCATTATTGATAAAAATATTGCTCAATTTATTAAGATTATCATTAAGGAAAGATGGGTGACATATCTTGGTTACTCTGTTTTTAGTAGAAGTCAATATGTTTAACTTCTGTTGTAAAGGATGACTGGAATGGTAATTTATAATTCTGCCAGAGTATGTTGGTTTTGTGTACCAGTCTATGAATATGATGTTGTTAAAATTTCTAATAAGTTTTGTATCCAAGAATGGCACTGCTCTTTCCGTTTCCGTTTCAACTGTAAATTGTATTTTTTAACGCTTTTCATGAAAAAATGCAATTTACAGTTGAAACGGAAACGGAAAGAGCAGTGCCATTCTTGGATACAAAACTTATTAGAAATTTTAACAACATCATATTCATAGACTGGTACACAAAACCAACATACTCTGGCAGAATTATAAATTACCATTCCAGTCATCCTTTACAACAGAAGTTAAACATATTGACTTCTACTAAAAACAGAGTAACCAAGATATGTCACCCATCTTTCCTTAATGATAATCTTAATAAATTGAGCAATATTTTTATCAATAATGGGTATCCCAGATCGTTGGTAAAAAATTGCTATTCAACACATCTACTATGAGCTTTCACAACAACTGCCACAACGATAACAATAGTCCCCCTCCAGAATCCACTTATTTTAGATTACCCTTCATAGAAGATGTTAGTTATAAAATTTCTAAAGTCCTTAGGTTTGACCACATCAAGTTCGGTTATTATGGTGTGCTTGGTTTGGATAAACTATTCTCGAAAGTCAAAGATAAAGACAACAAAGATTGTCAGTCAAATATAGTATACTCTATTCCAAGTAGTAATTGTGATGAAACGTACATAGGCAACACTTCATCATGGTTGAAAACTCGCCTTCGTACACATAAAAGTGACATTAATACCAAAACACAGAGATGTGCTTTAGCACAACATTGTCTTAGGCTAAATCACCAACCATTATACGATAATACCAAGATCCTATGTATCGAGAGACACAAGAGGTCTAGAGAGTTTTAGAAATGATAGAGATCAATAATAATGCTAATTCCATGAATTTCAGGTCTGACATCGATAAATTAAGTAATATCTATTCATATTTCCTCTCATTAAATAAAACATAATATTAAAATCATTTTTATTGTTCAACTTTACATTTTACACATAATACATAACAATTTTGTAATTTGCCGCTTCTTCTACCGACCATTTTATACAGTTCAGTTAATTTAATATTTAAAAGTTGTAAGCACTCTGTTGGCAGCACCACAATGAAGTTGCAACCTAGGGTGTCTTTCTGTCATGGCAACAGCTGATCATATCCTGTCAGATGTTTGAAGTGTTAACATGTAGTTTTTAAATAATTTTAGAGGTCCTTCTAGGAAGTTCCTTAAATTTCAGTATTTATTATTTTAGTAATGTGACTGTAAAACTTTTAACTTTAGATTTTAAACTCTTAAATAATGTCAATTTAATTCATCCATCCATAAAAAGTGATGTTTTCTAGTTATGTGCACGTGTTTCTCTCTATAAGTTCACATTGTAAGTTATTTTTAATTGATTGATGTCCAGATTTATCAAGTTACAATATCTATTTTATACCGTAGTTTGATCCTGAAGAAGTATTAGATTATAATACGAAATATTGGCAAAAAATAAAGAACTTCACATAAAGTTATATTTTTTGATGCTGGATCCCCCCTAAGAATACATTTTTCTATATACAGGCTGTTCCTAAATATCATGTACATAAGGAAGGGGGTAACTATTTGGTTTATTTTGTGCCTAAAACTTCATATAAACATAGGTCTGCAAACGCTTCGTTACCAATATGCAGGGTGTTGAAATTTCAAGAATTTTTCACTTTTTACTGTATAGCTCCTGCAGTTTTTTTACGATTTCTAATGTCAATTGCCAATTAATAAACTCAAGTGATTATCTGAATAAAGCCAGAGCCTGCTAGACCATTTTAAAAAATTTAATTTTCTCTGGCGAATTACAGAAAATTGTTTTCTATTTTTTTTTCTCGATAACGGTCAGAGATAAGAAAAAAATATAAGAGATGAAAAAGTTTCTAAACAAGACAGAAAATTTATTACGTATTTTAGAATCTAGCAGTGGCGCATCGCAAAAAAGTTCAGGGTGAGAAAAGAGGGCATGACCCCGAAAAAATTATTACCCTGTAGATTTACATAATCATTTGGCATGGCTAATGATGCAGGCCTTATAGCGTAACCTACCTTCCAAATTTGAACAAAATATCTCAAAAACTGCAGGAGCTATAGAGTAAAAAGTGAAAAATTCTTGAAATTTCAACACCCTGCATATTGGTAACGAAGCGTTTGCAGACCTATGTTTATATGAAATTTTAGGCACAAAATAAACCAAATAGTTACCCCCTTCCTTATGTACATGATATTTAGGAACACCCTGTATATCTTCAAATTTCTTTTTTCTTGGCCGTTGTTAATTATAATTATATTTGCATCATGGGGGGTATCGGCCTTTATTTAATTATAGGTAGTTTAGTGTGTATAAAATAAAAAAAAATTCTTCTTACTTTTCGATATTATATACAGGGTGTAGATAAAGTCTGGAACAAAATTAATATTTCTGTTATCTTCGGTTTGATGGAAAAACGCTGAAACAGGTCGATTTTGTTTTTATCCCGTCCACTTTATAACATCGTGAATTTAATTCTGTCGTTATCTGGTTGCGCGCGGGCGTGACGTCATTAGGTTTTTCAAATAGTAACCCGCCACATTTATTACCCCTTTTCGTTAGGTATTCCATTGTGCATGCAACGGTATAAAAAGTTTGGTACCTTACATAACAATTTTTGGGAGAAAAATGCGTTTGAATTTCAAAAAATTAAAATTTTATTTCTAATGAAAAACTAATCAAAAATTATTTTAAAAAATCAGATATATTATAATCCGAGGTTTATCTTGGATTGTCGTCAAACAAGACACCAAAAAAATGTCAACGGAAGTGTTCAAATTGTCCGCCATTTGCCATTTGACACCGAGACGGATAAATTATCAAAATTTCTAGCTAATACAATCTCAAATATTAGAGGCCAAAATCCGTATTTTTTGAAAAATTCTTTTGAACTTAAATCTTTTCTAAACAACATAAAAACTCCAAAAAACCATAGTTTAATAAGCTTAGACGTGGTTTCAATGTACACTAATATACCTATTGAACTGGCAATACAAGCGAATAAAAAACAATGGGATTAACTTAAAAACTTCACAACTCTACCGCTACAAGAATTTATAAAAGGCATTGAACTTACACTCAATGCAACCTACTTCCAGTACAACAACCACTTTTGCAAACAAATACACTGATGTGCCATGGGATCACCCATATCAAGCGTTATTGCACAACTTGTACTAGAACAACTTGAAGAAGAAGTAATATCGGGTCTCGACTTCACACCAGCATTTTTCAAGAGATATGTTGATGACTGCATTGCCTGCATACCAACAAACAAAGCAGAATACACCTTAAATAAATTTAATTCCTTTCATCCAAAGTTACAATTCGCAATAGAAAAAGAACAAAATAACGAATTAAACTTTTAAGACCTAACATTAATACGATCCGATATCAACATATACACAAAATATTTCCATAAACCAACTGCATCAGACCGATATCTCAATTATAACTCTTGCCAACCCACATCTTTTAAGAACAATGTCATAACAAACTTAATTCACAGAGCAATAACACTCACTACTCCAAAATATAGACCTGAAATTATAGCAAAAATAAAAACATCATTACAAAAAAATAATTATCCACTTTCAAAAATTAATAGTGTTCTAAAACAACAACTACACAAACATTATAATCAGAACATACCTAAAAAAATAGAGGAACCAACTTCGTATAAATATGTTCCATTACCATATATAAAAAATATTTCTGAAAAATTAAACAAGATACTAATACCGTATAAAGTGAAAATAGCACACACTAACTGCAATAACCTCGACTTCCTATACACCCCTCTCAAAGATAAAATTCCTACTTTAAAAAAACCAACATAGTGTACAAAATACCATGTAATGATTGCAATGGCATATACATAGGACAGACTTCTCAACATTTAAAAGACAGAATAAATGGTCACAAATTTTCAAATAACACCACTGCACTAAAAAAACATACCAATACAACAAATCATTCCTTCAATTATCCAAATACTTCAATTATAACTACAGAAAAAAACCACAAAGCCAGGAATATCTTAGAAAGCATCCACATCCAAAAAAAAACAAAAATACAATAAACGATAGGACAGATATAAATAACCTATCAAATATTTATTTTTCTATTTCATAATAAATACAAGTACGACGCTGTGTTTCCTTTAAGTATACGTTCAAATACAACACAAATAAAAATACACTAAAAACCATCAATGCATATTAAAAAATTTTTTTACAGTACAAACACATTTTAAAATATACATTTATTGTAGACTTTCAAAATGTCATTGCTTTTCAATACGAACACGTATACCTTTAAATACTCTCTACAATCATTTGAGAAGTAATTAACATTTTGGATAACACCAAGAAAAGGCAAAAGAATGTATACATACTTGATAATATTCAAAAGAAGAAAGAAAAAGAAAACAGATTTTCAGGCTTTGTGCGAGTGGAAAATCTTTTGGAGATTTTAATATATATTTTTTAAATTGTAAACAAATGTAGTATCAGTTTTAATAACACATGACGTACGAGGTGTGTCTCAGAATTAATGAGAATGATTAGTTTTCAAGAGTTTTATTGAATGTATCTACAAATTAATATTGTTCACTTCAAAGTATGTCCCTTGGGAATGTACACAGCGTCTTTAGTAAGTTTTCCATGTCTGGTAAGAATTCTGGAAGTCTTGTTTCATTAGGCTGTTTAGAACATGTCTCGTGACTGCTTGGATGTTGTTCATTGTTCCGTAATGGGAACATTTCAATTGCCGCTTAAGCGTTGGAACAAGAAGAAATAACATGGAGCCATGTTTGGAATGTTGGGCGGGTGTGGGAGTACTACAATATTTTTCTCTGTCAAAAATTCTCCAACCGACAATGAGCTGTGACTAGGGGTATTATCGTGATGCAGGATCCACGAGCTGGCAATGTCAGGCCGCACACGCAGAACTCTTTGCCGAAAACGTTCAAGGACGTTGCGATAAAGAGTTTGATTCACTTTGTGGACAATTCCACGCGAATCAAATTAGATGATAAGCATCGACTTGATTCAGAGTTTGCTCATGCGAGCTTTATTCGGCCGCGGTGATGCAGGTGTGTGCCACTCAGCGCTTTGTCGCTTTGTTTCTGGATCATATTCAAATACCCATGACTTATCACCTGTTATCACTCTGTGCATGAAGTTGGGTTGGGTTGTTAAGCGATCCCGCAATTGTTGACTAATGGAGAAGCGATTTTCCTTTTGTTCATCAGACAAGTTCTTGGGCACCAGCTTTGCACAAATTTTCCGCATGCCTAGTTCCTTTGTCATATTTCGATAAACAGTGTCCTTACTAATGCCGACCTCATGTGCCATCAACCTAAAGTGTCAAACGTCTGCTAACGCAGAACGCACATTGGCCACGCTTTCATCGGTTTTTGACCTGGACGGCAGTCCGGAGCAATTGGTCATCTTCGATGGTTTCGCGGTAATATTTGAAAGCCTTGTACCATCTGAAAACTTGTGCTGACGACAACGTAACATCTCCATATGTTGTTCTTACCATTGGTAGTGTCTCTGAAGCAATTCCCTTTTTTAACGCAAAATTTAATTGCATATCGCTGCTCGATATTTGCCTGCATTTTACATGTAACGTGGTATTGGAACTTAACGGTAAATACGTGGGGCTCATTCCACTAACACTAGACTTAGTGGGCTGCGCCTGTTATGGTTGCGTTCCTAGACATTCCACTCACATGTATTCGACTCCAGTCGGCTGCAGTCGTTGTCATATTTAGCGTAAACAATTCATTCTCATTACTTCTGAGACATACCTCGTAAGTTATTTTTAGAATTATTTTGCATATAACATAGATTAATATACGCATAACTGTTACAGCTTATTATAAAAATTGTTTGAGAAAGATATATATAATATCGAAACGTAAGAAGAATTTTTTTTTATTTTATACACACTAAACTACCTATAATTAAATAAAGGCCGATACCTCCCATGATGCAAATATAATTATATATATATAGTAATAATAAAAATATCGACCGTACTTAATAACAATAATTAATTATTAGGGTTATCGGTCCGTGTATTCTGGTTAAATAAAACTCAATTCGTTCATTCTTCTCTCTATATTTCGATAATGTTTATTATCTTCATCGGGAGAGTGCTATCAAAAATCGTAATGAATTTGTTAAAAAGGAAGCATAAGAAGTGAAAATGTTACTTACATCAATGAGTTAGCACTGGCAAAGACATCAATATATTTAAAATAATAGTGGAAACATTAAAATGGTAATGATGTTTTTAAAAATTTAGAATTTTCTGTCAGAAATGACATTTAAAAAATATATTGATATCATCACAAAATTAGAATAAAGTGCCTTGTACTATGTAATATAATATACAAAATTATTTAAATCTCTTTAGATGATCTAAAGTACAAGAATTTTTATGAATTGAAGCAGAAAAATTTAAATATTTTAGGAACAATATAATTTATTCACAAATGCGTAATAGGTTGGAATATATCACACTTAAATTATTTGTATCAGTTTTATAATTTATTGTATTAGTCTCTTTGTTAATATAAATCATTTCAAGAACTATTCTGTTTTTATAATTACGTTCTTTACTTAATATCATCTAAAGAGATTTAAATAATTTTGTATATTATATTACATAGTACAAGGCACTTTATTCTAATTTTGTGATGATATCAATATATTTTTTAAATGTCATTTCTGACAGAAAATTCTAAATTTTTAAAAACATCATTACCATTTTAATGTTTCCACTATTATTTTAAATATATTGATGTCTTTGCCAGTGCTAACTCATTGATGTAAGTAACATTTTAACTTCTTATGCTTCCTTTTTAACAAATTCATTACGATTTTTGATAGCACTCTCCCGATGAAGATAATAAACATTATCGAAATATAGAGAGAAGAATGAACGAATTGAGTTTTATTTAACCAGAATACACGGACCGATAACCCTAATAATTAATTATTGTTATATATATATATATATATATATATCTAAATTGATTTTTCTGCTTCGCGCTGAGTAAATTAATTAGGAAATTTTATCACAAAAATTTGCCCACGATGAGATTTGAACTCATGACCTTCTTACTGTCGATAAGATGCGCTACCAACTGCGCCACGAGGGCCTGAGTTCATATCTACTTTAAACGTCTTGATCTCTTCAAGTAACAGTTGAAATATACATCTTTATCCGGCAGTTCGGAAATGTATGTGTAAATTAGAATTTTAATTATTTTTAAAATTCTGTTTTTCTCAGCGTAGAAATATCTAAATTGATTTTTCTGCTTCGCGCTGAGTAAATTAATTAGGAAATTTTATCACAAAAATTTGCCCACGATGAGATTTGAACTCATGACCTTCTTACTGTCGATAAGATGCGCTACCAACTGCGCCACGAGGGCCTGAGTTCATATCTACTTTAAACGTCTTGATCTCTTCAAGTAACAGTTGAAATATACATCTTTATCCGGCAGTTCGGAAATGTATGTGTAAATTAGAATTTTAATTATTTTTAAAATTCTGTTTTTCTCAGCGTAGAAATATCTAAATTGATTTTTCTGCTTCGCGCTGAGTAAATTAATTAGGAAATTTTATCACAAAAATTTGCCCACGATGAGATTTGAACTCATGACCTTCTTACTGTCGATAAGATGCGCTACCAACTGCGCCACGAGGGCCTGAGTTCATATCTACTTTAAACGTCTTGATCTCTTCAAGTAACAGTTGAAATATACATCTTTATCCGGCAGTTCGGAAATGTATGTGTAAATTAGAATTTTAATTATTTTTAAAATTCTGTTTTTCTCAGCGTAGAAATATCTAAATTGATTTTTCTGCTTCGCGCTGAGTAAATTAATTAGGAAATTTTATCACAAAAATTTGCCCACGATGAGTGGCGCAGTTGGTAGCGCATCTTATCGACAGTAAGAAGGTCATGAGTTCAAATCTCATCGTGGGCAAATTTTTGTGATAAAATTTCCTAATTAATTTACTCAGCGCGAAGCAGAAAAATCAATTTAGATATTTCTACGCTGAGAAAAACAGAATTTTAAAAATAATTAAAATTCTAATTTACACATACATTTCCGAACTGCCGGATAAAGATGTATATTTCAACTGTTACTTGAAGAGATCAAGACGTTTAAAGTAGATATGAACTCAGGCCCTCGTGGCGCAGTTGGTAGCGCATCTTATCGACAGTAAGAAGGTCATGAGTTCAAATCTCATCGTGGGCAAATTTTTGTGATAAAATTTCCTAATTAATTTACTCAGCGCGAAGCAGAAAAATCAATTTAGATATTTCTACGCTGAGAAAAACAGAATTTTAAAAATAATTAAAATTCTAATTTACACATACATTTCCGAACTGCCGGATAAAGATGTATATTTCAACTGTTACTTGAAGAGATCAAGACGTTTAAAGTAGATATGAACTCAGGCCCTCGTGGCGCAGTTGGTAGCGCATCTTATCGACAGTAAGAAGGTCATGAGTTCAAATCTCATCGTGGGCAAATTTTTGTGATAAAATTTCCTAATTAATTTACTCAGCGCGAAGCAGAAAAATCAATTTAGATATTTCTACGCTGAGAAAAACAGAATTTTAAAAATAATTAAAATTCTAATTTACACATATATATATATATATATATATATATATATACATATAGTATAAAAATTTTTTCGTGGGCGTAGTGGCCTTTTTTTGGACATTCACAATTAAAATTGGAACAAAAACATGTAATTAAAACAATACATTTTTTTTTTATTCCTTTATTTGTAACGTTTCGGCTAACATTTATGCTGCCTTTTTCAAACACTCTGTAAAAATGTTTTAAACATATATTAAAAATGATATGAAATGGATATCGACTGTATAACTTACATTTGACGTTGGTTTCTTTAGTCAGATGAATATAATAAAATTGTGAGAATATATATTTGTAATATGCTTTTCTCTTTGAAAATAGTCATTTTTATATTTCTTTATTTTCCCATACTTCCAAGTAATTCTCATTTACATTAAAATTTTTTATATCTTGAAGTTATAATTGTCAAGATTGTATATCGACCGTTAAAACTATATGTCTGTGACGAAAATGCGTTTGAAATCGATGTGTATATAAATTCTCTTAGCTCGTGTCTCTGTAAAAAGTTGTGTGTATGTTGTGTTTTGCCTTGGTTGTTTCTTTTGAATTTTTATTCTATTCTTTATGTGTTTATTTTTTTTTTTTTTTTTGTAACTCATAAAAGTATTGTGTTATGGTTTTAATTGAATCATTAAATTATTGAAACGTAAATATTGGAAATGTTACTAATGTCAGTCCTATCATTAATTGAATTTGTATTTTTTTTTAATGTAGATGCTTTCCAAAAAATTCCTAGCTTTATTATGTGTTTCTGTCGTAATAATTGTTGTCTCTTTGAAATTGAACGAGTGATTAGTTTGATTAATATGTTTTTTTAGAGCTGTGCTATTATTTGAAAATGTATGCCCATTTAGTCTTTCTTTTAGGTGTTGTGTTGTTTGGCCTATGTAAACTCCATTACAGTCTCCGCACGGTATTTTGTAAATTACATGGGTCTTTTTTTCATCGGGCATTTTATCTTTAAGTTTTGTATAAAGGGTGTTTAGTGTATTGTAATTCTTATATGCTGTTTTTATGTTATACGGTTTCAAAATTTTATCAAATTTCTTTGAAAGGTCTTCAATAAACGGCAATGGTACGTACTTACAAGTAGTTGATTCTTTTTATTTATGGTTATTTTTGTTCGAATTGTAATGTTTATGAAGTTGTTCTTTAATGAGTTTATCAATGAACCGTAGAGGGTAGTTGTTTTTTTGTAGTGAGGTTTTTATGTCTTTAATAATTTCAGGTCTGAACACTGGACTTGTTAAGGTGATCGCCCTTTTTATTAAATTGGTTATTATGTTCCTTTTACATACTGCGGTTTGACATGAATTATAATTTAGGTATCTGTCCGAGGCTGTAGGTTTGTGGTATAATTTTGTGAGTATTTTGTTATTGGCTCGTATCAAGGTTAAATCCAAAAAGTTAATAGTAAGATTGTTCTCGACTTCAATTTCGAATTTTAATTTGGGGTGAAATGAGTTGAATTTATTTAAAATATTGTCTGTTTTTGTAATTGGTATGCAAGTGATACAATCGTCAACGTACCTTTTAAAAAAGAACGGTTTGAAATCAAGCTTGTTTATTATATTATTTTCTACGTGTTCTAAAACTAATTGTGCGATGACACTAGATATTGGGGATCCCATTGCGCATCCATGTACTTGTTTGTAAAAATTATTATTGTATTGGAAATAAGTGGCGTTTAAGGTTAATTCTACTGCTTTAATGAATTCTTTTAAAGGTAATGTGGTGAAATTTTGTAGGTGATCCCATTGTTTTTTAATTACTTCTATGGCTAAACTGATAGGAATATTGGTATATATTGATACCACATCCAATGAAATTAAAAAGTGGTTATCTGGTATTTCTAACTCATCTAAAAAGGTTTTTAATGCGTACGAGTTCTTTAGGAAATACTCGTTTTTACATGTTATATTAGTAATGACATTTGCAAGAAATTTAGACAAATTATAAAATGGACTTTGCACCGAGGAAATGATAGGTCTTAACGGTATGTTTTTTTTGTGTATCTTTGCAAGTCCATATATCTTTGGTGGCTGTGCATTGTTGATTTTAAGTCCTTTTGCAGTTTCTTTTGATATTAGATTGCTATTTTCCCAAAGTTTTATCAAATCATTGTTTAATTTTTGATATTTTGATGTTGGATCATTTTTTATTTTGCTATATGTATTGTTGTCATTCAATAAGTTGTTCATTTTTGTCTCATAATCTTATTTGTTCATTACGAGAGTTTTGTTACTTTTGTCTGGTTTAGTGATAATGATTTGGGGGTTGGTTTTTATGAATTGTTTTGTAGTTTTTACTTTTTTATTGAGATTCCTATGATGTTGGGACATTTTTAATTGTGGTTTTTGTTTGAAATTTGTTATCGTATTAGTGATTTTAGCTCTTATTGTGTTTTTTTCGTTGTTGTTTAAATGATCTATTGAGGCTTCAATGTTTGCAATGATATTTTCTGTGGGAATATTTTTGCGGGATAGCGGTTGTACTGCAAAATTTTTTCCTAAAGTTAATATTTCTGTTACATCATTCGGTAAAACAGTGTCTGAAATATTACACACCCAGTCTTGATTTATGTTGCTACTGTTCATTGGTTTTTTTTGGGATGTTTTATTAATTAATATATTTAGTTTCTTTTGGTGTTTTTTTTTAATGCTGTCGAGAACAATCTAACTATTAACTTTTTGGATTTAACCTTGATACGAGCCAATAACAAAATACTCACAAAATTATACCACAAACCTACATCCTCGGACAGATACCTAAATTATAATTCATGTCAAACCGCAGTATGTAAAAGGAACATAATAACCAATTTAATAAAAAGGGCGATCACCTTAACAAGTCCAGTGTTCAGACCTGAAATTATTAAAGACATAAAAACCTCACTACAAAAAAACAACTACCCTCTACGGTTCATTGATAAACTCATTAAAGAACAATTTCATAAACATTACAATTCGAACAAAAATAACCATAAACAAAAAGAATCAACTACTTGTAAGTACGTACCATTGCCGTTTATTGAAGACCTTTCAAAGAAATTTGATAAAATTTTGAAACCGTATAACATAAAAACAGCATATAAGAATTACAACACACTAAACACCCTTTATACAAAACTTAAAGATAAAATACCCGATGAAAAAAAGACCCATGTAATTTACAAAATACCGTGCGGAGACTGTAATGGAGTTTACATAGGCCAAACAACACAACACCTAAAAGAAAGACTAAATGGGCATAAATTTTCAAATAATAGCACAGCTCTAAAAAACATATTAATCAAACTAATCACTCGTTCAATTTCAAAGAGACAACAATTATTACGACAGAAACACATAATAAAGCTAGGAATTTTTTGGAAAGCATCTACATTAAAAAAAATACAAATTCAATTAATGATAGGACTGACATTAGTAACATTTCCAATATTTACGTTTCAATAATTTAATGATTCAATTAAAACCATAACACAATACTTTTATGAGTTACAAAAAAAAAAAAAAAAAACACACACATAAAGAATAGAATAAAAATTCAAAAGAAACAACCAAGGCAAAACACAACATACACACAACTTTTTACAGAGACACGAGCTAAGAAAATTTATATACACATCGATTTTAAACGCATTTTCGTCACAGACATATAGTTTTAACGGTCGATATACAATCTTGACAATTATAACTTCAAGATATAAAAAATTTTAATGTAAATGAGAATTACTTGGAAGTATGGGAAAATAAAGAAATATAAAAATGACTCTTTTCAAAGAGAAAAGCATATTACAAATATATATTCTCACAATTTTATTATATTCATCTGACTAAAGAAACCAACGTTAAATGTAAGTTATACAGTCGATATCCATTTCATATCATTTTTAATATATGTTTAAAACATTTTTACAGAGTGTTTGAAAAAGGCAGCATAAATGTTAGCCGAAATGTTACAAATAAAGGAATAAAAAAAAATGTATTGTTTTAATTACATGTTTTTGCTCCAATTTTAATTGTGAATGTCCAAAAAGGCCACTACGCCCACGAAAAATTTTTTATACCATAGAATATAATATGGCCAAGAAAACCACTAAACAATATATACATATATATATATATATAAAGTATAGAATTTCATGGGGTAACTCCGCTCAAAATGCAACTGCGGACACGTGTTTCGAACTACTTGGTTCTCGTCAGCGCAGTGTAGCCAAGGAATAGGATGGGATAACCTTGGAGCTGAAAAACATCAATCAGAGACATACACAAGGGACAGCCTACCAATTGAGGCTTCAGCTAGAGTGTCCTCGATACTGAGAATGAATCTAACGTCGCCGCGAGGTAGACATTGTCCACCTGCAAGCCATCTGAACCCACAGGATAACAATAAAGAAAAGAAATATTGCGGATTATAGAATAATAAAGTATAGAATTTCATGGGGTAACTCCGCTCAAAATGCAACTGCGGACACGTGTTTCGAACTACTTGGTTCTCGTCAGCGCAGTGTAGCCAAGGAATAGGATGGGATAACCTTGGAGCTGAAAAACATCAATCAGAGAAGAGACATACACAAGGGACAGCCTACCAATTGAGGCTTCAGCTAGAGTGTCCTCGATACTGAGAATGAATCTAACGTCGCCGCGAGGTAGACATTGTCCACCTGCAAGCCATCTGAACCCACAGGATAACAATAAAGAAAAGAAATATTGCGGATTATAGAATAATAAAGTATAGAATTTCATGGGGTAACTCCGCTCAAAATGCAACTGCGGACACGTGTTTCAAACTACTTGGTTCTCGTCAGCGCAGTGTAGCCAAGGAATAGGATGGGATAACCTTGGAGCTGAAAAACATCAATCAGAGACATACACAAGGGACAGCCTACCAATTGAGGCTTCAGCTAGAGTGTCCTCGATACTGAGAATGAATCTAACGTCGCCGCGAGGTAGACATTGTCCACCTGCAAGCCATCTGAACCCACAGGATAACAATAAAGAAAAGAAATATTGCGGATTATAGAATAATAAAGTATAGAATTTCATGGGGTAACTCCGCTCAAAATGCAACTGCGGACACGTGTTTCGAACTACTTGGTTCTCGTCAGCGCAGTGTAGCCAAGGAATAGGATGGGATAACCTTGGAGCTGAAAAACATCAATCAGAGACATACACAAGGGACAGCCTACCAATTGAGGCTTCAGCTAGAGTGTCCTCGATACTGAGAATGAATCTAACGTCGCCGCGAGGTAGACATTGTCCACCTGCAAGCCATCTGAACCCACAGGATAACAATAAAGAAAAGAAATATTGCGGATTATAGAATAATAAAGTATAGAATTTCATGGGGTAACTCCGCTCAAAATGCAACTGCGGACACGTGTTTCGAACTACTTGGTTCTCGTCAGCGCAGTGTAGCCAAGGAATAGGATGGGATAACCTTGGAGCTGAAAAACATCAATCAGAGACATACACAAGGGACAGCCTACCAATTGAGGCTTCAGCTAGAGTGTCCTCGATACTGAGAATGAATCTAACGTCGCCGCGAGGTAGACATTGTCCACCTGCAAGCCATCTGAACCCACAGGATAACAATAAAGAAAAGAAATATTGCGGATTATAGAATAATAAAGTATAGAATTTCATGGGGTAACTCCGCTCAAAATGCAACTGCGGACACGTGTTTCGAACTACTTGGTTCTCGTCAGCGCAGTGTAGCCAAGGAATAGGATGGGATAACCTTGGAGCTGAAAAACATCAATCAGAGACATACACAAGGGACAGCCTACCAATTGAGGCTTCAGCTAGAGTGTCCTCGATACTGAGAATGAATCTAACGTCGCCGCGAGGTAGACATTGTCCACCTGCAAGCCATCTGAACCCACAGGATAACAATAAAGAAAAGAAATATTGCGGATTATAGAATAATAAAGTATAGAATTTCATGGGGTAACTCCGCTCAAAATGCAACTGCGGACACGTGTTTCGAACTACTTGGTTCTCGTCAGCGCAGTGTAGCCAAGGAATAGGATGGGATAACCTTGGAGCTGAAAAACATCAATCAGAGACATACACAAGGGACAGCCTACCAATTGAGGCTTCAGCTAGAGTGTCCTCGATACTGAGAATGAATCTAACGTCGCCGCGAGGTAGACATTGTCCACCTGCAAGCCATCTGAACCCACAGGATAACAATAAAGAAAAGAAATATTGCGGATTATAGAATAATAAAGTATAGAATTTCATGGGGTAACTCCGCTCAAAATGCAACTGCGGACACGTGTTTCGAACTACTTGGTTCTCGTCAGCGCAGTGTAGCCAAGGAATAGGATGGGATAACCTTGGAGCTGAAAAACATCAATCAGAGACATACACAAGGGACAGCCTACCAATTGAGGCTTCAGCTAGAGTGTCCTCGATACTGAGAATGAATCTAACGTCGCCGCGAGGTAGACATTGTCCACCTGCAAGCCATCTGAACCCACAGGATAACAATAAAGAAAAGAAATATTGCGGATTATAGAATAATAAAGTATAGAATTTCATGGGGTAACTCCGCTCAAAATGCAACTGCGGACACGTGTTCGAACTACTTGGTTCTCGTCAGCGCAGTGTAGCCAAGGAATAGGATGGGATAACCTTGGAGCTGAAAAACATCAATCAGAGACATACACAAGGGACAGCCTACCAATTGAGGCTTCAGCTAGAGTGTCCTCGATACTGAGAATGAATCTAACGTCGCCGCGAGGTAGACATTGTCCACCTGCAAGCCATCTGAACCCACAGGATAACAATAAAGAAAAGAAATATTGCGGATTATAGAATAATAAAGTATAGAATTTCATGGGGTAACTCCGCTCAAAATGCAACTGCGGACACGTGTTTCGAACTACTTGGTTCTCGTCAGCGCAGTGTAGCCAAGGAATAGGATGGGATAACCTTGGAGCTGAAAAACATCAATCAGAGACATACACAAGGGACAGCCTACCAATTGAGGCTTCAGCTAGAGTGTCCTCGATACTGAGAATGAATCTAACGTCGCCGCGAGGTAGACATTGTCCACCTGCAAGCCATCTGAACCCACAGGATAACAATAAAGAAAAGAAATATTGCGGATTATAGAATAATAAAGTATAGAATTTCATGGGGTAACTCCGCTCAAAATGCAACTGCGGACACGTGTTTCGAACTACTTGGTTCTCGTCAGCGCAGTGTAGCCAAGGAATAGGATGGGATAACCTTGGAGCTGAAAAACATCAATCAGAGACATACACAAGGGACAGCCTACCAATTGAGGCTTCAGCTAGAGTGTCCTCGATACTGAGAATGAATCTAACGTCGCCGCGAGGTAGACATTGTCCACCTGCAAGCCATCTGAACCCACAGGATAACAATAAAGAAAAGAAATATTGCGGATTATAGAATAATAAAGTATAGAATTTCATGGGGTAACTCCGCTCAAAATGCAACTGCGGACACGTGTTTCGAACTACTTGGTTCTCGTCAGCGCAGTGTAGCCAAGGAATAGGATGGGATAACCTTGGAGCTGAAAAACATCAATCAGAGACATACACAAGGGACAGCCTACCAATTGAGGCTTCAGCTAGAGTGTCCTCGATACTGAGAATGAATCTAACGTCGCCGCGAGGTAGACATTGTCCACCTGCAAGCCATCTGAACCCACAGGATAACAATAAAGAAAAGAAATATTGCGGATTATAGAATAATAAAGTATAGAATTTCATGGGGTAACTCCGCTCAAAATGCAACTGCGGACACGTGTTTCGAACTACTTGGTTCTCGTCAGCGCAGTGTAGCCAAGGAATAGGATGGGATAACCTTGGAGCTGAAAAACATCAATCAGAGACATACACAAGGGACAGCCTACCAATTGAGGCTTCAGCTAGAGTGTCCTCGATACTGAGAATGAATCTAACGTCGCCGCGAGGTAGACATTGTCCACCTGCAAGCCATCTGAACCCACAGGATAACAATAAAGAAAAGAAATATTGCGGATTATAGAATAATAAAGTATAGAATTTCATGGGGTAACTCCGCTCAAAATGCAACTGCGGACACGTGTTCGAACTACTTGGTTCTCGTCAGCGCAGTGTAGCCAAGGAATAGGATGGGATAACCTTGGAGCTGAAAAACATCAATCAGAGACATACACAAGGGACAGCCTACCAATTGAGGCTTCAGCTAGAGTGTCCTCGATACTGAGAATGAATCTAACGTCGCCGCGAGGTAGACATTGTCCACCTGCAAGCCATCTGAACCCACAGGATAACAATAAAGAAAAGAAATATTGCGGATTATAGAATAATAAAGTATAGAATTTCATGGGGTAACTCCGCTCAAAATGCAACTGCGGACACGTGTTTCGAACTACTTGGTTCTCGTCAGCGCAGTGTAGCCAAGGAATAGGATGGGATAACCTTGGAGCTGAAAAACATCAATCAGAGACATACACAAGGGACAGCCTACCAATTGAGGCTTCAGCTAGAGTGTCCTCGATACTGAGAATGAATCTAACGTCGCCGCGAGGTAGACATTGTCCACCTGCAAGCCATCTGAACCCACAGGATAACAATAAAGAAAAGAAATATTGCGGATTATAGAATAATAAAGTATAGAATTTCATGGGGTAACTCCGCTCAAAATGCAACTGCGGACACGTGTTTCAAACTACTTGGTTCTCGTCAGCGCAGTGTAGCCAAGGAATAGGATGGGATAACCTTGGAGCTGAAAAACATCAATCAGAGACATACACAAGGGACAGCCTACCAATTGAGGCTTCAGCTAGAGTGTCCTCGATACTGAGAATGAATCTAACGTCGCCGCGAGGTAGACATTGTCCACCTGCAAGCCATCTGAACCCACAGGATAACAATAAAGAAAAGAAATATTGCGGATTATAGAATAATAAAGTATAGAATTTCATGGGGTAACTCCGCTCAAAATGCAACTGCGGACACGTGTTTCGAACTACTTGGTTCTCGTCAGCGCAGTGTAGCCAAGGAATAGGATGGGATAACCTTGGAGCTGAAAAACATCAATCAGAGACATACACAAGGGACAGCCTACCAATTGAGGCTTCAGCTAGAGTGTCCTCGATACTGAGAATGAATCTAACGTCGCCGCGAGGTAGACATTGTCCACCTGCAAGCCATCTGAACCCACAGGATAACAATAAAGAAAAGAAATATTGCGGATTATAGAATAATAAAGTATAGAATTTCATGGGGTAACTCCGCTCAAAATGCAACTGCGGACACGTGTTTCGAACTACTTGGTTCTCGTCAGCGCAGTGTAGCCAAGGAATAGGATGGGATAACCTTGGAGCTGAAAAACATCAATCAGAGACATACACAAGGGACAGCCTACCAATTGAGGCTTCAGCTAGAGTGTCCTCGATACTGAGAATGAATCTAACGTCGCCGCGAGGTAGACATTGTCCACCTGCAAGCCATCTGAACCCACAGGATAACAATAAAGAAAAGAAATATTGCGGATTATAGAATAATAAAGTATAGAATTTCATGGGGTAACTCCGCTCAAAATGCAACTGCGGACACGTGTTTCGAACTACTTGGTTTTCGTCAGCGCAGTGTAGCCAAGGAATAGGATGGGATAACCTTGGAGCTGAAAAGCATCAATCAGAGACATACACAAGGGACAGCCTACCAATTGAGGCTTCAGCTAGAGTGTCCTCGATACTGAGAATGAATCTAACGTCGCCGCGAGGTAGACATTGTCCACCTGCAAGCCATCTGAACCCACAGGATAACAATAAAGAAAAGAAATATTGCGGATTATAGAATAATAAAGTATAGAATTTCATGGGGTAACTCCGCTCAAAATGCAACTGCGGACACGTGTTTCGAACTACTTGGTTCTCGTCAGCGCAGTGTAGCCAAGAAATAGGATGGGATAACCTTGGAGCTGAAAAACATCAATCAGAGACATACACAAGGGACAGCCTACCAATTGAGGCTTCAGCTAGAGTGTCCTCGATACTGAGAATGAATCTAACGTCGCCGCGAGGTAGACATTGTCCACCTGCAAGCCATCTGAACCCACAGGATAACAATAAAGAAAAGAAATATTGCGGATTATAGAATAATAAAGTATAGAATTTCGTGGGGTAACTCCGCTCAAAATGCAACTGCGGACACGTGTTTCGAACTACTTGGTTCTCGTCAGCGCAGTGTAGCCAAGGAATAGGATGGGATAACCTTGGAGCTGAAAAACATCAATCAGAGACATACACAAGGGACAGCCTACCAATTGAGGCTTCAGCTAGAGTGTCCTCGATACTGAGAATGAATCTAACGTCGCCGCGAGGTAGACATTGTCCACCTGCAAGCCATCTGAACCCACAGGATAACAATAAAGAAAAGAAATATTGCGGATTATAGAATAATAAAGTATAGAATTTCATGGGGTAACTCCGCTCAAAATGCAACTGTGGACACGTGTTTCGAACTACTTGGTTCTCGTCAGCGCAGTGTAGCCAAGGAATAGGATGGGATAACCTTGGAGCTGAAAAACATCAATCAGAGACATACACAAGGGACAGCCTACCAATTATTACTATTCTATAATCCGCAATATTTATACTTATAGTCATAAAAAGTCGCTTATAAATAATCGTTGTAAAAGTTTTACATCTCTATTTACACCAGAAATATCAGAAATGAAATTTATAATCATATTTGTTAAAGTAGAATAATTCTGACACATAAAAATATTACAGAAAATTACTAAGCGTTTAAAATTAGATAAATTCGGTTAAATTCAGATCTGTATACATTAAGGTATATTAAATTTACAGATTTACCGGTAATTGTTTGTTATACATACCTTATCGAAGAGATAAGAATTATTACCCATCCTTCATATGTCAACAATAAACATAGTTTGGTTAGGCAAGTTACCAAGTTCATGTAAATGTCGTAAAAGACTGTAAAATATTCTTCGTATTTTATTTGAAGTTATTATTATTATTATTAAACGGATCATATATAAAATTCTTCTTTTATTTGGTAAAGTAGGAACATAGAATTAGTATCTTCCATATAAAGTATAGAAATTCGAAAAGTTAATAACCTACAAGAAACATAAGTATTATAGTGTTATTTGTTTTAAATATTGAAGAAAGAGCATACATACCACATCATATTATCCCAAATTAATTAATAATTTACAAGTATTAATCAATACTTAATCAGGAGGGATATATTAACAAAATACTTAAGAGAATTTATAGGTTGTAAAATAGTTTTCGTATTACAATGGAGATAACCATTGCTAACAAGTTTGTAAAAATAAATGTACTGTAGGTACTGCGTGATCAAGATAAAACTAGTTTCATTGTTGAAAATTCAATGCAGTGGCAAAGCTAAATATTTAGTAACTAGTGAAATAATAAGAAATGAAATATTTGATCTCATTTATTAAAGAAATAAAGTTATATAGAATATTTGCATAATAAATTTTATAACTGAGTTAGTTTTGGGCATAATAAAGTAAAATAATAAGATTTGAATTATTAAAAGATCATATTATTGGATACATAAACATATAAATTTAAATCTATATACGGAGGAGAGTTAAAAAGTTATGTTAATATTTGCATATGGTTTTTATAAATATTTGTATGTTTAGGTGAGTGAGGTGTTGCATATACATTACAAATACCAAGATTTGAATTATTTTGGTTTTCATATTAGTAATAATATTACCCCCTCCCTAGTGCAATATATATATATATATATATATATATATATATATATATATATATATACAAATTATTTTAATTCAAACAAACAATTTAAGGATTACATTTCTTTTTTCTTAGCCGTATTTATATTATAATGTATTAATTAATATTTTTTTCTTGGACTGCGGCTTTACTTTGTAATTCATTGGAACTGGTAGATAGTAATTAAACCAAATTTGACGTTTCTACAAATTTTTATTGTCTTCATCAAAAACTTACATTCGACAAACGAACAGAAGGGTGTAACGAAGTCCCTTCGTTACTTGAATAAATTATCATGTTTTTAAATTCATAATTAATTTGTCATGTAAATATCAAAAAATGTATGACTGATATTTTATTCAATCATTCGTAATAATGTTTTCCTATTGTAAATACCGCCGAAATTATTGTATTTGATTTGTTTGTATACATTTGTTATCGATTTATAGTAGGGGAAAAATATCTGTGTACGTCACGATCGTATTCGCGCGTTTCTACATGTTCAAGTGCAAAATCCTATGCTTTCGTGCTAGTTTTTGTCATTCACGGATGGTATATAAGTCGACCGTTTTCCAGTGAAGAGGCAGAGTCCCTCCGAACCTTATCCTAGCCGCAGGTCTATTATCGTGTGGCATTTCCTCTTAGCAATGTCAGGCCAATTGTCGTGACCACGCTAAGGCACCGTATTCTCCTGGATTGCAGGCCTATTGCCGTGCTCCAGGTGAAAAGTCCGCTTATTAAGTCCCGTCAGGTCAATTATCGTGACACGGACTTAATGAGATCATTTACCTAACCCACTTGGTTTCTAGCAGGTCAATTGTCGTGTAAGAAATCAAGAATTCCGCCTCCCGAAGGAACCTCTCGACAGGTCTACTTATCGTGTAGAGAGGGTCCTTTTCCGTCCGACAAATCACCGTTCTTTCAGAGAATTTAATTATTATTTTCTTTTCGTATTATTACATGTCCGGATAATACTTCACCGCCGCGAATATTAACGTATTTTAGCAACCCAGATACAGGCCGCGTATCATCGTAATTTGACTGCATTCGTAGCGCGAACAAACCGAGCACTTGTAAATGCCGCTGTAAATATAACCGAATGTTATTTGTTAAAGTTCAGATACCATTTTGAATAATACTGCAATGTACAGAGTATATCTTTTGTTCGTGAAATTCAAGATTTAAATTGTTATTTCTTTGTCATAGGTTATGTATGTATAAATAGGTTAAGCATCCGCAATATAAGAATGGTAACTCCGTCTTGTTAGTATTTGACATTAGTAAATGTTATGTTCAATAAAATGTGTAATGTATGTATATGTATATATAAAATTTGTGTAAATACTTAGAGTTGTTTTGGAAGAATAAACATTGATTTAAAATTCATTTGTTGATTATCTGATTAATGTTTCGATGTGTTCACAATCCCGACCGCAATGAATTATTTCTGATATTTGGATTAAATCTACGCGTGTAGAAAGATATTCATAATAAAGCAAACATAGTACTCACCTCATAATCTCTGACTGTAGCAAAACCGGTAGAATTTGTATTTGTTGCACCAACAGCGCGATCACCATAATACTTTCATATTTAATATTTTGACAGCAAATTATTATCGGCCGCAGCAGGCCTAGTTACCGACATTTTACACGATCATCGAAAGCTGATGGGTGACTGGGTATAGGCAACCCAAACTACGCTGCCAAACCGACGTACGTCTATTTGGAGTGGTAACAAATACATATAGAAATTTTGTAACTGACGGTGCCCCGCAACTTTATTAAAAATATTAAATGTTAATATTTAACGTAGAATAAGCACCGGACAGTTTACAAGGGTAAACGCAAGAAGAGACGAACACAAAAATTCCGTAAGAAAAGACGAGAAAACTTCATCCCTGGCTCAACATGTAAAAGAAACATCCCCCACGATAGACTTCAGTAACACTAAGCTATTAGCGAACATCGAACATACTAAAACCAGAAACATCAGGGAAGCCATCGAAATTGAAAAACATCCGAACAATCTGAATTCACGAGATGATACCCAGAGGTTACCAACAGCATGGAAACCAGCACTAACAAGAACAGATACCAACAAAGAACACCAAACTAATACTTCTACATCGCAAACCAGCCGACATGCTCCAAACACGAGCCCAACGACACGGAACCATGCACACACTCGTCCAAGGGCAACCAACCGAAACGCTAACGGAGTATATAACCACCATCCGAATCCCGAAAACGTCAGTTTACGAATAATAAGAAGCAGAAGCAGACAGTTATCGCAGACATGAAGATGGCAAGTGTGATTTTGCCGAAACGTCGTCAAGAAACCAGCATCGGTCTTTCCAAAGACCAAGCAGTGGAAACGCGGAAGAAAACCCGGAATCCAGTGACAACACATACTACTACCCGCGGAAACTTGAAAGAGAACATATATATATATATATATATATAATAAAAAGGTGGCTAACCCAAGAAAATATCTTTTAAAAGAAAACTATATATATAAACAGTCCCCCAGATTTTCAAGTGTTGCATTGGGCTTCGTTACACCATCTTTCAGGATATTTAATCTTGTTGTTCAGAATTTATTTTCTACTCTGTCGTCTTATTCGATAAAAAACTTGAAATTCTTTATCTTGGTTAAAAATTCCTTTATTTTTTAAGTATTGAATGAAAAGAAAATACAGTTTACATTAAATACTTCATATATTGAAGCTTATTTTGGAACCTTTGAAGTGTTACTTTCATACGATACTTAAAATGCTAATTAAGAAAATTAAGGACTACATTGGACAAATATGATTTCCTTATTTGAAAAAAAAATTCGTTTATTTCCACTTCATTTACGCTTTTATGTATTTTTTAATTTTCTTGGCTTGGAAACGTCTTACTTCATTTCTTCTATCGCCAGAGTCGTGCCTAAATATTAAATCTACAATATAAACATTTCTTTCTAATTTTATGATCATGCTTATATGCACCTACATTGTCATTATGTTAAATTAGCTTTAATAACATGTAATTTAGAATACATATTATGAAAAAGTTGATTAATTTATGCCGGTAATTTTCAAAATTGTTGCTAAAAAATAAAATGCGCATATGGAAATTAATGTCAAAATTGACTATTAGTTTAAATTCACGCAGGGGTGGAAATTGTAAAACGTAAAAACCGCTAATCAATTATAGACACATTATATAGACTTAAACAATTCAGCCGTGTTATATATTTGGAAGATGGCCTCGCAATCCAAATTCAAATGTATCTGTTATCCCTTTTTATCATTTGCTCTATGTATTTTAAATTTTTATAAGCGATATTCCTATGTTAATATTAATTAGTACCTACTTGTTTATGTGAATAATTTGTTAGATGGCGAAATACTTGTTATATATAAAGTGGATATGTATGAAATGAATCAAATTCATCCATTTTATTGGAATTTAATTTGTCCGTATAAATACCATGCTTCCATTATAAATGGTTGTGATTAATTGATAACTTGGGAAATATCGGATTTATTTTAATAATGGGATTTATAAGGTATTAACTGTACGATAAAATTAAAAGTGATTTATAGAATATAAATAACTTTTGTTATTGCGATATTTTTAAGTAAAAGCGAACATTTTGTTAGTTTGACCTTATTTTACTAATTCCCATTTATCTTTCAGTTTACTACGCTATAATAACCAACAGAAAAGTTTACTAGTAAATTTTTCTGTTCCACATATCCTAATTTATCTGAATAATATTGTAGGTAATAACGTCATTTCGAACAAGCTTTGTTGCGTGGAGTTAAGATATAGAAATGTCTGACAATTCTTAAGTTTTAACAAAGGAAAACTGTTATCAAAAAATCTAGACAAATCGATTGTCATCCTCCTGCAAATCACACAGCAACTCTTCTTCGGAAACAGGTTCAGTTATTTCATTTTGCATTTTGATAACATTCTTGTAAAATTCAAGTCCAAATATCTCGGATTCTTCTGTTCAATTAATGCCGAAATGACCAACTAAATATTTCTTGATAATTTTCGTTTTTTCTGGCTTCACCTTAACTGTTCTAATATCCATTTTGTCTAGATTAGTCTGCATGGGAGATTTACTTTTTCTGCAAATGGGTTTTGGTACTCCAATGCAGTGGCTGACCTATCTTACGAGGCCCGGGGCGGAAATCGGCTTGAGATTCCTCCTTATTGGAATGACCACCATGCAAAATGTCAGCACAAATGTATAATCAACATTTATTTAAATAAATTTAAATAGTTAAAATGATTCGGAAAACAAAATAATCTTAAGACTAAAGAAAAAAATATTTTCATCTAGCACACAAACATGTATGATGTTTTATAAAAATATTTTGAACTTTTCTGCCAATAAAAAGCTAAAACTGTTTCTTGCGAGCTTTGACTTCTGAAAATGTGTTTATAGCTTCATCATAATTAATTTTGAATTTTTATTGCTTGAAGATGACGTGTTCATCGTCTTCTATGTAGTCAAAAGTTTCCGTGAGGCTTGAAATGGACTTCGGAAATTTTTCAATTTCTGTTTCAATAAGGTGCGATGACTGAACGAGTATTTTTTGCACCACTTCTGTCCTGGTTTCTAAGTTCTTGATAGAAAGTATGGCTAGACTGAAACATGCATCTTTTTAATTCTTGTTTCAGTGTCAAGGCTTTATCTGTTGCCTCTTCTCCTGGCAACATCTTCTTAAACCTTTTTCGTACTAATTTCTCAGTGGGTATGCCCATTTCTTTACAAGTTCTTGTGGAAAATATTAACGAATTTTTAACCAGTTCAAGATAATTGTCAGAGTTCTCATACTGCGATAACTTAGGGTTCAATTTCCACCAATTTTGGAATGCCGTATAAATGTTGATGCACCAACAGCTTCTTTGTCATGAAAAGTAAAGAATCTGCGAGAAAAGCAAAATAAACTTTTTGGGATGGGGAATACACTGTCCACTTTCTGTGTACTTTGTCACCATTTGGAAGGTGTTTATAAAACCAATTTTTATTTAACTGGCAAGTCTGCCCTTTTATATGTTCTCCTGCACCTGTTCTTGCATCATTTCGAATGTCTCTCTTTGTTTTGGAAATATTCGTTTTTTCTTTTTAAAATATCAATTCTAAGGCCACCTGATAAAGGTATTTGGCCAATTTCCCACATCACAATCAATGAGCAATGTACCTATTTATCTGATGAATCTGATCTGTGGTAGTTTTTTAGTTGGACCTTCATTTCAGTTTCCTAGACTAATGCCTTGGTGTTGCTCACAAATATTAACATTTTCCCTATCTTGAGAAGTTGCAGGCTCTCTGTCTACGTCAATTTGTTTTATTGTAGTACCGGAAGCAGAAATAGATTCGCCCAAGTCTCCTGGTTTCGGCAAGTGATGCGCACAAATTTCAGTAGCGTTCCGACCAATGCCTCGTTCTCTTATTCCCTGATTGATTTTTTGAGCCCCACTAGAATAATGCCTCTTCATCGTATAATAGCTCAAGAGGAAAAAATAATTAAGCGACTGCAAACATTTCTTCCTGGCTTGACTACGTCGCAGCGCACTCACACCGCACAGGCATGGTGATGGGGGGACCTTCAACATGCTCCAAGCGCCAGTCGCCTGCGAGCATTCGTTCAGGCGAAATCGTCTTTTAAGTGGAACCTTGTCGAGTGACTCGGTGCAAGCGCAAAATACAGCGAACGATTGAACAGCAGTATGCCATCAAATTTTGTGTTGGATTGGGGAAATCGGGTACGGAGACGTTGGGCAGCATTTGCATAGATTTCAAGGATGAAAGAATGTCACAAACTGCAGTTTTTAAGTGGCACAAGCTCTTCTGTGATGGCCGAGAGAGTGTGGAGGACGAGCCTTGCGCTTGATGGCAACATGTGCATGCAGTGCTGAATTCAGACCGTTCGTTAAGTTTGCGCATGGTTGCAGATAAAAATTGCATTGCTAAAATGACAGCACACATCATCTTACTGAAAATTTGGCAAAAGATCTGCCCTAAACTCGTCCCGCGTTGAAGACAAGCCCGTTTTTAGACAACGTAATCACGGGAGACGAAACTTGAATATTCGAATACGGCCCGGAAACAAATCAGCAAGGTTCCGAATGGCACACTGCAGTATCACCTCGAATGAACAAATCCATATTGAAAGCCATGCTCATCGTTTTTTTCGACGCCAACGGTCCAGTACATATTTTTACCTGAGAGGCAGAGAGTGAATGATGATTTTTACCTAGAAGTGAGAAGACTGAAGAGAATGGTCAATCGGGTGAGGGCAGTCATCGCCGAAAAGCACAATGCACCCAGTCACACCTGCTCCAAGATCACGGACTACCTGACGATAAACGGCATCGCGAAGTTTCCTCAACTGGAGTCCCAACTTGGCACCAGCAGACTATTTCCTATTCCCAAAAGTGAAATCCTCCCTTAAAGGATACCACCATGGAATCCTCAGTGCGATCAAAGAAGCTTGCACGCGTACCCTTAAGGACGTTCATGAATCATCCTACCAGGGAGCCTTCGACTCGCGGGAAAGCCGCTGGCAAAAGTGGGGCCCTCGTACCCCGGTACGCCATTGCTTCAATGTCATATTTATAATTTGGTTCTCCCTAATAAGTGCTATCTATAATAAAGCATTGTCATAATGTTTTGGGACGCGATCATCCATTAGAACCGTTTCGCATGCGACTGACCATCAGAAACGATGATCATAGTTTTAGCTGAATATGTATTAAATTATATAGTCTTAAGTAAATTTAAAAGCGTTCTGAAGTTAATTTGGCAGAATTTTGAAGAATTTATTAAGAATAAATCGATTCATTCATGTAAGGAAACTGTGTGGCGTTTATTTTTAATATAAGCTTACAAAAATTAAAGTTGATGGTTATTCTAATTCTAAAGTGTGCGTTTATGAGAGTTCGTTTAAAATTATCTTCACGTATTAAATAAAGCAAAAGAGAGTGAAGCAGGGTTTTTTCGAAATATGGATGATTAAAATCGTCCATATCAAAAGGCAGACAAAACAAGGTGACGTCATTTTATAGTTATGTCAGGCATCGATATTTTTTAGACACTTTTGAAGTAGGAATAGTACAGAATAGTAAATTTTAAAATGGGAAAAGCAAATTAAAAAACCTGGTCAAATACATTATCAATATTGTATTGACCTGAATGTACAACTACATCAATATATTTAAAAAGATTAGGATTATTTTTTTATGATATGTAACATGCCATATATGTAGGTCTGCATTAGTTCTCATTAGCCATTATATCTTTTGTGACGTACCTGTAATGTCTTTCATTACATGTAAACTGTAATATTTTGAGTTTCTTGGCGTATTAGGAATATCATCGAGTAATTGTTTAGGAAAAGTAAATGATCTTTGAATTATATGCATCGTTCGTTTGTCTCCATTTTGATAAGAAAATCGTGTTAACAGAATACAACTAACTTCTCAATGTGAACCTGTATATGGGGAGATTCAAAAAGATTGTCTATCCCGCTTCATAAATACATGACGCATATTACATATATGTCATACAAGTCTATTGAAGCGGGATAAACAAAGTTTTTGAATCTCTCTGTAATTTACCATTTTAGAAATTTATTTTCTGTACGTTGGTATTTCAAAAGTATCAAACAAACATTGATTCCTGATAGATACTGGAGATATGCCGTATTAAGTATATGATGTCGAACAAACCCACAGTGGACGCGAATTAACATGTAACCTATGCCAAGAAGGCGTTTGAGCGGTCAGCTCTTAAAACGAAATGAACAGTCCGACCGTAAAGAAAATGTTACACGGCGAATTTTAATTTGAATGATATTAATCATCTGTATTTCAGGAATTTTTTGGTTGTGTATACGAATACTTCCGAGAAAAATATATTGGAACTCTCATTAATAGTTTTTATAGATTCCACATGTAAAAAATCTAAAATTGGATAGATTACAATATTTGAAGATAGAGAGTCGGAACACCAAAATACATAATTCTATCAGCATGCAACAAATATGTAGTGGATTGCACTTATTTAAATTACATTTTTCAGCAAGGCCTCTCTGCCTATGGTTTTTGGAACTTACTTAAGACTGGCGTTTACCAACAAATAGAAACTTATGCAACGTATATTACTAGCGGGACGGGTAGAGGCAAGGGGGTGTGAGTAGGTGGAGCTAGACGATAATCGGTTTCGATCACAGCGCTTCGATTTTATTCACAGATTATGTCGTGGGTTGAAAATTTAAATATATACATAAGATGAATCGTCAAATATTTAATTTCTGAAATCTACTCGCATATTGGTATTATGTACTTAGTTAAACTAAATGGAATTAACAAATATCAAAATAATGTAAATAAAATTGTAGACTAAAAATTACTTACCTCGTATTTTGATTTTACAAAACATTTGCATGGTTACTTCTTTGTTTTGTTGATGTTTTATAATAAACCAATTTTCGTTTGCCCATAACTGTTATATTATTATATACTCGAATATTATAGGTATATATGACATTTCTTTTTAATTACAAACTGTCACTCGGATTTAAGTCTGCAATAGCCGACCGATTCCGATAGATTTGCGTCTTGGCTAGGACCGGTAGAGATACCGCAAAGTGGGGATAGATAACGCCATAGTTTCGAAAAACATCGCGTGAAATATGTGTGACAATGTTTACTATTTAATGTTTTTTATCTTCAAATATAATTATATAAATTTGATTTGTTTTATATCGTTGTGCAGTTGGCGCGGAGAGGTTTTTTTTTGTGTACCAGCCTTAGTTAGTAGACATTAATCAAATGTATGCATTTTTGAGGTTACTTCTAAGATACATCACTTTTTTACGAAAATAAATTTATGCAAAAACTGACCTTAACATTGCATCGCTAACCCAAATTTGAAATTCTAAAATTACAAATTAAATTTCAAAAACGTAAAACGGCGATGCCTTGCAGGGCCATAGTTTTCGATGGGTTAACGCTCCTCTTAAATGTCTACTATAACTATGCCATAATGATCTTAAGCTGAAGTTGAAAATCCTCTAATTAAAACTGAGGAAATTATTCAAGAAGTGTTTGAACGACAGCGTCGTCAGAGCAACGTTGTTATTTATGGTATCCCTGACGTGGTGTCTGGTGTGAAGGAGGATCGGATTGAATCTGAGAGATCTACGTTGGCGGATCTTTTCTCTGCTGCTGGGGTTGGGGTGGATGGTTTCAGGCATGTGAGACTCGGTAAATTTGATCCAACTAAAACAGATTCTAAACGACCTATTAAAGTGACGCTGTCATCGAGTGATCTTGTCTCGAGGCTACTAAGAAAGAATACAATCTTGAAAGGGTTGGATAAATTTGCTAATGTATTTATCACCCAGGATCAGACTCCTTTTCAATCTAAATTATACAAGTGTGTCAAACTCGAATTGGAGAATCGTAAGGCTAATGGCGAGTCCAATATAAGCTTAAAGTATGTAAGTAGTATCCCCCGAATTGTTAATTCTTTAAACTAAAAGAGCCCAACAGTGTGTCCCGTACTTTTCTTTATTATCAAAATGTTAGAGGTCTTCGTACCAAAACGCAAACTTTATATGAATCTAGTTTTTCTTCACCCTACAGTATTATACTTCTTACTGAGACTTGGTTAAATGATTCTATTAATAATAGCGAACTTTTATCTGCTTCTTATAATATCTTGCGATGTGATAGAGATGCAAATCTTACTGGTCGTGCTCTTGGAGGGGGTGTTCTTATTGGTTTACATAATAGTATTAAATGCAGTGTAGTTGATACCAGGTCCTTTAGGTCAACTATTCCTTTGGTTGATTTGCTGGTCTGCAGGATTTGTGTTGGGAGCTTTACATATTACATTGTCTTGCTTTATATTCCTCCTGACATGAGTTACATGGAGTATGAACTATTATTAGGTATGCTGGAACAGACCATCTCTGACTATCCTGTCCTTATTGTGGGTGATTTTAACCTGCCGCATTTTAATAATTCTAGTACTACTTCTGATTCAAAGGTTGATCTTCTTTTCTCCTTCATGGCATCATTTAATCTAAAACAATATAATACTGTCACTAATGCTGACAATAAATTGCTTGACTTGTCCGATCCAAATCTAATACCTCCAGGATTCCTGGCCAACTTCATAATACTAACTCCACTTTTTCTGAGCCTCAAGGTATTGTGGATGCTTTCGCTAACGGCTTTGCTGATGTTTACTTGCCTAGGCCAAATATTCTTACATTACCTGATTCTATTTCCGATGTTCCGCCCTTCCTGATGCCCGCTATAACTGCTCAGGATGTGCTGAAGGCTGTTTCACGAATGAGCTCTAAAGCTACATGTGGTAATGACAATATACCTTCGTATTTAATTAAAGACTGCGCTAATATTTTTGCGGTCCCTCTTACTAAAATATTTAATTTGCCCTTGCGTACTTCAACATTTCCTGACGTCTGGAAAATTGCTAGAATTTGTCCAGTTTTCAAGAAAGGTGATAAATCTGATACGAGCAACTATAGGCCTATTGCTATTATCTCTAACTTTGCTAAAATATTTGAATCAGTTATTTATTATTTCATCTCTTATCACTGTAGGCCTTTTCTTTCACCGCATCAGCATGGATTCATCTCGAATCGATCAACTGTTTCTAATTTAAATACTATTACTCAGGATATAGCTGAGGCGTTGGACGAGGGGTGTCAATTGGATGTCATTTATACAGATTTCAGTCGTGCCTTTGATTCCATAGACCACTCGATCTTGCTCAATAAACTTTCTTATTTTGGATTTGGACCTTCTGTAATTAAATTTTTTAATTCTTACCTGCTTAATAGGATTAATTTTGTCTTTTATAATGGCTACTCATCAAGAGTCTATATTTCTACTTCAGGTGTCCCACAAGGCTCGAATTTAGGTCCCCTTTTATTTGTCCTTTTTATTAATGACTTAATAACTTCCATTGGCTCCTCCGTCTTAGCCTATGCTGATGATTTAAAGATTTACCGTCGGATATGCACTTCTTATGACGTTGGTTGCCTACAGGCTGATCTCAACACTGTCTATAGTTGGTGCTTAAATAACAAGCTCGCTTTAAATATTAATAAATGTGTTCATGTATCATATACAAGAAGAATTAATAAGATACACTCGACTTACCAAATTGACAGTCACACTCTTGAAAGTAAAAGCACTGTCACTGACCTTGGTGTCTTGTTTGATAGCAAGTTAAGTTTTAATGAACATATAACTCGTATTACCCATTCTGCGTCGAGATCTCTGGGATTCATTTTTAGATCTTGTAAAAGGTTTAGCAATATACCCGCTATTGATTCTTTGTTTTATGCATACGTGATTAGCAAGTTAGAGTATGCTTCGACTGTGTGGTACCCTATTTATGGAGCTCAGCGGAATGCAATTGAGCGTATTCAGCGTAGATACTTGAGATATCTGTCTTACAAGCTAGATGGCCACTACCCAGATTTAGGTACGGATTATGACACCTCACTTCGCAGGCATAACTTCGAAACTTTACACGAACGAAGAAACAGATGCAGTGCAAGGTTCCTGGTAAACATTTTAAGTAACAAAATTGACTCTCCATACTTACTGTCCAAAGTGAACTTCAGGGTTCCAAGGATTGAGGCGAGATCTTCCCGGACATTTACCGTACCAACTGGAAGGACTAATGTACTTGGTAGAGCACCGCTGATGCATGCATCTGTGAATGCTAACATTTTTTTTGTGGATGTTTTTAATTTGTAGTATTTATGTATATCTTTACTAGCTAATACGGCAGGCCTAGAAGGCCCGCTGCCGCCTCTTATTCCGCTTACAGTTGAGGTACCGCTCCCCCTTATTCTTCTAAATTTATTGCGGATTTTGTCTTTATTGCGTTTCAGTTTTTGAAACACCATATAATTCCGATATGTAGCGAATAACTAAATATAATTGTATTTTAGATGTTCAATATTGCTTAGTTGTTTTTATACACCCCTGTATATAGTTTACAACTATGCAATATTTTATTCAGAATGCTTATCGGATGAAATGATTAATAATAGATTTAGTGATAATAGCAGGTTTTAAATTGAAAATGTTTAACGGCTGTCCATGAAATAAGATGTATTTTATCGTTTAATGTTATATTGACATTTTTCACATACTTTTCCTGTGCCTCACAAACGGTAGTTTTCACTCTATTTATAATTTTTCTACTATTATTGGTTTTTGTGCCTTGACTTGCCGATGATTTATTTCACGTTTGCCTAATTTATCTATAGTTTGAATTTTGTTTGTGGGTATAAAATTAGAATAATCTCGAAATCTGTGTTTTTTGCATCAGTTGGAAAATATGGTTTGATAGTTTTTGTTAATAGTGTTTCAGTCTATATACATATGTCGATTCCATTGGTTTTTTTAGTTTAAATGAAAATTCATTAGAATTTGAAAAAAAACATTTTATTTTATACAAACTTGTAGATAGCTTTATTAGAATTATGTTTTGTTGACGCGACTTTTAAATAATTCATTTAATCATTGTTCTTTAACAAATAATATTTATTTCATTGGCATTTTTTATAATGATTTCCATTCCAATACTTTTATAATTTGCATTGTTTCTTTGTGGTAAATTGTATTACAACTGTCAGTTATGTATGATGCTTAATAATGTTGGTAAAGCCTTGTTCACACTGTACATAATTGTTTTCTTTTGCATTGTACACCTACAATTTAAGGAATATATAGATATAATATATGTATTATGGTAATATTGATTACTTATTGTTATATTCGAAAATACTGTAAAACATCCTTATAGAATTTCCATTTTGAATTATTGTAATTGACGATGTCGCGGGAGGTTCATTTTCATCAATGATAATTAAACAATCTTTTTTGAATACGTATGATATTACTTCTCAATTTGCCTGGCACAGTAACAACATGATTAAGTGCTTGTTTAATCTGGTAGGAATATATTTTAGTTTCTTTTTTCTATTTACAATATCTTATAATATTTTGAAGTATTTTTACAACTTAATTCATGGACGAAATGACTCCAGTCATGTAATGACAATTGCTAAAAATGAGTAGATAGTATTTATAAACAAATAAGGAATCGAATTTATAAATTTCTTACCTATACACTATTATCATTGGGCCAATTATTATATGTTGCAATATTTATTGTGTTGAATGTTTGTGATCTAATGCCTCAATCTTTTCGAGCTTGAATTCGCCTTTTTCGCGTGCGCTAACAGCTTTTTACAGTTTCCTGTAAAACGCGATCACTCTCGTGGTGGTTTTTAGAATGTAAGATCTTATAGACTTGTGGCACACTCTGTATATACATATATTTTGTAAAACCAATTGTATATTTCATTTAGAATTCTTCTAGATTTTTTCTTTACACAAACTGTTACACAATGAAGAGCGAGAAAGATAATTTAATGTTAAACATAAGAATGATGTTAAAGTATCCGAAGAAACAATATGCTCAATAAGTGCACCATTTTCATTGAGACAATCGGGATAATACGCTATTGAAATAACAGTGGAAAAATTTAGTATATTAACAAAAAGTATGTCAATTGCTCAGAAACAATTTAAGATAGGCATGCACAATATTAATAAAAAAGAACCTAATAATCAGATTGACACTGAGATATTTTCACCCAAATTATTTGAAGTCGAACAGCGCTTTTATTATGAAATTTTGGTCAGCGTAATTGAAATATTCGTCTGTCACATACTCAAAATTAGTTCGCATGTCAATTAAAAACGATGGGCTTCTATTGAAGAACATTTTAAATTTTCAATGAATTACATATATACTACTCGCCCGCTATCGCGGGCTCGTCACTTTAATTGACATGCTCAAAAATACGTAGTATCTCCATAGTGTTTAACATGTTTACAACAAATTTTGTTTGGTAAATGGGCGTCGCTTTCAAACAATCTTATAGAATGCTAATGAATGCTGATGAACTTCAAACATATAGCTCGCAAACATATGTATGTGAATGGGTAAAGTAAATTGAATTTATAAAGTATATTACTTTCTTACTACCTTTTCGAAGTCCACTATCGTTAATAAAAGAGCAAAGTATATATTTTTTTTGACACAAATCGGTACACACTCAAGAGCGAGAAAGGTAATTTAATGTTAATCATAAGCCATATTAAAGTATCCAAAGACACAATGAGCTCAAAAAGCACAACATTTTTATTAAAACAGTTTACAATACTATTTTGATGTAAAGTGTGACCCTTTTGAAATCCACTATCATTAATAAAGGAGCACAAAAGAATAATAAAAGTAAAAAACCCAAGTTTTAAATTTAAGCCCTTTTGAAGCGCCTTTCCTGTAAACATTGCTTTCTACAATGTCCATTTGTGTACATTTTTGAGGCACCCCGGTATATACATATATTTTGTTAAGCCAATAAGATATCTTATTTAAAATTCTTCTCGAACAGTTTTTATGTTAAACATAAGTCGTGTTAAAGTATGCAAAGACACAATGAAATCAAAAAGCGCAACATTTTTATTAAGACAGTGTACAATACCATTTTGATGTAAAGTGTGACCTTTTTGAAATCCACTATCGTTAATAAAGGAGCACAAAATAAAAGTAAAAGTAAAAAGCCAAAGTTTTAAATTGAAGCGCCTTTCCTGTAAAAAGCGATCACTGGCATGACGCTTTTTAGAATGTATGGTTTTATAAACTTTTAAAGCATCCCGGTATATACATATATTTTGTGAAGCCAATATTTAAAATTTTTCTCGAAATGTTTTTTACACATACATATATTTTGTGAAGCCAATAGTTTATTTTATTTAAAAATTTTCTCGAAATGTTTTTTACACAAATCGGTACACACTCAAGAGCGAGAAAGGTAATTTAATGTTAAACATAAGTCGTGTTAAAGTATGCAAAGACACTATGATATCAAAAAGCGCAACATTTTTATTAAGACAGTCTACAATACTATTTTGATGTCAAAAGTGTAAAAGCCTGTCAACCTTTTTGAAATCCACTATCGTTAATAAAGGAGCACAAAATAATAATAAAATTAAAATGCCCAAGTTTTAAATTGAAGCGCCTATCCTATGAAAAGCGATCACTGGCATGACGCTTTTTAGAATGTCTACATTTATACACCTTTGAAGTACCCAAGTATATACATATATTTTGTTAAGCCAATAGGACGTTTTATTTAAAATTCTTCTCGAACTGTTTTTGACATAAACCGGTACACACTCAAGAGCGACAAAGGTAATTTAATGTTAACATAAGTCGTGTTAAAGTATCCAAAGACACATTGATATCAAAAAGCGCAACATTTTTATTAAGACAGTGTACAATACTATTTTGATGTAAAGTGTGATCTTTTTGAAATCCACTATCATTAATAAAGAAGCACAAAATGAAAATAAAAGTAAAAAGCCCAAGTTTTAAATTGAAGCGCCTTTTATTTTATTTAAAATTTTTCTCGAATTGTTTTTTACACAAACCGGTACACACTCAGGAGCGAGAAAGGTAATTTAATGTTAAACATGTCATGTTAAAATATCCAAAGAAACAATGAGCTCTCAAAAAGCGCAACATTTGCATTAAAACAGTTTACAATACTATTTTGATGTGAACGTGTAAGAACCTGTCAATCTTTTCGAAGTCTACTATCGTTAAGAAAAAAGCACAAAATAATAATAAAAGTAAAAAGCCCAAGTTTTAAATTTAAGCTCAATTAAAGCGCCTTTCCTATAAAAAACGCTTTTTAGAATGTCCAGTTTTATAAACTTTTAAAGCATCCCGGTATATATATATATATTTTGTGAAGCCAATTGTATATTTTATTTAAAATTTTGCTGGAATTGTTTTTTACACAAACCGGTACACACTCAAGAGCGAGAAAGGTAATTTAATGTTAAACATAAGTCGTGTTAAAGTATGCAAAGACACAATGAGATCAAGAAGCGCAATATTTTTATTAAGAGAGTGTACAATACTATTTTGATGTGAAAGTGTAAAAGCCTGTCAACCTTTTCGAAATCCACTATCGTTAATAAAAGAGCACAAAATAATAATAAAAGTAAAAGCCTAAGTTTTAAATTTAAGCCCTTTTGAAGCGCCTGTCCTGTAAAACGCAATCACTGTCATGACTTTTTAGAATGTCCGATTTTATTAACTTTTGAAGCACCCCTGCATATACATATATTTTGTTAAGCCAATAGGACATTTTATTTAAAATTCTTCTCGAACTGTTTTTAACACAAACCTGTACACACTCAAGAGCGAGAAAGGTAATTTAATGTTAAACATAAGTCGTGTTAAAGTATCCATAGAAACAATGAGATCAAAAAGCGCAGCATTTTTATTAAGACAGTTTACAATACTATTTTGATGTGAACGTGTAAAAACTTGTCAATCTTTCCGAAGTCTACTCTCGTTAAGAAAAAAGCACAAAATAATAATAACAGTAAAAAGCCCAAGTTTGAAATTGAAGCCCTATTGAAGCGCCTTTCCTGTAAAAAACGCTTTTGAGAATGTCCACTTTTATAAACTTTTGAAGCACTCCTGTATATACATATATTTTGTTAAGCCAATAGATATTTTATTTAAAATTCTTCACGAACTGTTTTTGACACAAACCGGTACACACTCAAGAGCGAGAAAGGTAATTTAATGTTAAACATAAGTCATGTTAAAGTATTCAAAGACAAAAAAACGCAACATTTTCATTAAGACAGTTTACAATACTATTTTGATATGAACGTGTAATAGCCTATCAATCTTTTCGAAATCCACTATCGTTAATGAAAAAGTACAAAATAATAATAAAAGTAAAAAGCCCAAGTTTTAAATTTAAGCCCTACTGAAGCGCTTTTCCTGTAAAAAGCGATAACTGGTATGGCTTTTTAGAATGTCCGGTTTTATTAACTGTTGAAGAGCCCCTGTATATACATATATTTTGTTAAACCAATAGGAAATTTTATTTAAAATTCTTCTCGAACTGTTTTTGACATAAATCGGTATACACTCAAGAGCGAGAAAGGTAATTTAATGTTAAACATAAGTCGTGTTAAAGTATGCAAAGACACAATGATATCAAAAAGCGCAACATTTTTATTATGACAGTGTACAATACTACTTTGATGTCAAAAGTGTAAAAGCCTGTCAACCTTTTTGAAATCCACTCTCGTTAATAAAGGAGCACGAAATAATAATAAAAGTGAAATGCCCAAGTTTTAATTTGAAGCGCCTTTCCTATAAAAAGCGATCACTGGCATGACGCTTTTTAGAATGTCTACATTTATACACCTTTGAAGCACCCAAGTATATACATATATTTTGTTAAGCCAATAGGACGTTTTATTTAAAATTCTTCTCGAACTGTTTCTAACACAAAACCGGTACACACTCAAGAGCGAGAAATGTAATTTAATGTTAAACATAAGTCATGTTAAGGTATCCAAAGACACAATGAGTTCAAAAAGCCCAACATGTTCATTAAGACAGTTTTCAATACTATTTTCATGTGAAAGTGTAAAAGCCTGTCAACCTTTTCAAAATCCACTATCGTTAATAAAGGTGCACGAAATAATAATAAAAGTAAAAAGCCCAAGTTTTAAATTTAAGCCCTATTGAAGCGCCTTTCCTGTAAAAAAACGCTTTTTAGAATGTCCACTTTTATAAACTTTTGAAGCACCCCTGTATATATATATATATATATATATATATTTTGTTAGGCCAATAGGATATTTTATTTAAAATTCTTCTCGAACTGTTTTTGACATAAACCGGTACACACTCAAGAGCGAGTTAGGTAATTTAATGTGTTTAACATAAATCGTGTTAAAGTATCCAAAGACACATTGAGATCAAAAAGCGCAACTTTTTATTAAGACAGTGTACAATACTATTTTGATGTAAAGTGTGACCTTTTTGAAATCCACTATCATTAATAAAGGAACACAAAATGAAAATAAAAGTAAAACGCCCAAGTTTTAAATTGAAGCACCTTTTATTTTATTTAAAATTTTTCTCGAATTGTTTTTTACACAAACCGGTACACACGTCAGCAGCGAGAAAGGTAATTTAATGTTAAACATAAGTCATGTTAAAATATCCAAAGAAACAATGAGCTCTCAAAAAGCGCAACATTTTCATTAAGACAGTTTACAATACTATTTTGATGTGAACGTGTAAGAGCCTGTCAATCTTTTCGAAGTCTACTCTCGTTAAGAAAAAAGCACAAAATAGTAATAAAGGTAAAAAGCCCAAGTTTTAAAATTAAGCTCAATTAAAGCGCCTTTCCTATAAAAAACGCTTTTTAGAATGTCCAGTTTTATAAACTTTTAAAGCATCCCGGTATATACATATATTTTGTGAAGCCAATTGTATATTTTATTTAAAATTTTTCTGGAATTGTTTTTTACACAACCCGGTACACACTCAAGAGCGAGAAAGGTAATTTAATGTTAACCATAAGTCGTGTTAAAGTATGCAAAGACACAATGAGATCAAGAAGCGCAACATTTTTATTAAGAGAATGTACAATACTATTTTGATGTGAAAGTGTAAAAGCCTGTCAACCTTTTCGAAATCCACTATCGTTAATAAAAGAGCACAAAATAATAATGAAAGTAAAATCCCAAGTTTTAAATTTAAGCCCTTTTGAAGCGCCTGCCCTGTAAAAAGCAATCACTGTCATGACTTTTTAGAATGTAAGATTTTATTAACTTTTGAAGCACCCCTGCATATACATATATTTTGTTAAGCCAATAGGATATTTTATTTAAAATTCTTCTCGAACTGTTTTTAACACAAACCGGTACACACTCAAGAGCGAGAAAGGTAATTTAATGTTAAGCATAAGTCATGTTAAAGTATCGAAAGAAACAATGAGCTCAATGAGCGCAACATTATCATTGAGACAGTGTACAATACGATTCTGATATTTTCGAATCTGCTACCGATAAGAAAAAATGGAGTATTAAATTTAAACCCTGTTCAATCACGTTTCGAAGAATCGCCAAATTGAAGACGTAATAAGCGACCACAAACACCCCCGTATCTACAATTTCACATTCATAAGTCAATTTTCAAAAAATCTTCCACCATTTTGTTTTTCTTTGACATTTTGACTTTGGAATCGTGATCGGAGACCGTCAAAACCCCCGTATCTAAAATTTCGCATTCATACGTCAATTTTCAAAAAAATCATCCGCCATTTTGTTTCTTTTGACATTTTGACTTTGGAATCGTGATCGGCGACCCCCAAAACCCCCGTATCTAAAATTTTACATTCATACGTCAATTTTCAAAAAATCTTCAGCCATTTTGTTTTTTTTTGACATTTTGACTTTGGAATCGTGATCGGCGACCCCCAAAACCCTCGTATCTAAAATTTCACACTCATAAGTCAATTTTCAAAAAATCTTCCGCCATTTTGTTTCTTTTGACATTTTGACTTTGGAATCGTGATCGGCGACCCCCAAAACCCCCGTATCTAAAATTTTACAGTCATACGTCAATTTTCAAAACATCTTCCGCCATTTTGTTTTTTTTGACATTTTGACTTTGGAATCGTGATCGGCGACCCCCAAAACCCCCGTATCTAAAATTTTACATTCATACGTCAATTTTCAAAAAATCTTCCGCCATTTTTTTTTTGACATTTTGACTTTGGAATCGTGATCGGCGACCCCCAAAACCCCCGCATCTAAGATTTTACATTTATACGTCAATTATCCAAAAAAATCTTCCGCCATTTTGTTTTTTTTGACATTTTGACTTTGGAATCGTGATCGGCGACCCCCAAAACCCCCGTATCTAAAATTTTACATTCATACGTCAATTTTCAAAAAATCTTCCGCCATTTTTTTTTTGACATTTTGACTTTGGAATCGTGATAGGCGACCCCCAAAACCCAGGTATCTAAAATTTTACATTCATACGTCAATTTTCAAAAAATTCTTACGCCATTTTGTTTTTTTTATGACATTTTAATTTTGGATTTGTGATCGGGGACCTAAGATACCCCCGTATTTAAAATTTCACATTCATACGTCAATTATCAATAAAAATCTTCCGCCATTTTGTTTTTTTTTGACATTTTGACTTTGGAATCGTGATCGGCGACCCCCAAAACCCCCGTATCTAAAATTTTACATTCATACGTTAATTTTCAAAAAATTCTTACGCCATTTTGTTTTTTTTGACATTTTAATTTAGGATTTGTGATCGGCGACCCCCAAAACCCCCGTATCTAAAATTTTACATTCATACGTGAATTTTCAAAAAATCTTCCGCCATTTTGTTTTTTTTGACATTTTGACTTTGGAATAGTGATCGGCGACCCCCAAAACCCCCGTATCTAAAATTTTACATTCATACGTCAATTTTCAAAAAATCTTCCGCCATTTTGTCTTTTTTTTGACATTGTGACTTTGGAATCGTGATAAGCGACCCCCAAAACCCCCGTATCTAAAATTTTACATTCATACGACAATTTTCAAAAAATTCTTACGCCATTTTGTTTTTTATGACATTTTAATTTTGGATTTGTGATCGGCGACCTAGGACACCCCCGTATCTAAAATTTCACATTCATACGTCAATTATCTTCCGCCATTTTGTTTTTTTGACATTTTGACTTTGGAATCGTGATCGGCCACCCCCAAAACCCCCGTATCTAAAATTTTACATTCATACGTCAATTTTCAAAAAATCTTCCGCCATTTAGTTTTTTTTGACATTTTGACTTTGGAATCGTGATCGGCGACCCCCAAAACCCCCGTATCTAAAATTTTACATTCATACGTCAATTTTCAAAAAATCTTCCGCCATTTTGTTTTTTTTTGACATTTTGACTTTGGATTCGTGATCGGCGACCCCCAAAACCCCCGTATCTAAAATTGTATATTCATACGTCAATTTTCAAAAAATTCTTCCGCTATTTTGTTTTTTTATGACATTTTGATTTTGGATTTGTGATCGGCGACCTAAGACACCCTCGTATCTAAAATTTCACATTTATACGTAAATTTTCAAAAAATCCTTCGGCCATTTTTTTTTTTTTTTTTGAACATTTCGACTTTGGATACTCGATCAATGATACCACAAAAACTCCCAAGTGCCGAATTTAATTTAATCAAAAGAGAGAAATTAATTTCAGGTAGCTCCGCCCACTCAGCATGTATGCGTAATCGTTGTCATAAGGGCACATAAATGTTAAAAGCAATCCTTTTCCCCATTAAGGCGTACGCGTTCTGGAATTAACGTATTTTAATAATTCAAATATATAGTCATTAAAAGAACAATCAACCTGTATATCTATAAAAATGTCAAGTCAAGCGGGTGTATTATGTCGAGATTGAGATGCCGAACTTGTCGGACCGAATAGACTGATTTTTCGCCCGATCGTAGTACATTGAATCATATGCACATTGAATCTGTGACGTATTTCGGCCATTTCTCTTACGAAATCTGTCTGCAAACGAATTTGAAAGTGCTCGTGCCCTACATTGCGTGCGTTTGTCGACTCGAAATAAGCATGTAAGAGACCCCGAGAAGGCCGTTCTTTAAAACCTCGGGTCTTGTTGGGCGCTCGCAACCTTCAAAATTTCGTATTTCAGTCTTAAAAGTGAATCTGTAGCTACAACTTGCTAGTTTGACGTTTCCCGAGATTTATTATGATTGTCACGTGAATCGTCATGATGACGTAAGCCACTTTTATGTTACAACACCGAGTGCACGCTCCTCTTCAACGGGCGATATCTCTGCACACGCTCCACTTGGGAAGAAAATCTCTTCGACGTCCGGAAATTCAATGTCGCCCCTACCAACATGCCAAAGGGCAGCTTTTAATTTGGCGTATCCAGAGAGGAGTTGCCCGCCCCGTGCACCCAATTTTCGTCGATTTTTCGGGTCGTTTGGTTGCCATGGGCTACTCAGCTATTATTATATATAATATCTAGTTTAGTTTCATTTGTTATCTTTTTGTTGATTATATGTAGAGCGTGTATTACTCTTTAATTATTATTATTGTCCTGTCTTGGATTATATCTGTTGGGCAAATAAATCAATATTATTATTATTATTATTATTATTATTATTATTATTATTATTATTATTATAAGTCAAAATTGACAGATGAAGCATGTCATATGCAAAAGGTCGTAAATTCAAAAAACATTATTTTAAATTATGACTATTGCTTTAATACCGCGTAGTTTTCCTTACTAATAGCTGAAGGTGACTCTTCCTCTACTGCGGGAGTAAATACGGGATAGAGATAGGACCGTGCAACGGATGATGCTTCTCTAAATTGTGCAACACCCTGTATAGGTTGCGCGTTCGGACCGATCGTCCTGTGAAGGGGAATGTCCGAGCTAATTACCGTAAACATTTCGGCGTTATAGCTCTGTCCAATCGCCGGATATTTACGGACAAACTTAAAAGTTGCCGAATTTTCTGAAGGTATCTCTGAAACGAATCTATAACACGTATAGGGAAAAGTACGGTTAAAAAGCCCGCAGTTTCTTCTTTTCATCGCGCGCAAATGCATATTTTAATGTCGCGGAGCGCGTGAGCAATTAAAATATGCCGTGTTCCGTCGAATTTTTCAAAACACGCGAAATTAACCCATGACGTGCCTACAGAAAGCCCATTACGTAAATAAAATATATACGTGGATACAAAATATTGACATTTCAGAAATCTGACAGCCAGACGAAGTATTTCCAAACATTGACTTTTAAGCAAGAAAAACGACTCAAAGTCGAAAATAACAGAGTTTTAGTAATCATTTGCATGGTTATTCCAACATCATTGTCATATAGTGTCCATAGGAGGAATTTAAACTTTTTATGCACTCAGGACATGGTGGAAAAATGGCTGAAATACGTCACAAATGAATGTAAACAATAAATCAAGTGCAAAGCTCATAATATGTATTATCGTTATGTACACACACATACATTCATGTGCACTGCCCATGAATATATTATATATTAGGGGAACGTCGGCATCTCGACATAATGGTCTCGCGGTAGCTTGACTTAACATTTTTACATACAGCTGATACCTTTTAATGATTATAAATTTGAATTTTAAAATACGATAATTCCAGAACGCGTATGCCCAGTTTCCTTAATGGGGAAAAGGATTGCTTTTAATTATTAACGTCAGGTGAGATTCATGGCAAATAAACACACATAATATATTTGGTTTTAGGACAAGGACAAGACACTAAATTAATTATCTGGACGCAACTAAAACGTTCTTTTATATTCTTTTGAAGATTACACGTCTATTTTCTCTAAAATTTAAAAAAGAAATGCAGATTTCAACATAGAGTCAAGCGTACATATAAATATGGCAGTTGAACAAATTATCTGCAACTGGATCAATAGCCGAATGACAAGATTGACGGCTACTTAATACAAGGACTTTGCCGGGTCGGGTACCAATCTAGGCAGGGGCAAATTCTAAAACGGGTATGCCGTTTTCTTAAGGGAAAAAATATTGCTTTTAACATTTATGTGCCGCTACGAAATAACTATTTATGCACAGTGGGCGTGGTCAAATCCCCAAATGCTAGCCAACATCTTTTTTTTTGAAAATTAATGTATGTTCGTGAAATATTGTTTCTGGGAGTTCTTGAAGCCACTGATCACCAATCCAAAGTCGAAATATTTAAAGAAACAAAATGGCGGCCAAACATGGTGGGAGGCTTCTCAAAAATTGATGTGTTTGTGAAATTTTGTTTCTGAGGGTTTTTAAAGTCACTGATCACGATTCCAAAGTCGAAATTTTTAAAAACAAAATGGCGGCCAAATATGGTGGGGGAGGTTTCTCGAAAATTGAGGTACGGTCGTGAAATTTTGTTTCTGAGGGTTTTTGGAGTCACTAATCACGAATCCGAAGTCGAAATTAAAAAAAACAAAATGGCGGCCAAATATGGTGGGGAGGTTTCTCGGAAATTGATGTATGTTTGTGAAATTTTGTTTCTGATGGTTTTTGAAGTCACTGATCACGAATCCAGAGTCGAAGTGTTTAAAAAACAAAATGGCGGCCAAATATGGAGGGGAGGTTTCTCGAAAATTGATGTATGTTCGTGAAATTTTGTTTCCGAGGGTTTTTGAAGTCGCTGATCACGAACCTAGAGTTGAAATTTTTAAAAAACAAAATGGCGGCCAAATATGGTGGGGAGGTTTCTCGAAAATTGATGTATGTTCGTGAAATTTTGTTTCTGGGGGTTGTTGAAGTCGCTGATCACGAATTCAGGGTCGAAATTTTTAAAAAACAAAATGGCGGCCAAATATCGTGGGGAGGTTTCTCGAAAATTCGTGAAATTTTGTTTCTGGCGATTCCGATGCCGAAATTTTAAGAAAATGGCGGATTCAGTATAGTGGAAAGTTGGAACTGTCCCTTTAACACGAATAAATTTTGTTATACTCTATAAAAGCGGGGGGCCGTTTCGTGTTAATTCCGTTGGAAAAGACGGCTTAACCAAACGAGCAAATTTGACTTAAATTGTTGAAACGGGGCGCAGTGAAGTTGGCCGAAGTCAAAACAAGGCCACCACTGACATTCCGAAGACGTCCGAACACAAACGAAGTTAGCCGAAGTCAAAGTAAGGCTACCACTGACATTCCGAAGACGTCCGAACGCAAACGAAGTTTACCGTAGCCAAGGCAAGGCCTTCACCGACATTTCTAAGACGACCGAACCCATACGAAGTAGACCGAAGTCAAAGCAAGGCCACCAGTGGCATTCCGAAGACGTCCGAACACAAACGAAGTTGCCGAACTTAAGGCAAGGCCGCCACTGACATTCCGAAGACGTCCAAACACAAACGAAGTTGGCCGAAGACAAGGCAAGGCCTTCATCGACATTCCGAAGACGTCCGAACCCATACGAAGGTGGCCGAAGTCAAAGCAAGGCGGCCACTGACATTCCGAAGACGCCCGAACACAAACCAAGTTGGCCGAAGTCAAAGCAAGGCCACCACTGTTATTCCGAAGACGTCCGAACACAAACGAAGTTGGCCGAAGTCAAAGCAAGGCCTTCACCGACATTTCGAAGACGTCCGAACCCATACGAAGTAGGCCAAAGTCAAAGCAAGGCCACCACTGGCATTCCGAAGACGTCCGAACACAAACGAAGTTGCCGAACTCAAAGCTAGGCCGCCACTGACATTCCGAAGACGTCCAAACACAAACGAAGTTGGCCGAAGACAAGGCAAGGCCTTCATCGACATTCCGAAAACGTCCGAACCCATACGAAGGTGGCCGAAGTCAAAGCAAGGCCACCACTGACATTCCGAAGACATCCGAACACAAACCAAGTTGGTCGAAGGCAAAGCAAGGCCACCACTGATATTCCGAAGACGTCCGAACACAAACGAAGTTGGCCGAAGTCAAAGTAAGGCCATCACTGATATTCCGGAGACGTCCGAACCTATACGAAGTTGGCCCAAGTCAAAGCATGACCACACTGACATTCCGAAGACGTCCGAACACGTACGAAGTTACAGTTTCCATAGACGCAACATAAATCCAGTGCGTGTATTGCCCCGAAAGAACACTAGCAAGTGTGTAAGTCAGTGCTCAGTGGCACGTCAACCCCAAGTGCTAATTGACACTGTGTATACCATCCCCTCCCCAGTAAAAACTGACACTGTTGTTTGAAGCCTATAATATATTATTGTTCATGTTTATATTGTTTTCTGGTTTTCTTTTTACTATAAAGTTGAATTACAACTAAATTAATTTCTCTATCGACGTCTAACAGCAGCAGAAGTAAACAAACATAAATATGTCACATCACACCTACCAAAATAATATGTTAAACGCCAATCTACCCCTTAATTACGACAAATTATTACTCCTACATTAATTCGTTTATCGAATTAGAGCTACAGCAGAAGTTGAGGCATCACAACAACCAAAATTATCCCCTATTCGGCGTCCAAGAAGATAGAATCTACCCCTAACAACAGGATAAAATTTAGGGGTAAATTTAATCCTATTGAACAGAGGTAAAGAAAAACTCTTACTGTTAAATTAACTAATTCAAATGTCCATAAAAGTTTAAACGATAAAATACATAATATATCATGGACAGCCATTAAACATTTTAAATTTTAAAACGCTGCTATTACCACTAATAATTGATCTTAAATTAATCTTAACCTGTTTCATCTTTGATGTGTTGGTTATGTGTATTATTTGTGACTTTTATTGACATGTCATGTAATTTGATTGATGACAATAAATACTACTACTAGTACTACTATTATTAATTATTTCATCTTAATTAATTAGGAGGAAAAGTACGTCGCTTAAGTATTGAAGAAAACATGTAAGAAATAACTTAAGTATGTACACACATTTAAATATAAATATTAAAATATAAAGAATAAGAATTGATGCACCTCTTATTTAAAAAAAACATTTTCTATAATAACAGAATCCGATAAGCATTCTGAATAAAATATCGGATAGTTGCAAACTATGTACAGGGGTGTATAAAAACAGCTATTGTAAAGCAATATTGAACATATAAAATGCAATTATATTTACTTATTCGCTATATATCGGAATTACATGGTGTTTTATGAACTGAAACGCAATAAAGACAAAATCCGCACTAAATTTAGAAGAATAAGGGAGAGCGGTACCTCAACACTAAGCGGAATAAGAGGCCATAGCGGGCCTCAAGGCCGGCCGTATTAGCTAGTTTACCATAATAATACCTGACTAATCCAGTGTAATTGAAAGAAGCATATATAAATATTGAGGCGTTTCACATCCCATGATATCAAAATGTCAAATGTCTTAGGCAGATCTCATTTTTAGGAAAAGAAAAAACAGTACGTCTTAAAATGCTGGAATATTTTTCGTCTAACAACGGCAGTCACTATTTACAAGTAAATAGGCAATTATAAAAATATTACTGACTTACCAGTAGTACTTCTTCAATTTTCTGAAAATTTAACTCTACGGCTTGCCAAGTTTAAACTTTTTCCTTTTTAATGTTAGGTACGGATTTCCTGAGTTTTATTAGACTCTGCATCTGTACTGACATTCCCGAGCTATTGAGTTTCTTTGCACTAATATATTCGGGAATATTCTTTGTCGAATTTTTAAAATACTTTATTTTCTTAATTATATCAGAACAAAGTTTACTGCCACTAACATTTTGATCGTTAGATTTCTATTACTGCAACTGCTAGCAGTACTATACACCCTGTCCAGTTTAAAATGCAGTACATGAGGATATTGGAAACCGTTGGAGATACAACGTCGGTTAAATGGGAGAAAAGTTGTGTATTCATTTGTCCATGAACAATCTGACATCAGATTTTGAAATTTTTGTTTCATTGGGCAGAACAGTGTGAAAAAGAAAAAAATGCATTTTTGAAAATCTTCCATATTTTGTTTCCTAGAAGAGATAAATTTACAAAAGTTGTAAGCTACGGATAACAAGTCATGAGGATTTTAAAAATGATTAAAAAAAAAATCTAGGTCTACTAGATTTTGCGTACAATAATCAACTTTTGTTTTTCTAATGGCAGCCATATTGGATTTTGACATTTTTAATATCTTCAAAAAAAATGCTATTCAATGATGTATAACATGTTTATGTTCAAGATAGCAAAAACATGAAAAATAGAGAAAGTAAGATTTTAACATAGTAGGCCGTGATAATAAATGTGACATTTGTATTAAACAACTCTAAAAGCTGTGAAGTTTATTCTGAACTGTCAGTAATCTTATTGTTAATCTCATTGTATTGTTATAAGTATCTGTACTGTGCAAACCTAAGATGGATCGTTTTACAAATAGTGACAAATATCAAATGCTGGAGTGTTTTATTTTGTGTGGAAGAAATGATGAATTGGCTGCAGAAATGTATTTCGATAGATACCCTGAAAGGCGGCAGCCAGAAAAAAGCATTTTTCGCCGATTCCGTGATAATTTGATAATGCATGGAAGTTTTGTCAAAACCAAAAAAAGGCAAAACAATGAAAATAATGAAAATATTGTTCTTCAAGCAGTAGTTGAAAATCCCCGTACGTCTTTACGGGTAATTGAGAATACACTTGGCGTCGTTAGGTCAACAGATGGTACCATTTTAAAGCGTGCCAAATTCAAACCTTATCGTGAAAGAGCCAGTCAAAGGCTTCAAAATGGTGACGAAATAAGGAGAGCACAATTCTGTCATTGGTTCATCGAAAAACATAATGAAAATCCAAACTTTTTTGCGAAAATTTTATGGTCTGATGAGAGTCGATTTACTAACTCTGGAATGTTTAATCGTAAAAATACTATCTTTTGGTCCGAAGAAAATCCACACCTAGTTCATGGCATTAGATAGAAAGTCAGATGGGGATTTAATGTCTGGGTCGGCGTTATTGATACCCATGTTATCGGTCCATTCTTTTTCAATGAGAATTTAAATTCTGAAAGGTAGAACTTTTGCGCACACATGTTGCTGAACGAATTGAAGAACTTCCACTTGCCACGTTGCAAAATATGTATTTTCAGCAAGACGGAGCGCCTCCACACAATTCGTTGTTGGTTACAAATTATTTAAATAATCAATATTACAATAACTGGATTGGTAACCGAGGACCAATAGGGTGGCCTGCTAGGTCCCCGGACCTCACACCTCTTGATTTTTTTGTATGGGGCTATCTGAAAAACAAGGTGTATTCGAGATCTTATGAAAATGTGGAAGAATTACGTCAAGCAGTTGAAGAAGCAGTGAATGGAATGGCACCGAACATGGTTAGACAATCTTGTGAGGCAGTACTAACACGATGTAGATTGTGCATACGAATGAACGGTGGCTTATTTGAACAGTTGTTACATTAATGATTCAGCTACCTAACCACCTTTATTTAATGAATACTAATAAATAAAATGTTAAAGATATTTTAACAGTACTTGGAGACTTGTTATTTTTTGTTTTTTTATCAGTATACACTTAAGATATCCACAGTTCCATGTTTAAGAAACTAAACTTGGAGTCTGTGGCTTGAAACTACACAAAAACACTAAAACAAAAGTTGATTATTGTCACCCAAAATCCAGTAGACCTAGATTTTTTTAAATCATTTTTAAAATCCTCATGACTTGTTATCCCTAGCTTACAACTTTTGTAAATTTATCTCTTCTAGGAAACAAAATATGGAAGATTTTCAAAAATGCAATTTTATCTTTTTCACCCTGTATCTGCCCAATGAAACAAAAATTTCAAAATCTGATGTCGGATTATTCATCGACAAATGAATACGCAACTTTTCTCCCATTTAACCGACGTTGTATCTCCAACGGTTTCCAATATCCCCATGTACTGCATTTTAAACTGGACACCCGGTATATCGGTTCCGCAAGTAAACGATAGCTCTTAGAACCTAGTTTGCATATGAAATACATTTACTTAAAATTAACACTTACGAACTTTGGTATATGAGGGGGCCACTTACTATTACTCCACATTTTAAGAGAGGAATATAACATTAAATTATTTCAAAACAATTTAAAATTTTCTGAATAGTCTCAATTTCCTTCACTAAAGTCAACATAAATTGCTTCCAAGCGACGGAAGCAATGTGCATTTGCGTATGTATGATGTGTTTATACTACTTCAAAATGGTTTGGGTTTGTTTGTTGGAGTGTCCTAAATACGATTTATACGATGTATGTCAATAAGTCAAAGCTACAATCAATACCAAGAGTTTATATTCAGAAGTATAATCTTTCTCTCAATATCTAATTAGATTCACTGAAATCGGTCGATCGGAAGTAGTAGTTTAGCAGAGTGAAATAATAAGTATTAACAATATATAGTAAACTACAAAGTTTAGTAAAATTTCTATAGAATACAAGGGTACTAAAAGGCGAATATGACAGCAACTATATAAAAAAATCAAAATACGGATTACTCTTAGCAGTTTCTTGTATCTATCTCATAAGTGATCTATTATACACATATTACTAAGGGCATCCAGGGTTGTAAAACTAAATTTGGAAAACTTAAAACTTAAAACATCTAATTGTTTGTGTACATAATATAAATACTATGATGATGTAAATGTTCGATCTCGAGATTTATTCATACATACTGCTATGATATTAGTACAATTGTTATAGGGTTGCCACGATCTAGCTCATAAAACAAAATTCTCTCTCTCTCAGGTTGCCTCGGCGAGACTGTACAATGTTCACGTCAGGAATCGTGATCTTAGGAAACAGTATAAAAAAACAACAAATTACTTGAAGACAAAAAAATGAAATAAATAATTAATTAATTATCTTTTCTAAAATCTTTAATAAAAGTGAAAAACAGATCAGATATAATTTATTTATTACAAAAAAACAAAAAAAAAAACTTTCATTAACAAATACTCAAGAAAAAATCCTACCCACTAATTGACCAGATAGGATAAAAAAAACTTGTACTGACAAACGCGACAAAAATTACCTAATTAAATACTGAAATTAATTCACAAAGTTTATACAAAATAATAATTACTTAAAATAAATAAATTAAATACCTATAATTAAAATACATCAAATTATAGCAAACTGATACAGTAAAGAAAATTATCTAATTTAATAGCTTCTCAATAAATATAAAAATATTTTCAAACACGTGCAGGAAAACAAAATGACGGATATGAGTCTACTTTTATAATATTAAAATTTTCTCTTATTATAATAAAGAATGCATTCTCTTTCTTAAAAGTAAATACTTAACTTATATAACAGCAATAAACTAATTCACAAACTTGATTAAATCTTGGCTCCTTAAAAATGAAATTATAACAAATTTTATTCAAACATCAAAGCTTTAATTGAACTGCACTAGACGGGAGACCAAAATTTAATGTCCTTCTTTATTCACCACAGGACAAGTGAAAGTCACACATCCCTACCACGTCTAAAACTTCGCACATGTATACTATATTATAATATCAAGTTGAAAAGCGTAAATAATCTTTCAGGCATCTTTTCTTTTAAATTCAAATAACAAAATAAATATTAATATACACAGATTACCAAAAGACTACTATACCTCCCAAATTCTTAAACAGAAACCAAAATACAGTGTGTACCAAAACATTTGTCCCACAGAAAAATAAATTTGAAGTAAATCAATTTATTTAATTTTACTTATCCATGATATAAAAAACCATAGCATATCTCCAAAATAACAATTTATTAAATCTGTGCAAAGCAAAGATTTCAGAAATTTTTATTTTCCGCACACAACATCTTACTATCTCTAATGTTTTCTCCAAATACAATATAATGTAAAAATTAAAACCCTTCTCCGCACACAGAATATAATTGTATAGTACCTCACAATCTTCTTAAGGATTGTTCAAATATGGATGAAGCATACTAATGTGATATCGTCCCTTCTTAATGCGTCCATCCATTGAATAGAGCTCATATGTGACATTATTAAATATTCTTGTTACAATATACGGTCCACAATAAGGAAGATCCAATTTAGCACACTTTTGTTGATTTCTTCTGGCAACTCTGTATCTTCTAACAATAACTGTATCACCAATATTAAACCTAGTTCTTTCTTTGATTTTTTCATTTTCTCGGCGCACATACATCTCCCCTTGCCTTTGTAGTCTTCCTCGAACAAAATTATTTCTCTCTTCTAGATTATGAACAACTTCTCCATGCAAATCCCAGGGCCGACTAGGAGTCATTCCATTCATCAAAGTCGCTGGACACTCTTCAGTAAGGGTATTGGGCGAATTGTTCATGGAATCTTCTATCTGTTGGACATACTGGACCCAGCCTACATGGTGTTCATGGGTTTTCATCCTCAAAAATTTGATTACCTCTTGAATATACCGCTCACATGGATTGGCACATGGATGGCGTATCGAAGAAAAACATACATTAATATTTTGTTCATTCAAAGCATTTATAAATCTATCATTAGTAAAATAACTAGCATTATCTGCTAAAATTCGTCTCATTTTTCCTTGATTTTGTACGAAGTTATTAATACATAAAAGTGCAATCTCAGAATTGTATTTTCTAGTGGGAAACAGCCTAACAAATTTAGTAAAAATATCCACCATAACAAATATATTTCTATACCCATAATCTCCTGGTATTAAATTTCCTAAGAAATCAATCGCTACTAAATCCAATTTATTATTCACTATTATACTTTTTATATCATGTTGCAATGTGCGATTTTTATGCTTTCCAAAATAACATTCATTACAATTCCTTACCACCCTTTTCGCAATACTTCTATCCTTAACAGCATAAAAAGCTTCTCTAAAAGTTAACCAAACTTTCCTAGTCCCAATATGTCCCAGTTCATTATGAATAATGGACATTGCTTGACGAGCATACATTTCATTTACAACCACATTATACTGATCACCAATCTGTTTTTTAATAAGCCCATCATGAAAAATATAATCTTTATAATTTCCCACATTTCGCAATTCCTCTTTAATATGATCAAAACATTCATCCTGCTGGACCTGATGGATCTCAACATAGTCAAACATTCCCTCAGCTGCATATCTATTATAAGCATTTAACTCGACATGATTGAAGTTACTTTTTATATTGTACATTCTTGTTAAAGCATCAGCGGTAACATTTAGAACACCTCTGATATGTCTAATTTGAAATGAATATTCTGATAACAACAATGACCATCTATATATTCGATTATTTGAAAATCTAGTTGACAAAAGTGACGTCAACGCCGCATGATCTGATTCTACAATAAATTTTTTAGCCAACAAATAAAAACGTAATTTATTTACAGCATGCACAACAGCAAGTAACTCTTTTTCTCCCACTGTATATCTTAATTCATATTTTTTTAATAGCCTTGAAATGAAACAAATAGGCTCTTCATTTCCCTCATCATCTAACTGAATTAAAACTCCACTTATAGCAGAATCATTAGCATCAACTCTTAATAAAAATTCTTTAGAAAAATCAGGCAGTACTAATAACAAACTATTATAAAATTCATTCTTAACCTTTTCAAAAGCATCTATTCTTTCTTTAGACCAAATAAATTTTTCATTCTTTCTTAATAATTCATACAATGGTGCACATAATTTTTCCAAATACGGAACAAATCTTTTATAATAACCCACAATACCAAGAAAACCTCTCAACATGTTCACATTCTTAGATCTAGGATAATTTTTTATAACCTCCAGCCTAGAATCATCCACACTGACATATTTTAAACTTAAATTATATCCAAGGAATTTAATTTCCTTTTTAAAAAACTCACATTTCTTAATATTAATTTTTAAACCATTATTTGCTAATACCTCTATCACCTTCCTTAAATGTTCCATGTGTTCTTCAATTGTCTTGCTAAATATTAAAATATCATCTATATAATGGGATACAAACGATTCATAAGGTTCTAAAATTTGTTGCATTGCTCTAATTAAAGCAGCAGACGAGCTACTTAGTCCATATGGTACCACTTTAAATTGGTATACAGCTCCATCTACCATAAAACCACAATATTTTCTACTCTTTCTTTCTAAAGGCACCAACCAAAAAGAACTTTTTAGATCCAACTTAGTATAAATCCTAGCGTCGTTGCACTTAGATAATAACGTTTCCACAGTTACAGGAGTCTCAAATTGCATCTTGGTACGATTATTCAACCTTCTGGCGTCCAAACATAAGCGAATATCTCCACACTTCTTTTGAATCACCACCAGCGGATTGACATACCTGGTGACACCTCTCTCAATAACACCATCTCGCAACATCTTTCTTACTTCTTCTCTCACCTTTTCTTGCATATTTTTGGGAATTGGATAATTTTTAATTTTAAATGGTCTCGACTCATCTACTTCTAATGAATGTACATAATTTTTAGCAATACAGGGAAATTTATCTACCAAGGAAATATTCTTCTTTATCATATCTTTGACATTTTCTTTATATTTTTCTTCAACATTAATTTCAAGTAAATCTACATCTTCAGGCACCTCGATACACATATTATTGGACTCTATTTCTTTAACCTCTTCAACCTCTTCATAATTTTCACCATTTATACTATTTATAACTTCTTTTACTTCATATACCATTTCCATATTATTTATAATCTTTTCATTTTCTTCATCTACTTCATCCTGCTGAAACCAAGAAACTACTTGATTCTCCACCACCATACATTTTCTCTCAATGTCTATTACTGCCTTTATTTTCTCTAACAGGTCCATTCCAATAATACCATCTCTTTGTAAACCTTTGACTGACATAAATTCTCCCAAAAACTTATTATCTTTTACCATAAATTCAACTACATAAATTTTATTTACCATTGCTATTATCTTTTTCGTCGCAGACACAATTGTAATTTTTCTTGTAGGTATATATTTACCTGCATTCATACTTTCTAATTTTTTTATTATTTGATCATCCAAGATTGAAATTCCACTCCCCGTATCAACTAAACAATTTACTTTCACTCCTCCCATAGTAACTTTTATATGTGGCAACATCTTATTATCTAAACTATCTGAATCATTATCTCTCATTGCATTCATACTAATTATCTCTTTGGTTGGCCTATCTAAAAATCCTGACACTTTGCCTTTTCCTCTCTCTCTACATTGTCTCTACTATTTTTTTGTTTAGTACCATTATACGAAAAATTTTTATTTACTCTTTCATTCTGTATATAATTACTATTTCTATTTTCCTCTCTTAATTGACATGCTCTATCATTCTCTCTATTCCAATTTACATTTTTATTTTCTACCTGTGGTCTCACAAATCTATTTGTCATGTTATAATTGTGTGAATTTCTTTCTCTATCATTAAAATTTCTTTGCTCTCTATATCTTATACCATTTCTATCATATTTTAACATATTAAAACTTTGAAATCTATTTCCATACTCAGCATCATCTAATCTCCTCAATAATTCTATAAATTGACTAATGGTCTTTATATTTTGTATGGCCACTGCCTGACTTACTTCAAAATCAAAATGACATGCTAATTGTGTAACCAAATCACTTTCTAGCATAGCAGGAGTTAAATATTTTAAAATTGAATATTTTTTTATTATATATGTCTCACGATTATCTGAACCTCCTTTCTTAAAATTACCAAATAATAAATCTTTTCTCACCCTCATTTGTGCCATCTGTCCCCAATACTGCTGTGTGAATCTCTTTTCAAAATCCTCGAACGTCATCACCTCGTCAGAAATCATGTCCCACCAGATAAGAGCATCATCCTTCAAACAACTTCTCACCATCTGCAGCTTTCTACCATCTCCTGGAACATTCTCCAAACACGCCTTCAAATTCTTCAGAAAACCCATCGGATTTATTGATGTTGATCCATAAAACTTAGGCAAAGCATCATCTGCTACTGGCATCGGAATATATTTTATTATTTCACCATTTCCACGAATTTGTTCATTTTTTATTGCTGTTATCTTCTCTTCCACCTTTTCCATTTCTTTTCCATTTAATACATCTCTCTGTAGCACTTTTATGCATTTATCTTCAATAATATTCATTCTTTCTAACATTTCTTCTTTCATTACATCAACTTTAATTTTTAATTCTTCAATATCTTGTTTATTTTCTTCTATTTTCTTTATTTGTCCATCCACCTGTGCAAACTTTGCCATAAATACCTCAAAACTTCTTTGCATCCTTTCTTCCATCTTATCCATTCTTTCTCCCATTTTCAATATCATTTCCATCAACATTTTATTTTCTCCTTCTTCTTTTTTCTTTAATATAGACTCCATACCCTGACTCTGCTCCTGCGACTCATCACTCTCATACACTGCTGGTTGCCTCCATTCCATTTTCTTTTCTCCCTCCATTTTGTTTAACACATCCAAATTTTGTTGAGCGCCTTGTAAATTTCCACTTCCTTCCATTTTCAAACCACGTTGTTTCAGCCAAAATAATTGCTTTTCTGCCACACTTTGGTTGCCGCCAAAATAATTGCTTTTCTGCCCCACGTTGATTTGCGCCAATTTAATTGTGCTATGATATTAGTACAATTGTTATAGGGTTGCCACGATCTAGCTCATAAAACAAAATTCTCTCTCTCTCAGGTTCCCTCGGCGAGACTGTACAATGTTCACGTCAGGAATCGTGATCTTAGGAAACAGTATAAAAAAACAACAAATTACTTGAAGACAAAAAAATGAAATAAATAATTAATTAATTATCTTTTCTAAAATCTTTAATAAAAGTGAAAAACAGATCAGCTATAATTTATTTATTACAAAAAAAAAAAAAAAAACTTTCATTAACAAATACTCAAGAAAAAATCCTACCCACTAATTGACCAGATAGGATAAAAAAAACTTGTACTGACAAACGCGACAAAAATTACCTAATTAAATACTGAAATTAATTCACAAAGTTTATACAAAATAATAATTACTTAAAATAAATAAATTAAATACCTATAATTAAAATACATCAAATTATAGCAAACTGATACAGTAAAGAAAATTATCTAATTTAATAGCTTCTCAATAAATATAAAAATATTTTCAAACACGTGCAGGAAAACAAAATGACGGATATGAGTCTACTTTTATAATATTAAAATTTTCTCTTATTATAATAAAGAATGCATTCTCTTTCTTAAAAGTAAATACTTAACTTATATAACAGCAATAAACTAATTCACAAACTTGATTAAATCTTGGCTCCTTAAAAATGAAATTATAACAAATTTTATTCAAACATCAAATCTTTAATTGAACTGCACTAGACGGGAGACCAAAATTTAATGTCCTTCTTTATTCACCACAGTACAAGTGAAAGTCACACATCCCTACCACGTCTAAAACTTCGCACATGTATACTATATTATAATATCAAGTTGAAAAGCGTAAATAATCTTTCAGGCATCTTTTCTTTTAAATTCAAATAACAAAATAAATATTAATATACACAGATTACCAAAAGACTACTATACCTCCCAAATTCTTAAACAGAAACCAAAATACAGTGTGTACCAAAACATTTGCCCCACAGAAAAATAAATTTGAAGTAAATCAATTTATTTAATTTTACTTATCCATGATATAAAAAAACCATAGCAATACGTCCACGTTTTGATTAGATTTTAGATTTTCTGTCAAAGCGGATCTAGTAGTTTCCTTTGCAAAATAATTATATGTAGGCACCACACGATGGGCAATGTTTTTCTAAATTATAGTCGTCCAAATAGCTTTATATTTTTAATAAATCTGTACAAAATATAAAAATTGTGAAATATATGCAAGAAGAATTCCATTTGGATAACGTGGGTGTAAGATGTTACTTCCGTATGTTTTTGTTTCAATTAAGGTCTAAATATTTTTATGTTTTTAAAAGATCTATATAATGCATACTTTACGAGATATTTGCAAAGAAGTGCTTTTCGATAAAACGGAAAGTGTTGCTTCCGGTTCAATTCTCGAAAGTTTGCTTTATACAAATATTTTCATACTCTTCGTAAATTTGTATTAAATGAATCGTTTGTAAGATATTCCCAAGAAATTACTTTTTGATAGGAGTAAAGGAACAGCTTTACATTTATGAAGTTTTCTCAAATTTTCTTCTGAATACTACTATATTTTTTACAAATTTATCTAAACTTAGTAGTTAAGGAGATATTGGAAATATTTAATTTTGTCGCTGAAGTAAACTACTACGTCCGGTCTATCAATTTGTCAGAAAATCAGATACTGGGAGGAAGAGCGTAGTCTTAAGTATACAGCAAGAGCGCGCGAGGTATGATCACCCGATGGTATACGTAAACTCGCATCTAAACGTGGTCCGATAATACATATTAGAGTACCGGCACAACATACTAGCATTGCCTGATCATATTCGAACTCATAGTGATCTGATTATTTTTTCGCAGATTGACAAAAAGAACAAATTAAATTTTCTCTTTAAGTGATGACGATTGCTTAGATAACTAAGTCGATAATAACGCGAAAATTGTAATACTTATAACGTAATTATAATTATCCTTATGAAATTAAATAATAATGTAGTTGTGTAAAAAGTTATAGCAGTACAACTGGGTTTTAGAATGAAATAAAAACAACACGCCTGAAACATCTGCAGAATAAACTAAGATGTCTAGAGAAAAATAAATAAATAAAAATTTCATGGTAAAAAAAAACTATAAATAAGTATAACAGAAATACCATAAAATAACATAAAAACGACCCTTGAAATAGAAATTAAAACTGCAGCGCAAATTAAAACATCTCGTTCTTCATTTTGTGTGGCTTCTTTTCTATGCTTTATAGGGTATAAACAACCGTGCGTTTCAAAATTGTTAATTATATGACGCACTGTCCCGTAAGTAATAGTTTTTTCAAACTGCGTTTGAAAAGAAAGCATGTTTTGTCGAATAGATTGACCACGATGATAACATTTTACAACAAACTTTCGTTCTTCGATGGATAAAATGTCCATACTTAAATTTATAAAATGAGCAACCACTAAGAAAAATAATATTATGAAATATTATACGCAAACAGTGCAAAGTATAAACCTACATACATTCCTCTTTGCAGCCAGCACGCAACTGATGTAAAATAATGTAAATATCTATATCTGGCGAACACCGCTGGCGGAGATCATTTTTCGGAATATATGTCCGAAGAATATCGACTGGCATCGGGTGATCATACCCCGCGCGCTCAAGCTGTATGTTTTGGAATTAGCCTTATCCGTTCGGCTCGCGCATACAGAGAGACACAGAGACATGTTTTCAAAAACAAATCTTCGTTGTCAGGTGTCTTTCAAAACGTGGACATTTGCAAAAATCTTGATTTCAATAATTTTCACCATCCTTATGCTACGTATAAGCAAAGTAAAAAATCAAATTTTACCAATATATTGTCAACTTACGCAGTTTAGACAAATTTGTAATGAATACAAAAGTATCTACCTAAAAGTGAATTTGAGAATAACTTTATGCTAATGATTTCCAAATATTTTTTTCGTAAGTAGGTGTTTGACTCATGTCGAAAAATAGTTTTCTTGCGAATTTATACATTTTACTAATAGTATGAACTTAATTTGGAATACTTACTTAAAGGAGAATCACATTCGTAAAATAGTATGTTAAAGAACAAGTGTCATTAGACACGTCTTATTGCACGAGCCCAAGTTTAGGACACGACGAGTGCAGCGAGGAGTGTCCTAATGGACGAGTGCAATAAGTGTCTTATGACACGAGTTCTTTATGTTATTTTTTCTAATCTGCCGCTTTTTATCATTTTTTAAATTAAAATAATAGGGATTTCAAAATATAGTAATTTTTGTGGTGGTTGGCAATACATTACACACATGACATAAATTGAAAATTTGAATTATACGCGATTTTTATATTCAGTATTTCATACTTAAAGTTAATCTAAAATGAGTACTAATATTTCATGTACACCACCTGAAATCAGAGAAATTGCTGAAAACGTTGTTAATAATTTACTTCCCACTAAATCCCGCAGCAATTATGAGAAGCAGTACGTCAAGTTTGAAGAATGGTGTAAACAAAATGAAGTTCATGTTCTATCAGATAACGGATTAATTGCTTATTTTCAATTACTACATACAAAATATAAACCATCTACGCTATGGACTACTTATTCTATGCTGAGGTCTTGTTTAATATATAAATAAATATAAAAATGTAGATATATCACAGTACAAGAAATTAAAAGCTTTCCACAGTCGTTTATCTTAAGGTTACCTACCTAAAAAATCTAAAATTTTAGAAGAAATAGACATTATTAAATTTATACAAGAAGCAGATAATAAAATATATTTGGCGATGAAAGTAAATACAATTTTCACAACTATCGCAGCTTTGCATATAATAGTATTAATTTGTAGGTAGGTTTGATAATAGGTTACAACGGAGCTTGTAGAAGAGAAGAACTGACCAATATGTCTGTAGATGACATTGACTACAAGTCTGACACCATCACTGTTTCTGTACCTAAAACAAAAAATTCCAAGATTCTTCGTAATTACAGACACAATATGGATCGATTTAATTAAGAAATATTATAACTTACGGCCTATTAATACTAGTCATAAGCGATTTTTCTTGACCTATCGCAATGGTCAGTGTATTAATAGTCCAATGGGTATTAATATTATAGGCAAAATTCCTAAAGAGATTGCAAGTTTTTTGAAATTGCCAAATCCAGAATTGTTTACAGGGCACTGTTTTAGAAGATCTAGTGCAACTCATTTGGCAAGTCATGGTGGTGATTTGTTGACCTTAAAAAATCATAGGGGTTGGAGTCCTCAGCTATAGCCGAGGGTTATATTGAATCCTCCTTAAACAAAAAGATTAAAATATCTCATATGCTTGGCTCTCAAAATAATACAAACATTCCAGGATGTTCAAACGAAACCATCACAGTAGACAGCAATAATAGTTTTCATCAAAATATTGTATCAGCAAGTACGAGTGGTTTGCCTGGTGTTACTATAAATGCCCAAGATACATTTCATGTATCTATTAACGTATACACTAACTGTACAATTCAGAAACATAATTAAAAATAAAATATTTGTTGAACAATGGATCGTTGCAACTTCATTTTATTTATTTATTTTGCCGATAGTGTTGTATTTCTAAAACTTGAAAAATGTTCGATGAACATCATCCGCACAGATTATTATAGTTATAAAATATTTTACTTCGTTTCATTTTCAGAGATATTTTGCATATTGTACATTGAAAATATAGCTACCATTTTGACTTTTTGACATTATGCTTACAAATTATATGTAGCCACCAGTGGCGGCCCGTGATTTTTTGGGACGGGAGGGCACCGGGTGCGGGGGGGGGTCTGAGTGTTTAATTTAAAAAATTAAGTACAGACAAAAAAATAAACTCAATATGTTATATAATTAATTTGTTTGAAAATAAAATCCATTCGCCGTTCCTTACGATTAGCAAAATGATTAATAACTAATTCATTGAAGTTTGGTGTTCATGAGTTTATCTTTATTATAAAATTCATCTAGATATTTTTGGTTTGCTGTAAAATTGTCAAATTGTATTGTATATTTAAAACATGTGTTCCTAGTTGCTTTAACAAGATGTGATACATCAAAAGAATAAAATATTTTATGTTCTAAGTAAAAGTATGGTGATTCTGGAGTAACTCCTTTTTCTTTTGAATATTTACAAAAATTTGAGCCGACATCAGATATTAGTGCTCGGACAGAAAGCCCAACTGCAAATAACTTTAGTATTGTATTATCTACAGTCTCCTCTAAAGCTTTACCACTACATGTGCTGCTGACTAATACATAACCAACTGGCTGTTTCCAATTCATATGAATGCCCTTAGCAAAGAGAACCATAGCAAATTTTGCTGGTTTATATGTTGTTTGACCATTTATTTTATGAAATCCTACAATTTCGTCTTTAGTTATATTATAAAATAAATTAGCTTTTAGTCACATTTCATCAATGCGTGGAATGCATTCACGTGCTTATGGTGTAAAATGAGCAGTTTTTATTTCACTTGCAGAATACACAAAATCAACACTCGTGGAGTTATATTCCAATTCTGTGTTAATCTTTGTAATGTTCTTACGCTTTCCAATTGAAGTATTTTACTTAAGTATTTATAAACTCTTGATCTCAAAAAATAGATATTTAAAGCAAATTGTTTGTACTGTATGCTGTATCTTGCAATATTCTTATTTTTATTAACTGCATTAAATTTAACAACAGTTGCCAGTTCATTTGATAAATATCTGTCACAAAGCCCTAGAAAATATTGTAAATTCTCCTGTTTAGGATAGGATTTCATTTTAGATTTAGTAGCTATAACTCGATGCTGTTTTAGAGATTTTCTGTCTTTCCTTTGTGGGTGTTGGGCAGAGATTTTTTTTCTGTTTGAACCCCAACATAGGGTAGGAATTTCCATAACTGGTAAAATAAAATTAAAAAATTATACATTTCGTTAAAACAAATTAATTGTATCTTTGTAATTGAAAAGTTCTAAATTATTCTACTTTATACTAGATTAAATACATATGTGTTGAATTTTTGTTCAAAAATGACTTCGAATTCTTCAGTTAACAACTAAACGTATTTTATGTTTTACTCATAAACTAATTTTGTATTGTAAATATTAATTGTCATACCTATAGGTGGGTTCACGGTCACTTGTGCTATGAACATTCATAGTTTCCACACATACTAAAATACATTTTGAAATTAGTATGCTTTTAAAATTTCAAATAATACTTAGTTCTTATAAAACAACATTTTATAATAAACATTTACCTTTAGATAGTTTCTTAACCAGTGAGGTTTGAATTGGTTTCTTTTCATTATGGTTATGGCTGTGAGAGATAACGATGTTCTCTAAAATTCTTATTTTCGAAGGAAGTTCCTTCACTATATAAAAAGTTTCATTCAAAGTGTTTACTACAAAGATGAATTATTACAAACTATCTGTTATAAAACTTACGGATTTTCTTCTTTAGGAAACGAAAAGAAATTGTAGAATATACTTTGTTGCTAAACATTTTTACAAGCAAAAATGCAACATCTATGTACTCCGGATTTCTTCTTTCGTACAGTTTCTATTATTTATATCAACAACAATTTAACTGGTACCTTTATTTTTTCGTAAATTATAAGTTATAAAATTAAGACAGGTTATATTTATACAAGTGCATACACAACAAAAACAAAACACGCCATTTTGTTTGATTTTGCGCACAAATATCGGAATTATGCAAGTGACGCTTTTGTCACTTCTGTTATTTTGTGATATTACATACTGGATGTCATCCGGCATCACAGTCTAGTGCCCTATCGTGACATATACCGCTCTCGCCCCGCACCACTTTTTATACGCACGATTTCTAGTACAAACTGGGCAGTGGCGCAAGATGCCCCGGAGCCTACTTCAGACTCTGATTTTTAAACGCGCTGAAGAGACGGACTGTTACTTCCGAAAAAATACCCAAGCAGCAAAATCACAATTTTAGAGAAGGATAAAAATATATATTTACTAATGTAGGACAAGTGTGCATATACTGATTTTGCTGCTAGGGATATTATTTGTTATCAAACAAATCAGAAAAATTACATACAAATTAGGTATTTAAATTTATCTGTTAAAAGAAGTTTATCACGGGGGGCAGTGCCCCGTTGCCCTCCCTGCAGCAGCCGCCACTGGTAGCCACCCTCGAAAAACTAAATTGCACTAGATAATCTATAAACGCATCGTTTTCGATGCGTTTATAGCGTTGTTATGACACCAGATTAGAAAAAGAAATGTTCAAAATTTGTACCGGAAGTAACACTTTTCGTTGATAATGCATACATCGCGCATTGATTTATTAAGAGGGTAAAAACATTTAAAACTTTATTTGAAAGAATTTTTGTATACAAAAATCAGATAGCACATAGGTATAAAGAAGTCGTGTAGAGCCGCCACTCTTATTTTTTATAAGTAGCTTATGATCATTTTAAGAAAAATAAAATATGTATCAAATACTTTTCATTTATATGAAATTTAACATCGACTTTGATACAAATATTTTCGTGTAGAAGTACATACTAATAACTTGTTACGGATGAAGTTGTGTACGTTTAACAATAATATATGGCATATTTTACATTCATGACGTGAAATTGTTGACGATGGATAAGTATAACTTGAGTTAAAAAAATTGTTTGGGCTATTTCCATCGATAGAAATAGCCCAAACAATTTTTTTAACTCAAGTTATATTTTACATTTATGTCAAACAAACTTTGAAATATTATACTAGAAAGAAGATTTGGAGCATTCCAAGAAATAAGTAGAAGTTTTGGCGCCAGCCATGTTTATTGATCTGTTTACAGAAGCTTTAATATGTATTATATGCTGTTAAGATTCTCTTTTTCGATGTTCTTCACTTAATAAAACTAGGACAATTGTTTATAATATAAACAATTATATAAACTTTATATAAACTACATATATTTATTAAGAATTGTTATATCATACAGTAGATCTCCACATTTCGAGGGTGGAGTTAACAATTAAAAGTTATTATATTTATATGTTGAATAATCAGATTTTATAATTCTAATTTATTTCGAAATAAAAATGTGGAGAACGTTCGTTTAAAGAAAAGTAAAGTCAATTTGATATAGTGATAAACGTTTTGATACTTTACAAATGTAAACAGTGAATAATGTGCCAATTTCATTAATCAATCCTTAAAAGAAGATATTGATAATTACACTGACATACAAATTACACAGTAATAGCATAGCTTTGGTGAGAAAGTGCAAAGGGAGACTTGTTCAGATTCCAATAGTAGATGCTGTTTCCATGAAAGAATATTTTGTTAAAGATGAACTACGAAGACTATTGGAATATTTGTGCGAATTTTAAAGTGATTGCAATTATTTTCAGTCGCAATCAGGTTACACCAAATACTGTTGCTTTTTATGATTTGGTACAGTCATAAATTAAGCAAAAGTGGCAATTGAAACTTTCTACAGGAAAAGACAATGTTCGAGAATAGCCTTTAACGAAAGAAGTAATGATCATAATATCATAATTGCACGTAAACTTAGGACACATAAAAAACTTTGTAAGGCAATGCATCAAGCAGGTATAGGATTTCAACATCTTTGAGAAAAGTTTTCAAAAAATATCAGAAGGAAACTAAAAGAAGGTATTTTAGTTGAACCTCAGATACGCGTAGTAGTAAGTGATAGAAAATTTGAAACTAAATTAATAACGCGGGTAACAGCTTGCGTGAGTGAGCCATGGTACAAATTTTTGCTAGTTTTTTGGGAAACCAAAACGCCGAAAATTAGCTTTAGCTATGAACTCGGCAAGCGATTTCACCAAGACATTTTGGGAATGGAAAAACAGTACCAGGGCAAATAGAATCCTCTGTAATTTTAGCAGATTAGTGTCGGATGTTAAGAGGGGAGGTTGTGGATGTTGTGCATAATAGGCAATAAAATATTTTGTCACATTTTCAATTGTAAGAATTTGAAGTGTACATCAAAGTATGTTATGAAAAGAAACATCTTTTGATTACCGTGCAAACGAAATTAGAGCTAACATGACCATCTAACTTTTATTAAAATAAATGTTTCTGTTTTAAAAATTAGTATACATGGCAAAACCATAAGTTGAAATTTGTTGGTCAGTGTTATCGAATATCTCTGTGTAGAGTATACATAGTCCTAACAGATAATGTTAATAGCAACTTAAATCCTAAATATGGCAGTTGAATGTTAATATAGTAGCGAAAATCTCGTTTTTATCTTATGTAGGATAAGCAGTTGTGTTTTTATTAAGATAATAATAAGCAACATTATAATAAACAACGCTTGAAATTAACAGATTAATTGTTTAGAAGATTATCTTAATAAAAATCTCAAAATGTTTTTTAGAGATGATTTTATATGTTTATTAATTATCAACATAACTCAAAGATTTAATAAAGAATTTTTTTGAATAATTAGGTGCCTTTTAGATTGAAAATCGTATTTTATGATACAATCAAAACATGCTATACTATTTAAAAGTAAATAGGTTAATAAGAAAAAATAACACTGATCAACACTAATTTTATTGTCAACAATGTTTGGGCGATTTCTAGGTAATTTCGTGGTGCTGATCACGAATTTGAAGTCCATTTAGGTGAATTGGCTCTAATTTTAGAGATATATTATCAAAATATGATAAAATAGAGAAAAATATCAATTTAATAGACCAATGGCCCTTATAAGCAACTGTATTAAAGTGGTTTCAAAAAAGAGAAACGAAGAAATAATAAAATTCATTTATTGATTAGGTATAACAGCAAAGAAGTAATTTAATTTAAAAAATTACATCTAATTCGTAGGAAAGAAGCTCTTTTTGGAGGATTTTCTTTTATGAGGACCGTCAGGTACATCACGTTGGAGACTTCAACAATAGTCTGCCATCATATGATGATCCCATCTGCCCTGATACCTTACCTCCATCTCCTTTATATCCTGGTGGAACCGTTCCCCTTGTTCCTTACTGAAAATGCCAAGATTGTCGGGAAATTTATCCAAGTGGCTGTGAAGAAAGTGTACTTTAATACGCATATTAGTACCCAAGTTTTTAAAGTTTAATAACATATATCTGTTGCACTAATTCCTCGTAATTGTCCGCTTTGTGATTACCCAAGAAATTTTTAACTACCATAACAAAGCTACACCAAGCAGCAGCTTCAAGTGTCGTCATGTGATTTGTAAAATTAGAGTCCTTAATAAGTTTGCGAATTTGAGGGCCATCAAAAATACCCGCTTTTAGCTTTTCCATACTTAGCCTAGGAAACGATCTACAAATTTTGAAGCACTCGCCATCTTTACTCAAAGCCTTAACAAATTGTTTCATTAGTCCTAACTTGATGTGGAGCGGTGGGAGAATGATTTTTTCACGGTCAACCAATGGTTCGTTTATGACATTTGCTGTTCCTACAGTCATATTTTGTCTTATTGGCCAATTAACCATATTCCAATGATCTTGCTTCGCCCTACTATCCCACAAGCAGATAAAACAAGGGTATTTTGTGTACCCACCTTGCTGCCCAAGCAAGAAGTTGACCATTTTTAGATCAACACAAATGGAAAACTGATGTTCTTCATAGGATAGTTTCTGTAATACCAACTTGATGTTTTGATATTCTTCCTTAAGTTTTGTTGAGTGGGCGATAGGAATTGACGCATATCGGTTGCCATTGTGTAGCAAAACACACTTTAAGCTTCTACTGGAACTGTCTATGAATAGTCGCCAATCACCTGGAACAAATTGTATTCCCATTTGACGAAAAAGTCCGGGAATGTTGTTGCAATAAATAAGATCTTCATCTTGGCTAAAGTAAGGAACAAGTTTCACCTCTCGTGTTCTATAAATGGTTATTTTTATATCTGGTTGTAGACAGTTTTTTTCTTTTAATCTGGATGCCAGAAGTTCAGATGCTTGCTTTGATAGACCGAGATCCCGTATCAGGTCATTCAGTTCTTCTTGAGAGAACTGCTGTGGTGTTGATTGTATTTCCTGCTCATATTCACTTCCACTGCTACTGTACTGGTCCTCAATTTCTTCTTCTTCTTCCGCCATCAGAACATCTGGCAGTGTTGTATATACTGGTACGGGAATCTCTTCGCTATGTGGCACAGGTCTTCGTGCTGATTCTAAATCAGGATAATCCCATTTGCCTTTCTTGTATTTGTTAAAACCTTTTACATTAACTAAACAAAAATAACAATCATCATGGTGGTTTTTAGGTTCTCTCCACACCATGGGCACACCAAATTTCAAACTTTTTCTTTTTTCGTTTGACCACTGTCGTAAACATTCGACACACGTTTTGCACACTATATGGGGAGCCCAGGACTTGTCTTGGTCTCCAAGCTGTACGCCGAAATGAGCTTGATAAGCTTGTCTAACAAAATCTGTGATATTTTTTCTTTGTTTCGCTACAGTATATTCGCCACAAATGTAGCAGAAGACATTAGGGCTGTTCAAACAGCTTCTGCGTGAAGAACTCATTCCTCTGAAAAAAGAGTAACTTTAGTTAAAAATATAGGTACAAATATTCGTCACATGTACTCCTACCTTCCACTTGACGTCTATTAAATTTAAATAACTTCACTAGGTAGGCAATAAGAACTAAATACACAAAATACGTAAGAAAAGCACAATAACCGCGACGCTAAGTCTTAGTAGAACAACTGCTTACGCCGAACTGACAGTTAAAATCAAGAGACACAAGACAAACAAGTGCACGCACTGATCACGTGATCAGCAGTCGGCACGTGGTACGCTCACTAAACAGGGTCGAACTCTCGTTTCTGCGTAAATTTCTTGTTTGTAAATTATTCTTAAAAAATAAAAAGCATATGTTGTAGCTGAATTCCTTAAAAAATTATGTATCCATTACCTCAAAAACTAGAGCCAATTTGGAAAAACTGCTTTTATTTTTGAATTCAGCAGACCTGAATTACCCTAAATTCGTTCAAAAATAATTGGCAACAAAATTTTTTTAAAATTTTGTAGGGCGGTGTAATATTTGCTTTTTCTTGTAATTCGTAGCCTATGTATGTAATCAATTCCTCTTCCGATATCCTCCCGAATTGTCTGTTTATATATTACCTAACGATTGTAGGCGCGGAAGAGCATTAATTTTGTTTAATCTTCACAATTCCTTATAAAGCAAAACAAATAAAGTGAATATCAAAAATTACCCACACCCTTCTCCACGGTATGATCTTGTATTATTCAGTTGAGATTATTAGTTGAATTGAAGGGGTTAGAGCAAAAAGGGTACAAATCCACCCCAATGAGTTTTGAGATATTTACCTCCAAAGTTTATTGCTTTTTCAAAATTCTGGAAAACCGACACAAGATTTTAGAATAACTAATCCAAATATAATTAAACACATAATTTTATTAGTAAAGTTATTATAATCGAAAAATGTACGTTTAAGTAAAAAAACTGAATTTTATGTAGTTATACCGTTTTTACATAAACATAATTAATTATTTCGTTTAATTGAGTCAAATAATAAAAACTTACTATTTTATTAAAACACATGAAACTACAAAAAACGTATTACCATAAGGTAATAATAATATGAGGTAAAATAATAAAAGAATAAAATATAACAAAAACCCCAGCCAATAGGCAACTTCTTGCCAAAAATTAAGGTTCATAATCAGATGTTACGTTGTCATCGTCATCGATTTCGGCGTCGGATTCGTCAAGAGGTTGATCTTCTGGAACTGGAGCTGTGCTGGGTCCAGGTTGCAATGTTGTTTTTTTTCCTTTCTTTTTGGCATCTTCATGGGTTCATGTCTTTGTAAAATGAATGGAACACTGGAGGTACATAATCTAAAAGGGTCTGTAGATTTTTCCATTTCTCCAGTTTAATTGAGACGGAATCTGTACGAAGCTGTGTGAATGTCTTATTAAGCGAAAAAGATGGGCGTCCAGTGGAGTGTGATCCACATATACATTGCTGAAATTGATAGAAGTCATCCAAGACTGGTTTAAATTGAAAAGAAAATGATTCTAAGTCTTTCCCATATCGAAATAGGGCTATTTCTCTAAATTTAATAGCTCTTCCTTCTGTATCTTTTCTGGGATCTTGGACCAAGTTATTTAATTTTTCAAATGAGTAGAACATTTCTTTGGTCATATCATGCACTGTAAATTTTTTGCATGAAGCAGCAATCACTTCTCTCCAATGTTTAGGAATATAAACTTGGGGATTCTTTTTTTTTGCACTTTTCAATCTTTGCAAAATCCCTATCACACTCCATGTATGTGTGGCCAGGCTCGAGAAATTTGTGTTGAATTTCTTCTAAGTTAGTGGCTTTTACTAAAAACATAAATAGTTTGCAAATATTTTTATTTTTATTCTGCCCCCCACATGAGTCACTATATGCAATAATTTTAGTGACACTCGATGGCAACGACTTGAAAAAATGCAGCAGACAGGAGCCTATCTCCTGTGATCCCCTACCAGATACAGTCTCATCCCATGTGTACATATGAGCCTCCCCAGTAACTAAATTATGTATACCAAAGTTATAGGTCCAAAGCTGTCTCAAATAAAAAACTTTTGATGTAGTCAGCAGCGGTGTAGGTAGTGTTTGCTGTAGGTCAAAACATATGACCATAGTGTCCGCAGACTGTCTGTTGCTTTCTATATCCAATTTTTTCAAGTCACATGCTTTTTGCGCTTTTCTTTGATGTAGTTCCAAAGACACTTTAGCAGCCTCCACACTCATTTGATTATGTGAGTTTTTTACAATATTATTTAAGTTATCACACTTCGAGCAAGTGTCGCTATGGGGTTTGTGAAATCGTAGATTAAACTCAGTGTTAAAAATGTTGCGATAATAAGGCAGTTTGACTATAGGTTGATTGTTTTCATTACAGTATTCTTTATACAAGGAATACATTTTTGTTACATTCAGTTCTGGGGATAAGTATTTCGTGTTGCTATTGTCTTTTCGAGAATAGTGACTTATATACTTTGGAAACATCTTTATATGAGAAATTACAGAATTTCTAGTATTTTCGTCAATTTTATTTTTACTCAGTATTTTTCCGCGTTTATCAGTCTCGCATATACCGAATATATCAGTTTTTACACACCCAGTAGTAAGGCGTCTATTAGTAATGTCAAACGTTTTAAGAAAAAAAGGCTTACATACACGCTTGTTCATTAATATTATTTCTGTGGCAAATTTTCGGCTATTTCGAGATCCCTGCTTCCTTCTACAAACATCCACTTTTTTAATACACGACGATAAGTAAGCTGTCTGTAAATCGTAACTAGGTAGTTTATAAAATTTGTCAAATAATGTTTGTCTATCTGCTTCAGAAATCTTCTCGTTACATTTGTATCTGCACGAATGATTAAAAGCAATTAACTGCTTACTTGCATGCACTATGCCCCTGTGACCTACGTACGCTTTTCCTTCTGTTCTTAATTTCTTCTTTTCATTTCTTTTCCATTTACTAACATTCTGTCTTCGTTTTCTTGTTCTTTTCTGCGTAACGTGTTGAATTTCGTGCTCTTCATTGGGTTCTGATTGATGTGAATTTTTCGACGAATCTGATGAATCGTCCCCTGGTTCATACTCGTTATCTTCATCCGTATCGTAAGGATCTGATTCAGAATCGTGGTCTATGAAAAAACAAAACATTAACCTCAAAAAATAGCGGTTTTTATTTTTAGTCTTACCTTTATTGCTGACCATTTTCAATAAAACTAAAAATGTCTCAAAATTTCAACACACAACACCAACAAAAAAACTCATCCAAAAATACAGATAAAACAACTTACAACGACACAAATACCAAAGGATAATACAGTGAGTGTGAGACAACTGCCTTGGCGATTATTACCCACTGAAAATTGTTGAGTGCAAAATCGGCACAAGTGCTTTTATACCTGTTGTGCACCAACAAATGTTTGACGTTTGTTAAGTAGAGTTATTCCCTTATTCATAGATGGGGCTAGTAGTCACTAAATACACTTATATCTATTTTGCAGTGAAAGAACACATTCATCAGTGTTACTTTCGGTACTTATATCAAAATAGTTGAAAATGTCACTTATACCCTTTTTGCTCTAACCCCTTCAATTATAGTTTTTAGTAAAATACACCGAAACATATCTCTTAGTAAGTGAGTGGCTACTTAGTTTTCTCAGCAAAGTAGTAAGTCGATGGAATCATGAAATTGAGAAATATTGTCCTCACTTATAATTTATGCTTTCGAAAAGTATAGTTCTCGTTCAAATCGTTAAAAATATCTTTCAATTTTGATTTGTAATCAAAATTCATTTGAAATGCTAGTTTCAAAAATATCGATTAGATGTGCACTATTACAATAGAAACTGGTTTTGTACATATGCGTGAACTCAATTCATTTACCTGACTGATAATGATCGTCTTCATTCATAAATACAGAGTATTGATTTGAAACAAATATAAATGTATTATATTAATGAAGTTAAAAACTTGAGTAGATACTATTTTTTTTTTACTGTGGGATATGTGACACTACTCTAAGCTTGCTGAAATCGTCTTTAAATAAAAGAAACCAAATATTGGAGAATGGTTCATGGTTGTATTGTTGTCTGATAAAGAGTTGTCCCCCCAGGTCGTAGTACTACATCAATTATGCCTTGTAAACGTATTGGTTTGGAGAGTTACTTATCTGGGATTGCGTTGATTTAGCTCAGTAAACCTCATATACCCATGTTTCGCGGCATTGGTAGATATATATATATATATATATATATATAGAGAAAATAAAATTACTGTTATCAAACAGAATTATGGGCTGATATATATATATATATATATATAATCACAAAAAAAGGAATTAATCGCGGATACATAAAATACAAGAAAAGGAAAATTATCGGGTAAATTCCGCTGTAGAGCAACCGTAGACACGTGTTTCTGACTCATTGGTCGTCGTCAGTACGGTGTAGCCAAGGAATAAGGTGGGATAACCTTGGAGATGTAAGCTACACGGAAGACCATCAGGTGACAGACCGCCATTTGTAGCTTCGGTTCTTTCCTGGGTTTCGGATGGGACGCAGGTTGGCATTGTCTTCCTCGTGGCGAGGTTGGATGAGAATCCTCAAAACCAAGGCTCTTCTAACCGAAGCTACAAATGGCGGTCTGTCACCTGATGGTCTTCCGTGTAGCTTACATCTCCAAGGTTATCCCACCTTATTCCTTGGCTACACCGTACTGACGACGACCAATGAGACAGAAACACGTGTCTACGGTTTCTCTACAGCGGAATTTACCCGATAAATTTCCTTTTCTTGTATATATATATATGGATATACAAGAAAGAGAAAATATTGGGTAAATTCCGCTGTAGAGCAACCGCAGACACGTGTTTCTGACTCATTGGTCGTCATCGGTACGGTGTAGCCAAGGAATAAGGTGGGACAACCTTGGAGATGTATGCTATACGGAAGACCATCAGGAGACAGACCACCATTTGTAGCTTCAGTTAGAAGATCCTCAGTTTTGAGGACAACAACTAACGTCGCCACGAGGAAGACAATGTCAACCTGCGTGCCATCCGAGAACCCAGGAAAGATAAATAAAAGGAATATCGCGGATACATGAAATACAAGAAAGAGAAAAATATTAATATCTGATGGTCTTCCGTATAGCATACATCTCCAAGGTTGTCCCACCTTATTCCTTGGCTACACCGTACCGATGACGACCAATGAGTCAGAAACACGTGTCTGCGGTTGCTCTACAGCGGAATTTACCCAATATTTTTCTCTTTCTTGTATTTCATGTATCCGCGATATTCCTTTTATTTATATAGATATATATATGTTGTCACTGGATTCCGGGTTTTTTTCCGCGTTTCCACTGCTTGGTCTTTGGAAAGACCGATGCTGGTTGCTTGACGACGTTTCGGCAAAATCACACTTGCCATCTTCAGGTCTGCGATAACTGTCTGCTTCTGCTTCTTGTTATTCGTAAACTGACGTTTTCGGGATTCGGATGATGGTTATATACTTCGTTAGCGTTTCGGTTGGTTGCCCTTGGACGAGTGTGTGCATGGTTCCGTGTCGTTGGGCTCGTGTTTGGAGTGTGACGGCTGGTTTGCGATTTAGAAGTATTAGTTTGGTGTTCTTTGTTGGTATCTGTTCTTGTTAGTGCTGGTTTCCATGCTGTTGGTAACCTCTGGGTATCATCTCGTGAATTCAGATTGTTCGGATGTTTTTCAATTTCGATGGCTTCCCTGATGATTCTGGTTTTAGTATGTTCGATGTTCGCTAACAGCTTGGTGTTACTGAAGTCTATCGTGTGGGATGTTTCTTTTACATGTTGAGCCAGAGATGAAGTTTTCTCGTCTTTTCTTACGGAATTTTTGTGTTCGTCTCTTCTTGCGTTTACCCTTCTGTTCGTTTGTCCAATGTAAGTTTTTTCACAGTTGAGGCACGGAATTTCATAAACTCCTTGGTTTTCTAAAGGTATTTTTGTTTTAGGGTTTCGAAGGACTGTACTGATTTTTCTGGCTGCTTTGAATGTTGTGTCTTCGTTGGATTTTGGATATTCTATCGGTAGTGCCTTTCACATAGGGTAAGTAGATTTTGGCAGTTGGTGTTTATTTTTCCTCTTGTGGTGTTGTTGGTTTCGGCTTGGATGCTCTTTTGATAGCAGATTCACTGAAACCATTCTGCTGGAGTGCCTTGTGGAGTTTGTCCATTTCTTGGGTGATGTTATCTTCTTCTGCTAATCTCTGCGATCTTGTCACTAGGGTTTTCACTACTGATTGTAACTGAGCTGGGTGGTGGTGAGACTGAGCGTTCAGATATCTGTCTGTATGGGTGGATTTTCGGTATACCGTGTGACTTAAGTTCTCATTTTCTTTCTTCTTGACCAAAACGTCGAGGAATGGTAATTCGTTGTTCGATTCTATTTCCATCGTAAATTTTATTTTTCGATGGGTTTTGTTTAAATGTTCCAGGAAGATGTCGAGGTGGTCCTTTCCATGTGTCCAGATCACGAAAGTGTCATCGACGTAGCGTAGCCAGAGTTTGTGGGTGGCCGTCCTTAGTGCTGTTTTTTCTAAGTTTTCCATAAAAAGGTTTGCTATTACTGGTGATAGTGGAGAACCCATTGGGGCGCCTTCTATTTGTCTATAGCGCTGATCTTCGTAGATAAAGTATGTGTTCGTCAGACAATGTTTCACCAAGCTCATTATGTGCACTGGGGGTTGGTATATTCGTTCGATGGTCTCTAGAGCTTCGGCAACTGGTATATTGGTAAACAGTGATACTACGTCGAAGCTTACTAATAACCATTCTGGTTCTACTTTTTCCTGTCTCAATAGATCGATGAAGTGGCTTGCGTTCTTGACGTAAGATTCGGCTTTTTCGACATGAGGTTGTAGTTGTTGGGCTAGGTATCTAGCCAATTGTTGAACAGGTGATCCAATGGAGCTGACTATGGGTCTTAGGGGTGCACCTTCCTTGTGGACTTTAGGTAAGCCGTAGAATTTGGGGCATCTTGATGACTTCTCCCTTGGAATGAGTGCTGTCTGGATTTCCTTGTCGATGGGACTCTCCTTGATTTTAGTGTTGGTTGTTTTCTCCAGGTATGTTGTTGGATCCGTGGAGATTGGTTGGTATGCTGGATCCTCCAAGAGGGTTCTTATTTTGGCGTCGTAGTCGGTTGTGTTCATTACCGCAGTCGCATTTCCTTTATCGGCTGGTAGAATAATAATGTTTTCGTTTTCCCTTAGTTGTTTCAATGCCAGGAATTCTTCATGTGATAGGTTCTTCTTTGGTGGTTTGTCCTTAATATTTGCGATACATCTTGGCGGATAGTCTCGGCCGTATTCTTGTCAATCCCAGCTATAGTTGCTTCTACTCCACAAATTATTTCTTCTACTGGTATGCGGGCAGGAACTATTGCGTAGTTAAATCCTTTAGCCAACACATTGTGGGATGCTGCGTCCAATCCATGGGTGGATAAGTTGTATACCACCAGATATATATATATATATATATATATATATATATATATATATATATATATGATCCCTATGAATTTTGATTCTGTCGTAAATCAATTATTATAGAAGAATTATTGACACTATAGAGGATCGATTTTCTTATTAAAACTATTACCTACACGTAGTATATAATATATGTACCTATATTATACTCTTTTCAAACCAGAAAGGGTTTTGTCGACTAGAAGACGATCTCTACTTGAAGGATCCGAAAAAAAATGTCGACCAGTTTTTGGGGAGGTACAGAGGTGTGCTAATAATGTCAAGACGCAAAGGAGAGTAAAGTGGAGCATTGCTCTTCAGTTTTTTATGTGCTTCAATACATATTAAAAATAAACCGTTCTATTTAAAATTTTAAAGAAAAAACAAGTAATATACATAAATGGAGAACAGCGCCCCCTGTTATTTTTTTGGCAACCACGTAATTTCGTACTACATATCAATTCTTTGTAGGATTCTCTATCTAATGAGCCCAGAAACATTAAAATCCGTTGAGGCAAACCTAAATTATACCCACTTTTGTATGCAGGCATACCCCCCTCCACCCTCCTCTTCGTATGGGAGTTAGATCAAAAAGTTTCATATGAAAATAGTATAAAAACGTCTGAAAATGTTTCTAGTAACAATTTTAATCTACCGTAATTTAGAATTTAATGAAAAATGAGTGAGCAATTGTCTTCTCGAATGATAAATGTCAAATCCAAAGCGAGGAAAACAATCATTGATGCTCATTCTAAAAACAGTTTGAGAATCGCAGCTACCAATCTCGGGCCGGACATAGAAAACTTAAGAGGAAAGAATGTCAAATTAAACATTAACACTTAACATTTGCTTTCTGTTATCATTATTAAAACGCTTGAAACTAATAGTTGTTTTTTATTGTATAATAATCAAGATGTGGTAGATGTGGTTCCCCTAATGATTATATCTACATTGTTGCTGTTTATGTTCCTCCTGGTATTTCCCAGTATGATCTGGAGTTGTTTTGCGAATCATTGGAAATTTTTCTTTTTGATAAACCAGTGATTCTTCTTGGTGATTTTAATATGCCACACTTTATGCACAACAATATTTCATGTTCAAAAACGACTACATTTCGTTTAATTTGCAATTCTCTTCAACTCAAGCAATGCAACTTGGTAATGAATTGTGATGGTCGCTTATTAGATTTGGTGCTTACCAATGGTGACTGTGCCGTAAGTGTTGAACTTGAGGATTCTCCTTTTGTACCTGTGGATCCTTATCACCCACCGCTATGTATTTCTGTGTCTTCTTCATATGATTATTCTAGTAAAGCAGTTTTTCCATCCAACAATAATATAAGATATAATTTCCGCAAAGCTGACTATCAAAACTTACATGCTGCCATACTGAATACAGACTGGTCTTTCCTTCACGATTGTAAAAACGTAAATGATGCTTTGGAGGATTTCTATAGTACTTTATATCGGGTCTTTGATTTGTATGTCCCTAGGGCGGCTAATTCTCCTAAATCTTTGTATCCTTCCTGGTATACTAAGCACATCATTCGCCACCTGAAACTAAAGGCCTACTATAGACAGCGATGGAGGTCAACAAAAAGTATGTATTATCAAACTGAGTTTAGGAGATTAAGGAGTCTGTGTAAATCACTGATTGCTAACTCGTATAAATCTTATATGGATAGGGTTGAATTATCTATCGTGGAAAATCCTAGAGAAGTCTTTAAGTATCTTCAGAGTAGAAGTGGCACTACACGTATACCTAGCACACTATATCACAACAATCAGCAAATTGATTCTCCACAGGAAATAGTGAATGCTTTTGCCAATATGTTTTCTTCTGTATATCAACATAGCTCTCACTTTTCATTTGATGATGTTCAAGCTAATCGAATCCCTGTTACGTTGTCCAGTGTAACTGAGGAAGAGTTATTAAAAATCATGTCGTCCTTCAAGCAGGATTATACAGCTGGAGATGACCAAATCCCGAGCATATTGGTTCATGATGCCAGAATTGCTTTAGCTAAGCCTCTTACAATATAATAAATATTTCAATAAGGACGGCACATTTTCCTTGGCGCTGGCAGCGAACAAGAATAACCCCAATCTTTAAAAAAGATGACAGAACCAGAGTTGAGAACTATAGGCCAATATCCATTCTACCCAACTTTGCAAAGGTCTTTGAAGGTGTGATTTATTCCTGTATATATTTCGGTACTAAATCTTTGATTTCTGAATATCAACATGGTTTTGTTCGTGGTCGGTCTACAGTTACGAACCTACTCACCATAACTCAGTCTGTTTCTCATGAACTTGATACTCAAGGTCAAGTAGACGTAATTTACACAGACTTTAGTCGTGCGTTTGACACGATAGATCACGGCTTCCTTCTGGAAAAACTATCAGCCATTGGATTCAGCACATCACTGCTCAAACTATTATATTCGTATTTGACAAACAGGCTTAACTATGGGTTTTATAATGGATTCAAGTCCTTTGAGTTTACTCCCTCATCCGGGGTGCCACAGGGCTCCAACTTGGGACCCCTACTATTTATTCTATATACCAATGACTTGCTTCATTTGTTAACTTGTAATGTACTCGCATATGCGGATGATTTAAAGATCTACTGCGCTATACGAACTTGGAATGATGTAGTTCATCTTCAGGACAACTTAAATCTTATATCTACGTGGTGTTCAAATTTCAATTTAAAACTAAATATAAACAAATGCTGCTATATGTCCTACTCACGAAAAAATAACAATATACCATCTACGTATTCTATTGAAAATAAGCAGCTCAAGCGAGTGACCAGCATAAAGGATCTTGGGGTGTACTTTGATACGCGCTTAAGCTTCTCCAGCCATATACATAATATTTGCAGTTCGGCTTCAAAAACTTTAGGTTTTGTTATGCGCTGTTGTAAATTTTTTAAAAGTTCGCTGCTCTTGAAAACTCTATACTTCAGTTTCGTTGTCAGTAAACTGGAGTATGCGTCACAAGTCTGGTCACCTCAATACATATATTTACAAATAGCCATTGAGAGGGTGCAACGAAGATTTTTGAAGTACTTGTCTTTCAAGGATACGGGAATTTATCCTGAGCGTGGTATTGATTATAATCTCTTGTTGCTGGCGCATGACCTTCAGACACTGCGGGATCGCCGGGAGATTCATGGTGCGCGCTTTATGTGGAAATTGTGTAATGGACTAATTGATTGCCCATGTCTCTTGGCTTGCATAAACTTCTTTATTCCCCGAGTTGCCTCTCGTTCCTCCGCCACGTTTTTGTTGCCATTCTCGAGAACTAATCTCCTTCGGGGATCGCCAATATTTACGATGTGTAGGGCTGCGGATTTACATTATGAGGATATTTTCTTTTCTAGCTTTGATACATTGATTACCTTTTGATTTTTTGTGATTTTTCTTTTTTTTCTTACATAATGTATGAATGAATGACTTATTCAATAATTAAGAACTTTATTTTATTATAATGTACGTGTTTTGTTCATATAATTGTTCCTATAATTGGTTTTACTGTTGGAATAATAAAGTTATATTATTATTATTATTATTATTATTATTAAAAATACTGTTTTCCCTTATAGTATGGATCGCGACACCAAAAGTAAATGAAATTTTGCCCTCAGATGAAAAATGCTGAAGACCACTGATCTAGACCCCAGTTTTGATTAAAGTAATCTGAGAATCAAGAAGAGTTGAAGATCACTTCTACCGCCAAAGATTTGAGACAGGATATCACTTCTTGTTTGAGATCTTTATCGTTTGCGATCTGTGTTCCACCTAAATATTTCTTTAGTTTTGGGAATAAGCGAAAGTAACCTGGTGCCAAGTCAGGGCTGTAAAGAGGATGTTCAAAAATGTCTCCTTTAAGGCGATGAAGTTGCCTCTTCTATTTTTTCAATTATTTTGGTATTTTCTTCGTCTAACGTTTTTTGACGATGAAATATTTTGTGCTCCTATAGTGTTTTCGCGGTTACTGTGCGGGTAACAAAATTTCAGTATTTTTTACTGGGAATCTTTTATATTTCTACTCCTCTCTAATTTTATCAAACTGTTGAGAACTCTGCGCTCATACTATTCGTACGGATTTTGTTGATTCGCTCAGTAAGCATGACTGGAACAAGTTTGGTTCACGTTACTGATGAAGGTGCGGAAGATATTTTACGACAGTGGTTTGAAGAATGTGTGATGAGAAAAGTGACCAGTGACTGCCAATGCAGATGATAGCGATGAAGAGGATTTTGCTGAAGTAGAATCAAAATACGAGTCCAAAAATGCGTTTGACGCAGAATCTACATGTGACAGTGATAACGAACAAGACAATTTTTACTAAGTTTCTGTCCTATGTTTACAATAGTAATATAAAAAATATTTATATGGTATTGCAGGTCGAAAAATAAACTTGAAAAATGGTATTTAGAGCCAGACACACAAAGAATGGGACGTCAGTCACTACATCAAGAAAGAGGACCTTTGAGATATTCTAAGCGAAAGGTAGGCTTAACTAGCTGTAGTTTTCGCTTATCTTTTAGAGATAATATTGTAAACCACGTCATTATGCGGACTGACGCAGAAGATCAATTAAAGTATTTATGGGAAAATTTGGATGCCGTGGAGTTTCACGTTTTGTTGGATTGTTGATATTGACAGGAGTTTTACAAATCTCATAACGGACGAATTACAAATTTGTGAAATGTAACAGATGGACAACCTATATTCAACAAAACTATGAGCAGGAACACGGACAAAAATATACCATAATAAGTACTGCAATTGTAGACCGACGCCATGGAAGTTACTATAAATATAGGGATAATTGCATCTTGCAAGTACGATTACTACATTTTTGCGTCCGATTTTTAACATCCTTTCTATAGCAATGTTGTCATGAAAACATGTTTTATATTCTAGTAAATATTTCGATAATATTGTAGTAATTATTTCGATATTATTCTAATAAATATTTCGGTAAAACTCCAGTAAATATTTCTGTAATGTAGTGGTATTTGTTTCAGTAATATTGTAGTAAAAATGTCAGTAATATTGCAGTAAATATTTCAGTAATATTGTAGTTAATATGCCAATAATTTTGTAGTAAATATTTCGGTACTATTGGTGGAAACATGTCAGTAATATTACTGAAATATCTACCACAATATGTATACTGAAATCCCTACTACATTATATATACATTTAAAATATAATAAAACACATTTATCAACTATATCAAACTTTAATTTTATTTATTTTTAGTTCTTGATTTTTAAATATTACAATAGTGATTAAATAAAATAATTTATTAATATAGTAAACTTGAAAAATTTAAAATAAAAAAGTACATACTTTAAATTAAAAAAAATATAATGATAACTAAAAGTTGTAAACTGAAAAAACATCTAGAGTCCTAATAAAAATACATAATACAGATGTTATTCTCCAACTTCTCGACCACCTGGATTGACCTGAACTAGACTGGAATTATCTATAAACGATAAGTACTCCATTCAGTCTAAGAATAAAGCATTGGGAAAGATAGGGCTTAAAATAAACGTTTGTGATTGGTTGAAATCGAGTGTGCATTTACACCGGCAAAATAATCGCATTTAGCTCGTTCTGTCAAAAATTTGTTTACTGACAGTTTTGTTCAAAGATTTTGTCGATTTCCGTATTTTACATAGTTATTTGTTGTTAATATTCTTAAAAAATAGTTCTTCTTAGAACTCGCAAGTGAAATATTCATTTGTTAAGGTATTTTATCAATTTCGTTATTTCGTAATCGCTAATATTCTATAGTACGGCGGAAGCATTTTACCAGGTCCTTCAAAAAATCGTAAAGGGAAACACATAAGATCTGGACAAAGGCAAATGGCTTATAATGTGTACATTAAGCATAAAGACAATATGTCTAAAACAGCTGCAGTCAATCAAACAGCAGAGGAAGTGGGTATTAATAGGAATACAATGTACTGCATTATTAAAGAAATGGAATTATATGGAGTTCCAATTTCTCCTCCAAGAAAAAGAAATTATCGTCATACTTACAATAAATTGGATGAAGCACAAAAAAGTACAATTAGACGACATGTGCATTCCTTTTTCTTGAGGAATGACTTACCAACTTGTACAAAAATGTACGTAAATGTCAAAATATAATGATATCAGATATGTATATCCCTGCTATCCATCTGACAGTAAACATATGTTTTACTTGTTTTCAAAATACAAAGTTCATCGTGTGTAAACTGTGCTCAAATTGTAGCGCCATCTACTTTATTCTTAGACTGAATGGAGTATAGGTATATTTGCATATATTATACAGGGTGTCCAGAAACTCTCCTGACAAACGAAGACCGGAGATTCCTCAGATAATTTTAAGACAATTTAACCCAATTCACCCTTGTCCGAAAATGCTTCCTAAGGGAGCTAGAGCTCTTTGAAGATGGCGCCTTGTAATTAGTTTTTTTTTAATATCTCCCGAACGCTTCTATTTAGAAAAACAAAAACTGGTATGCTTATTTATCCTCCAGAGATGAATCGATTCCATCAATTGCGAATTTCTAGTACCGGTCATAGGCGTCCGTTTTGGGTAGGTTAACGGTTATTTTAACGCATAACTTTTTTGTCTTTAACTTTCAAGCATTTGTGACACTAGATTATTAAATTTTCAGGTATTCTAGTACTAAAAGGTACTTTTACTTTAAGTCGATAGGATACACCGTTTTCTAGAAAAATCGATTTGAAAATTTTTCGTTTTTTCGTCATTAAAATTCAATTTATTATTATTTTTTTCGGGAGATATTAAAAAAAAATAATTACAAGGCGCCATCTTCAAAGAGCTCTAGCTCCCTTAGGAAGCATTTTCGGACTAGGGTGAATTGGGTTAAATTGTCTTAAAATTATCTGAGAAATCTCCGGTCTTCGTTTGTCAGGAGAGTTTCTGGACAGCCTGTATAATTGATTTTGTCGGTATGAACAAGTGCAGTACAAAACGTTTTTGACAGCATATATGCAATATATTGATGATTTTCTTTTATCGGAAGGATCATTTACCATTAAAATGAACGCATTTTGAGATTCAACCTTGAACGGCTTTTAATGCAAACCAGCTTGCTTACGCTTTATGTTCGTTCCATATAAAAGTAAAGGCAGTATTTTAAAAGCAAATAATTCTCTGGTCCCTAAAATTAAGGATAAAGTTAAACTTTTCTGTTTAATAAATCTCATTTTTACCTACCATCAGATTTGTCGGATTTGTTATAATCTCGGTTATAATATACTGGTTTAATATACTTGCTATGTATGAGTCTTGTTTACATCCTGCTATACTGAGATTCCTTTCGCAGCTACTGGGCCATTTATAGCGCAATTTACTTCGGTTTCATACAAATTCTCAAACTTCATTAAAAACTGAAAGGAAAAACACAAACTGTCATAAATTCAGTAATTTTATTAAAAACAAAATAGGTGACTACCCTGAAAATACTTACTAATCTATATCCCAGTGGTTCCCTTAAACCCGAAAATGGCTCAAAATATAATTCGATTGTATTTGTAATTTTCACTCTTTCAAAAGATGTTCTTTTCCATTTTTCTTCGACTTGGTTTTGTGGATGAGTGTTATTTTTTAACCACTGTGTATCCTCTTCATTGTCAACAAATATATTTCCATCAATAACTGCAGCCGGTTCTACTTTAAAAAAAGAACAATAAAAGCTTGACAAATAAGTCTATTATTCGTGTTCACCTGTTGTATCTTTTAATAATCCAACATTTTCTAATGTATAGGTAGGTACTATATAGTTTTCCTCGGGCAGCTTTTGGTTTATCTTTATAATTTTTCACATATGAAATGTAAAAACAGTATTAATTTCGTTCGCAAGTTCATATTTTTCAATATTTTTTTCATGTTAGCATAATCCGCATTATCACTACAACTATCATTACCTAATAAGATTAAACTAATTACATTATTTTTTATAATTAAATAGTTATTAGAAGTTAGTAAATTATCTTTGAAATTCGTTGATATAATGTAGCAAGTAAGTATTACATATGAACACATATTTTAGAATGCCATTTGAACAAAACGTGTTTAAAAAAATGAATTATGTAGACACTCTACTATGAAAACAGATAAAAGAAGATTATTCCTGTGCCAACTGATTATCTAAACAAAAAATGAGGTGTGGCCACCACACGACTTTCTTATACGTATGAAAGTGTTACTTCCGGTCCGAATTTTGAAATTTCATTTATACAAAAAATATTCGAAATCCAACTCTAAATACTTTTGTACTCTTCATAAATGTATATAGAATGCATAATTTACGACATATTTGCAAAAAATCGTTATTCGGTAAGAGTAAAAGTGATACTTCCGGTCCGAATTTTGAAATTTTTTTTATATAAAAGATATTGGAAATTAAGTTCTAAATACTTATGAATTTCTTTATAAATTAGTCTAAACTTAGTAATTGACGAAATATTTGCAAATTTCGGTTTTTTCACTGAAGTAAACTACTACTTCCGGTCTGCCGATTTTGCTCAAAATCTAATCAGTTCTCAAGATAGAGATTATATTCGTAAATATAAAATTTGGAATTTATATCTCCAGCGGTTTGACCGCTATCGTGGTCACACACACACACACACACACACACACACACAAACACAGACAGACACACAGACACACAGACATTTTTTTAAAAACCACTTTTTTGGTATCAGGGGACTTCAAAACGTGGACATCTGCAAAAATCTCGAGGTCGAAAATTTTCATCATCACAATACTTCCTTATACAACGTATAAGAAAGTAAAAAAATGAGGTGTGGCCACCACACGACTTTCTTATACGTATGAGCGTTTCAAATTATTCAAAATCCTATTCTAAGTACTTCTATTTTCTTAATAAATCTCTATAGAATGCATACTTTGCAAGATATTATCAAAAAAGTGCTCCTCGCTAAGAGTAAAAGTGCTACTTCCGGTCCGAATTTTGAAATTTCATATATACAAAAAATATTGCAAATCCAGTTTTAAATACTTTTGTACTCTTGATAAATATATATAGAATGCATAACTTACGACATATTTGCAAAAAATCGCTATTCGATAAGAGTAAAAGTGGTACTTCCGGTCTGAATTTTGAATTTTTTTTTATACAAAAGATATTGAAAATTATGTTTTAAATACTTTTATACTCGTAACGTACTTGTCTAAAAGGCATGACTTGCGAAATATTCGCAAAAAACTCATTTTCGATAAGAGTAAAAGACCTACTTCCGGTAGGAATTTCGAAAAACTTTTTAAATAAAATTATTCTCAATTTTAATTTTAAGTATATATGAATTCTTTATAAATTTGTTTAAACTTAGTAGTTGACGAAATATTGCCAAAATTTGATTTTTTCGCTGAAGTAAATTGCTACTTCCGGTCTACCGATTTTACTGAAAAACTAATCAGATCTCAAGAGGGAGATTATACACGTAAATACAAAATTTTGAATTGATATCTACTGCGGTTTGACCGCTATCGTGGTCACACACACACAGAGAGAGAGAGAGAGAGAGAAAGAGAGAGAGGGAGAGAGGGAGAGAGGGAGAGAGGGAGAGAGGGAGAGAGGGAGAGAGGGAGAGAGAGAGAGAGAGAGAGAGAGAGAGAGAGAGAGAGAGAGAGAGAGAGAGAGAGAGAGAGAGAGAGAGAGAGAGAGAGAGAGAGAGAGAGAGAGAGATTTTTTAAAAACCACTTTTTCGGTATCAGGGGACTTCAAAACGTGGACATCTGCAAAAATCTCGAGGTCGAAAATTTTCATCATCACAATACTTCCTTATACTACGTATAAGAAAGTAAAAGGAATAGGCAATATAAATCTTAAAACAGCCACCATTCAATTCTATAACAATTATAAAATGACTTACCTTCAAATATGCACTTATAACACTCAAACCGATTTTTTTCAAGTAATGAATCCATTATCTAGAGCCATTTCCTTATTTCTATGTTAAATTGTGTGGTTATACATACATGTGCAACTGCTTCAATAAAACAGAACGAATAAAAACTATGAAAAGCAATAAAATCTCCTCCCCTGTCTGAAATGCACGCGTCCGGCTTATACCCACATGGCTGACTTTACAAGGTCAAGTATATACAGAGAGATCGTAAATGCTTGACCGTGCCGCCTCATCGATATATCAACTTTAGCACGAGTTTGCCACACGTTCATTGTTGTAGTACGAATATTTAGTTTGTAACTAACTTGGCTGTCACACCAATATTCTGTCATTTATACATATTTGTCAGTCATATAAGTTTTTTGTTGTTTCTTTTTCCCTTGGTTTACTGCGTTTAATTGAATATTAGAAACTGTCTTTCTCAAACCAATAAAAGGCACATTTCGTTGCTACTGTGAGTTATTTCTTTTTGTGTTTATACGAGTATCATTATCATTTTTGTTTCATTTTAAAGTTGCGTTGAAATCAACAATGCCATTTACGGAAGGACAAGATAAGTTTATTATGGAGGCTTATTTTCGTAGCGGAGAACTGTTACCGAATGCAGAGTGGAAATATTCTACTGAATCATGTAGACAACAGTTTCACACTCGACTCCCAGAAATGAAATTCCATCATGATATTTTTGCAAGATATGTCAACCGTCTTATTAGTCGTTTTCGAGAAACTGGCAGTATATCTAAGAAACACTCTTCTGGTAGACCTACTTTACTAACAGGAGAAGTGCTAGAAGATATTTAAGAACGCTAAGATATCATTAAGGCGACTATCAGCGCAGGCGGGTAAAATATTACTTTGTTTGATATACAGAAAATTTATTAATTCTAATTTTATGTTCATATAGGACTATCTTATGGAACATGCCATAAAGCCAGTAAAAACTACATTTATATCCATATAAAGTATCTGTTGTACAGAAATTGTTGCCAACAGACTTTGAGAAACGCATCCAATTTTGTACGTGGTTTAATAATAATCTTGCAGATGATAATTTGTTGAACATCACATTTTCCTCAGACGAGGCCTGGTTTCATTTAAGTGGATATGTCAATTCCCAAAATTATCGACACTGGTCATCCGTAAACCCACATGTTTTTATTGAAACTGACATGCATCCTGTTAAAATAGGTGTTCGGTGTGCAATATCACGAAGAAGAATAATAGGGCCAATTTTATGTTATAATATTTCTAAATATGTAATGTTACCTATATGCAATATCGATCTTTGTATTAAATTATATTTAATAAAGATATTTTCAATTATTTAATGTATTTCTTGAGTTATTAGAACGAGTAAATTTAACAAAAATTCTTCAAAATAGTTCATACGTAAAATAATAGATGTCGCACGGACGAAATTACAATTCAGAATATGATATATGCGGCAATTACACCATGACTATGAAGCGGCACGGTCAACCATTTACGATTTCTCTGTATATTTAGCGGTATAAAATAACAAAAATTTCATGTTTTTTGTACTTATATAATAATATTTTTGCTCCAGTTATACAGGAAAGTGATTGAACAGGCATCTAGAAAACTTACAACAGTTTATTTTAAAAAATCATATAATCTGTATACCAAAATATACAGATTGTCGTATTTAAAAGTTAATATGCATCTTCAAATACACACACATAAACATGTACCTATGTATGTATGTATACAACAGTTCAAGAATGTGGCCCCCCACACCACCGGTCTTATGGTGGTGTGGGTAAACCGAGAGCGCGAACACCATGTGCACATGGCATTCGTTCCGTATTTTTAGAGCGTGAACTTACATTTTGTCTGAGCAAACTCGCAAATATTAAAATAAAATGCCCTTAGCTGTCGAGGAAAAAATGCAGATAGTGTTATGGTATGCGAGGGATAATTCGTACAAAGACGTGCAAAATTTATTTGTATAGTTCATTATAATATTTTGTTTCGTTTTAAATGTGAGAATTTTATTTTAGTTACAATTTTTATAGTTTTGTTTCAGTTCAATGTTAATACATTATACATCAATTACCAAAATAGCGGAGCAATTCCTTAAAGCAAACGTCTGCATACTAGATTTCAACGTTTTGCACTGAAGCCTCGGTCTCGGTACCCGGTGTCCCCCCGATATGAACTCATCTGTATTCCCCTATTATCGTACCCCTCCATTTCATGTTTGCATGCACATGTGTGCGTGTCTGTGTTTCCCTATATCTACTTTTATTTCAGTCAAACGGTATGACATTACTGCAAATTGTAGATGTAAATTCTCCAGCAATAGTTCTAAATATTTGCAGTAATTCTAGTGGCAGATATGCATTACTTATCGTATGTTAGGTTAGTTGCAAAATTATGGGAGCTGTACTTGCAAGTGTGACATAATTATACTAGCTATTGCATATTTTTAACTTGCAAAATCTTAGAAGAACCATTGCCGTAATTTGTACAATTAAATTTTTTTCCGTGAACAGGTTTACCACAATTTCCCAATGTCTGCGTTTTGATAATGATGAAGCTAGAAGAAATCGGGATTCAACTGATAAATTATCGCTCATAGGAACTGTTTTTGAATTAGGGCTACTCACACTACAAGATTTTTATTTAGCTTACGAACATCTAATTGGTGATGAGGACTTGTTTATTTTAGTAGGTGCTCTTCAAGCATTACGTACTTAGGTATTAAGACACAGCCATGTTAGCCTCCCACTATCCAAAAAGCGAAAATCGTTACCTTGCTATCAACTATGCATACCAGTGGTACATTTTTTTAAGATGAAAAGAAAAGGCTGCTAATAGTTATTGATTACAATAATGCAAGTCAGGGGCAGACACTATGATTAAGCTGCTCCGAACGTACACTATGAAAAGACAAACAAGGAGACGGCCCCTGACAGTGTTTTATAACATAATAGACATTATTGCATTGAAGTCATACGAGTTCATCTTCATGAATAGTGGAAAACAAAAAAAGGTTACAAACGAGTATTTCTAGGAAACCACCCGCAAGACACTCGAGAATTAAAACATAGTAGATGCTGGAAATGCCTCAGAAATGTGGATAAAAAGTATTCCAATCTTCGCCTTCCTTTTATCGCTATTTGAGTTATATGCCTGTCTTACTTTCTTATACGTAGTGTAAGGAAGTATTGTGATGATGAACATTTTCGACCTCGAGATTTTTGCAGATGTCCACGTTTTGAAGTCTCCGGATACCGCAAAAGTGTTTTTTAAAAAAATGTCTCTCTCTCTCTCTCTGATTGTGTGTCTGTCTGTCTCTCCGTGTGTATGTGACGACAATAGCGGTCAAACCGCTACAGCTATCAATTTCAAATTTTGTATTTACGAGTATAATTTTCCTCTTGAGACCTGATTAGATTTTCAGTAAAATCGGCAGACCGGAATTAGTAGTTTACTTCATATAATTAGTGATAATCAGCTAATATAATATAGTATGAAATAATTACTACTTTAATAAAAGTAGAATTTTGGGCTGGATAGTTGATTCAAACACAATTGTTGGCTAAATATCGTTTCGGAAATACATATATTTATTCCTTCATCAGATCTACAAAATAATTAAATTAGGGACAACTGTTAAGTAAACTATAAATTATCTTACAATTGCCACACTAGGACATAAAATATATGGGTTTGAGAAACATTAAAAATATAACATGATATGACAGTGACTTATAAGTATAAATGTCAAGATGACATATACAAAATTGTAAAAAAATTTTACAAAGCGTACACCAGGTTTCAAACCTCAGATATATCACACTGTTAAATTTATATCTGTCTTATTTAAAAAACAATACTGTATATACCTATAATATTTGAAAAACTAAAAGTGGTAATCATGTATATGAAAATTTTTTTTTTTAAAAGAAACATGACTATTAGTGAATTTTAAGTTTATTCAAAATTTTGTTATTAACAAATTTTAGTAAACCTGAATAAATGTTGCTAAAATTTTGAGAGTCTGATCTGGAGTTAATATTTGGTGTAAAAACATTAATACAAAGAGTTTCTAGAAATAATCTCTTAGTCAAATTAGATTCTTTATATAAGATGTTAGTTCGATCAAATAGTATGGAATGCATACATGCATTAGGTTTATTTCGGGCATCACTTTTATGTTGTGTATTACGTTCTTTAATTCTTTGTTTAGTTTGACCTATGTAGAATTTTTTACAATCATTACATACTAAACCGTAAACCACATTACTATTATATGTCAAATCTAATTTATCTTTAAGTGGTGTAAATAATTTTGAGACAGAATTAGCTGATGTGTATGCTATGGATACTTTTTCCTTAAATAAATCCCTAATATGGCTAGTAAGGCCTGGTATATAAGATATTTTTTTATATTTTAGAGGCTCAATGTTATCATTATTTAGTTGAACTGAAGAGTTTTTAATGACTAGATTTATTATACGATTATTAACATAACTAATGTTAGATGTGGAAAAAAGGATTTGATTTACTAAAGCCATAGGAAAATTATTTTTTATCAATATATTTCTCAAAATTACTAAATCATCATGTTGAAAATCAGGATGTGTAATGTTTAATATTCTACTTTTTAGACTCTTAATAAGATTAATTTTATATTTTGTTGAACAATTAGATTGGTAGTTCAATAGACGGTTTGAATTTGTTAGTTTTCTATACCACCTTAATTTTATGACACTGTTATTGTGTGTGATCAGGGAATCTAAGAAAGAGATAGAGTTATTATTTTCTTTTTCAATTGTAAAGCGCAAATGGTCATTGTAAGAATTGAAAGCGTTTAACAGATGTTCAACCTCGTAGATAGGTACCTACTAAAGCAATGATATCATCTACGTAGTGGTAAATAAAATTGATATTAACATTTGAAGTTGTTATTACATAATCAATCATAGTATTCATAATGATATCGGCTATACTAGGTCACAAAGGGGACACCATACTAAAAGTCTGCACAAAATGACGTCCATTAAAAGTGAAATGCACACTATCAAATAACCACTCCAACAATTCAATGAAATCATCACATGGAATGTTAGTGTGGTCCCTGATAAGTGACCAATTATCTCTAATAATGTCAATTGTCAAATTTGTAGGTATGTTCGTAAAAAGACTCCCAACATCAAAGGAATCTAAAATATGGTTTTCTGGAATAGTGAGATTATTAACCTTTTTTGCAAATTCAAATGTATTTACTAGTTTATGTTTGTTATATGTTTTAAATGAAATGTCTAAAATAATGGATATGAATTTAGCCAAACTCCTACTATGGCTACCAATACTAGATACGATGGGCCTTAAAGGTATGTTTTGTTTATGTATTTTAGGTATACCACATATCCTAGATGGGACTGAGTTATGTTTAATTAGTTTTTTATATTCAACTTCATTAATGTAATTCTTAACTTTAAGATTATTAAGTAATTTGTGTTTGTTTTTCGTTCATAGGAAAATGTGGGATCTCTATTAATTTGTTTATAATTTAAGAGTTCAGCCATTTTATTGTTATATTCATTTTTATCCATAACAACTGTTACATTGCTTTTATCTGACTTTGTAATGATTAGATGTTCGTTTTGTTTCAAGAAATTCCTGCATTTTTTGTCTATTTTATTATACTGTATGTTATGGAGGTGATTTTTTAAATAGTTAGTAATAAAATATGTAATTTCAGATCTATAATAGTCTTTATCAGGGTCATCTACGACGGTAAGAATATCCTCACATTCTGCTAAAACAGTTTCAACGGCAATATTGGTAGGATCTGTAGGTAGCGAGAAATTAGGTCCTAAAGCCAAAATCTTTTTTACCTCTGGAGGAATAACAACATCAGTCAAATTAACTAAAAAATCATTTATCAATTCCTCAGTGAGAATGTTATAATTGTTTGTATTACTTTTATCAAAATCATGTCTATTGTTTTCATTAGTTTCACTAGTTAATGTGACAGATGTATGTGTCATAGACTGAGGGCCTAAATTATTTGTATGTTTACCAGAAATCGGACATTGTACAAATAAAACTATGTAGATAATATTTTTTTTTCGTTCACCATTATCGAGTTATGACACAAACTTGTGTTTTTTTAAATGGAAACCATAGTTGGTTTTGACATGATTAAAAAGCTTATTTTTTGCTGATTACAATGATATAAGGTTTGATATGGTTATTTTAAAAAATAAAGAGGACAGACATTTCTATGATTGTTCACTTTATAAGATATAAACTTAAAAAAAAAAGTTTGGTGTTTTGTATTTCAAAAAAAAAGCTTATTTTTTGCTGATTACAATGATATAAGGTTTGATATTGTTATTTTAAAAAATAAAGAGGATATGGACATTTCTATGATTGTTCACTTTATAAGATATAAACTTAAAAAAAAAAAATGTTTGGTGTTTTGTAATTCAAAAAACGAAAAATCTGAGTTACAATAGTGTTCCTTGGAGCAGTCGAGATAAATATACTAACATTGCTTTCACGTTGAGTCACAGAAGTGAGTGCTGTTAATTTTTACTTTTAAGTCAAGTTAATTGTCAAACATTGACAATTAACTATTAATCAATTTAATTGTAACTTCCCTATAAGCGGTGCAAACGGCCGTTAATCATAAGTTTGCATTGGCTATGGAATTTTCTAACGTAGAAAAGCGTGATATGGTTGAATATTACATTCAGTGCCAGAAAAATTCTGCTAGAGCTGCTGAAGTTTATTTTGAAAATTATTTTGATCGACGTCAGCCGTCGCTACCTAGTTTTAAGAGATTATGGGATAATTTAGCAGATTATGGTTTGTTCCTTAAACCAAAATCAAAAAAAGGGATGGATGAAGATAGAGAAATAAACATATTACCATATGTCGCTCAGAATCCATCTACATCGACCCGACAAATTTCAACAGAAATGGGCTCCTCTCAACGCACTATTGTCAGAGTGTTGAAGAAGCATAAATTTCGTCCCTACAAATTATCAGTATCACAAACTTTACATGAAGGTGATAACATCAGACGAATAGCTTTTTGTAGATGGTTTAAAGATCAGTGTCAAAACGATCCACACTTTTCAATGAAAATATTATGTACTGATGAATCTCGTTTCACAAATTGTGGAATGTTTAATAGGCACAATGAGCACATATGGTCTCAAACAAATCCACTTCACGTTGAACATAGGAGACCACAAATTAAATTTGGGTTTAATGTTTGGTGTGGTGTTATAGGATCAACTGTTCTTCCTCCCTTTATTTTTGATGGATCACTAACTGGCAATTGTTATCTTAATTTTTTACAACAAGATTTCGAGGAAATGATAGATAATTTAAATTTAAGAACCCGAGTAATGCTGCAATGGTTTCAACATGACGGAGCGCCTCCGCACAATCAACTGAATGTTAGAAATTATTTAAATTTGAACTTCCCTAATCAATGGATAGGACGAAATGCACCCATTGAATGGCCGGCTAGATCCCCTGATTTACCACTTTTGGATTTTTTCTTGTGGGGTGTACTAAAGGACACAGTATACAAAAGAACATATGAAACAATCGACGATTTAAGAGAAGCTGTCTTAGTTGCTTTTAATAACATCGATAGGCGTAAAGTACGCAATGCTGCAAATTCTGTTGTGAAGAGATGCAATTTGTGTATTAATAATAATGGAGGTATCTTTGAACATTAATAATGTTGTGTGCCCTTAATAAAAGTTCTTATAGTTTTCATTTTATTACTACATAAGATTTCAAAATAAGTTTTCGTTTGGTTTGTATTTTATCAGTTCGAAATTCAATTGTTTTCCATAAAAACCATAAAAATGTCTATATTATCTTTATTTTTTAAAATAACCATATCAAACCTTATATCATTGTAATCAGCAAAAAATAAGCTTTTTAATGATGTCAAAACCAACTATGGTTTCCAGTTAAAAAAAACACAAGTTTGTGTCATAACTCGATAATGGTGAACGAAAAAAAAATATTAGCTACATAGTTTTATTTGGCGTAAAATTATCTAAAACTTTTGTCTGAACACTTTTTCTCTAAAATTACTATTAACGATGCTAAGCATGTTTAAAGAAAATCGTAAAATTTAATTTTCTTTGAATATCTAGTAAGCCATGAAAGTTTTCGGAGAAACAAAAGCAGTTTTAAATCAAACTCGTAAAACTGCGCATCTTTCCCCATTTAAGCGTTTTTCTATCTCCAGTAGTTTCTGAGATCACAATGCTAAACATTCAAAAAAAACTAAAAAGCATAGCATGAGAAATATTGCAAAAAATTTATTTTTGATAAGAGTAAAAGACGTACTTTCGGTAGGAATTTCAAAAAACCTTTTTAATAAAATTCTTCTCAAATTAAATTTGTGTACATTCTTTATAAATTTGTTTAAATTTAATAGTTGATGAATAATTGGCAAAATTCGATTTTTTCACTGAAATAAACTACTACTTCCGGTCTGCCGATTTTACTGAAAATCTAATCAGATCTAAACAGGGAGATTATATTCGTAAATACAAAATTTGGAACTGATATCTATAGCGGTTTGACCGCTATCGTGGTCACACACACTCTGACAGACAGACACACACAGAGAGGGACATTTTTTAAAAACCCCTTTTTGGAATCAGAGGACTTCAAAACGTGCACATCTGCAAAAATCTCGAGGTTGAAAATTTTCATCATCATAATACTTCCTTATAGTACGTATAAGAAAGTAAATACTACGTATAAGAAAGTGAAAATTGTTATATGTTAATACCCTGGTTAGTGGAAAGCTTTGGGGTCACTATTGACCCCACTCGTATTGGTGTTTAACCTTCGGATGGCCAACCTTTTTTTCTGGCGTAGGCGACCAAGCGGGGTCAAAATTGACCCCATTTATTTTATAGCTAAAATTTATTCAAATAAGAAACTTTTGATGGTTTATGTTTTTAGAATGTTTTATTAATAATATTACAAAATTACATAAAATAATAATCAACAAAAAAAAATTCTTCGAAATGGAAAATGAAAAATTCTAATCAAAAAATTATGGGTGAATCAGTTTTTAATCCTACAGTTATTGCATATTATGGTTTTTTTGGTGACAGAATGCACTTGGCACACAAAATATCTGCAATTGTCGCATCTAGTCGATGTTTTTCGATCTGAAGTACGGCTACACATTTTGCACCTGCCACGCTTGGGTTGAATTTGCCTCACATTTTGCTCTTCATCAGATGCTTGGACTTCGCATCCCGCAGTTTCGTCAGTTTCAAGCACCATATTGATTGCTATTTGGACATGTTTGTGTAATCCTTGAAGCGATCGTAATTTTATGAGAGGTGTAACTAACTCAAGGCCTAAATTTTGGAGAAACAGCCTCCTTCTGAATGACTTTCCTATTTCGTAGTCACGGTATTTATCAACATACAGCACAAAAGCATTTATTCCTGCAATGTCAATAAAATTGAAAAATAAAACTAACGGCCATCGTTTTGTATTTATACGATGGCAGGAATATTCCTTGACCATTTTATCTAGGGTATCAACCGCCCCCTTTTGGTCATTGTAGTCGAGAATAACTTGACGTTTATAAGCTGTCTGTTCACCTGACACATTCAATTCATAATGTTGTGTGCTTAGTAACAGAACACTTCTGTTCTTTTTTGGTACATAAGAAACTAGAATTGCATCTTTAGTGTACAGAATTTCACTAGAATGTTCTGGACGAGTTTTTGAGGGAATAAATTCTTTCGGTATCTCTTTGCGATTTTTCCTTATTGTTCCTGTTAGAGTTTTGTTCTGGTCCAGAAGCTCCTGTGATAGCTGCAGCGATGTAAAGAAATTATCCGTGGTTACGCCATATCCGTTGCCCAATCCATTTACTAAATCTAAAACGACTCTTTTACCTAAAAAAAAAAAATATTATACAATATTAGCGGCTTGTAAGTATATTTATGTTTATACCCTGCTCTTTTTCTGGTGTGTTGTTTGTCATTCCTGTGTACACTTGTAGATTCCAGCAATATGAATTTGTTGAATCGCACAGGGCCCAAACTTTGACACCATACTTATCATGTTTTGATTTGATATATACTCTGAACGGACACCTTCCTCTAAAAGGTACTAGCTGCTCATCGATACAAACTCCAGCATTAGGAGTGTAAGACTTCTTGCAGTTTGATGCAAAAGTGTCATGAATATAACGAATAGCTGCCAATTTATCAACTTCACGTCTCTCTGGTCGGGTTGCTAAATCGTCAAACCGTATGAATCTAAGTAAAGATTTCATTCTGTTGCGAGACATTGTGGCACAAAAAATTGGTCTTTGAAACGATGGATATTTAGTACTCCATAATTCTAATATTGGCTCGTGATTTGCTTTGAAGGAGCCAGCAAGAATAAGTAACCCAAAGAAAGCATTTATTTCTACCTTGTCAACGGGCTTCCAATCGTCTCCTAAAATTGTGTAAGCCCTTCTATTTGTTTCTTGAATGACGACATCCACAATTTCATCAGACATGAATAGATGGAAAGCTTCTGCTGCTGTTGTGAAGTTCTCACCGTAGGCAGTCCTGCCAGGCTTTTCGCAAAGGATATTTCTAGAGGGTCGTCTGCTCAATCTAGGTTTGATTTTGCTCCATATTGTACCATCTCTCGCTTGCAAGGTATCACTTGTGTTACCATCATCCTCAACTGAATCACTTGAATTTGAACTTTCATCATCCGACGGAATATCTTCCAACACTTGATTTTCGTTTTCAGACACATTTTCGTCGTCAATATCATCGAAAAAGTCGCTTTCGTTAGCTATAGCCTCTAACTCTGGCGTGGTAAGATATTTTCGGGCCATCACAAAACTGGACAAACTTACAAATTTAATGCACAGCAATTGAGGTTATGTTTGATGACACATTTAGCGCGCGGATTTTAAAAATAATCTTAAATTATAATTGTAGAAAAATGGTGCGTCGATGACCAAGACGGGTCATTTTAGACCCCCAGGTGTCAAAACATTTTTTTTGACAAATTTAGTTGCTCGATCAAGATAAAAATCAAACACATAAGAAAACTCGCCAAAAAAGTCGATTAAAAAAATAATGGTAACATTAGTACAAATATTGCAAAAAATTTCGATGAACAACGGTGTCTGGGGTCAAAATTGACGCCCCTTGGTCTTCCGAAGGTTAAAAACAATCAGGTGTTATGAGGGTTAAAAACACGAAACGAAAGTTTGATAGATTATAAGTGTCTCACATCCTTAATACATTAAGACATATCTAATTAAAGAACCGAACAATTGTTTCTGGATTTTTATACCTTTAGCTCAGGAGAATTCTTAGAGTTTATTAGCGTTATCAATTAAGTTTATGATTACATAGTACTTTAATAGTTTCCCTTCATTGATTAGCAACGTTAAGATTATATTTAATCACTTATCCGTACTTATGTACATAGTTTATAAATACTTATATTAGAACAGTTTAATAACTACAAAAAATGAGGTGTGGCCACCACACGACTTTCTTATACGTATGAAAGTGTTACTTCCGGTCCGAATTTTGAAATTTCATTTATACAAAAAATATTCCAAATCCAACTCTAAATACTTTTGTACTCTTCATAAATATATATAGAATGCATAATTTACGACATATTTGCAAAAAATCGCTATTCGATAAGAGTAAAAGTGGTTCTTCCGGTCTGAATTTTGAAATTTTTTTTATACAAAAGATATTTAAAGGTATGTTCTAAATACTTTTATACTCGTAATGTACCTGCCTAGAAAGCATGACTTGCGAGATATTCGCAAAAAACTGATTTTCGATAACAGTAAAAGAACTACTTCCGGTAGGAATTTCGAAAAACTTTATTAAAACAATTTTTCTCATATTTAATTTTGAGTACATTTGAATTCTTTATAAATTTGTTTAAACTTAGTAAATGACGAGGGCGATTATATTCGTAAATACAAAATTTGGAATTGATATCTTCGGCGGTTTGACCGCTATCGTGGTCACACACACACACAGAGAGAGAGAGAGAGAGAGAGAGAGAGAGAGAGAGAGAGAGCGAGAGAGAGAGAGAGAGAGAGAGAGAGAGAGAGAGCGAGAGAGAGCGAGAGAGAGAGAGCGAGAGAGAGAGAGAGAGGGAGAGAGAGAGAGAGAGAGAGAGAGAGAGAGCGAGAGAGAGAGAGAGAGAGAGGGGGGGAGAGGGAGAGAGAGAGGGAGAGAGAGGGAGAGAGAGGGAGAGAGAGGGGGAGAGAGGGGGAGAGAGGGAGAGAGGGAGAGAGAGGGAGAGAGAGGGAGAGAGAAAGAGAGAGAGAGAGAGAGGGAGAGAGAGGGAGAGAGAGAGAGGGAGAGAGAGAGAGGGAGAGAGAGAGAGAGAGGGAGAGAGAGAGGGAGAGAGAGAGGGAGAGAGAGGGAGAGAGAGGGAGAGAGAGAGAGAGAGAGGGAGAGAGAGAGAGAGAGAGAGAGAGAGAGAGAGAGAGAGAGAGAGAGAGAGAGAGAGAGAGAGATTTTTTAAAAACCACTTTTTTGGTATCAGGGGACCTCAAAACGTGGACATCTGCAAAAATCTCGAGGTTGAAAATTTTCATCATCACAATACTTTCTTATACGTAGTGACCACCCTCGTTATTTGACTAGATGTTTTGGTCCAATAAAAAGGATGTCATTTTAATATGTCAATGAACTTGCTCAATAATTAGAACAAAAATCAAAAACGGTGCTCCTGTAGCTCTTTAGTCGGTGCGAAAGGTCATGGGTTGTCTAAGCGCCACATGCTTTTTAAATACACAAAAACATGAAAACTAGGATTAGGACTTATAGCAATAGCAATCAAACACACAAGATATAATTTAAGTGTATAATTAATAATAAAAATATGTATATGAATGAAAAACATCAACTGTATAACACATACACAAAAACTGGTAGTCACTTAATAAACTCGGTTCTCAATAATCTTTACTAAATACGTTCTGAATCGTAACAGCTGTTCGATATCTTTCTTTAGGCTTATAAGGAAGTCACATTAGGTGTTATAATGTACTCAATACTACGACTAAAACAATTAACTACAAAGCTTCCAAAATACAACCTAGCTCTAACTACTACTACGTATAAGAAAGTAAAATACAAAAAGAAACTATAGAGACCCGTATTATATCGCAGCTCTTCTATCTTAACATAACATTGGTTCTTGATGTTGATTTCCTTGATATGAGTTAGTCAGTCAGTAACCGTTGAGGTGACGAGTACGGTGAGTTCAAGTGAATGGAGCAGCTAGTGTGTATACATATTTACGTATATTTTTGTAGTACGTGCAAATAAAACGGATATAATATTTGAGGTATGATAGATTTTATGAATTTTGCTTGGAATTTAAACTCTAAGTATAGCTTTTTTGATTTAGTGTAATTGAATGGCTAAGTAATTTTAATTTATTTTAAAATCGGACATACGCTTAACGTTCTAATTTTAACGATCTCTATTTTCAATATAGTTAATAAGTAGGTATCTCAACCTAGATTAAAGCTTAAGAATGTACTGTCAGTGAAATAACTACAAAATATATAGATATTTTATGCTAATAATATGCTATTAAAATATTCGGAATTATATTGTGAACGTTATGTATTTTCTTCACAGAGCCCACAAACGTTATATTGGCTATACATATAAGTAGTAAAGCTTGACTTTCGATGACATAGTAACTATTAAAATTACATTCAGTTGTAAATGTGGTGTGGCTGTTCTTGAAATTGTATGTATATAAATATGTGTATTAAATAACATTAAAATGATTTGTTAGTTTTTTTAATTTAACGTACATATAAATAAATAAATAGTTATACACAATGCTTTTTCAGTAAACGTTGTAAATGTCTAGTACTAAACATTTACATTTTCCTCATAATCTGTTTTATATTTCAGTACAAGTTAATTTTTTAATTAACATGAAAAGTTACTTTATTAATAAATCGTATGAAATTAAGTTGTTTATTGTTGCAATTATTAAAGCGAGTGGATTTTGTTCGTTACACCAAGTTATTGTAATGGATACTTGCTTTTAGGTTATATTTAAAATATGTGTTTGTGAAGGACTAAAAATTAGACTAATTTAAAGGAAAATATTATAATTTTTTAATTAAATAAACAATTAAAATTAATAGTAAATAATATTGCTATGATATTACAGATCGATTTATGATTAATATTATTACAGTTTTGTATTATTCATACAATTTCAGAATGTAATAAGATAGTATAGGCCAAAATTTGAAAATTTTCGGGTTGTTACCATTATTTTTTGAAAAATTCAGTGTTAGAAAATGTATTTTTCGAAAACTACATATTAGCCAGCTACAATTTTGGTAGTGTTATTCATATTAAAGTTACTAATGCAGACATGTTTAAGTTTTTCCATGAATTTATTTAATCAAAACTGATTTTATATTTTTTTTTCTAAAACGGAGCTTTCGGATATGATTTTTAAAGTGGAGGAATGCCAAATAAATTATTTACTAGCACAGAGAGTCTACCCGCAATATTAACCTAGTAGGAGATATCGCAGTACACATTCTTAGAAGGGTAACGGATACTTATTAGTTATTACTTTATTACTACTTGTAATATTGGTTATCTAAACCATGCAAAAGTAAATCTGTAATAAATGACGAAAATCAACTACAAGTTCGTATGACAACAACTGAAAGTTAGCCTTGTAAGCGCCCTAAAATCAAATAGATTTTATCCATATCGAATATACGAGGTAGGCGCCCTAAATTCTCGGCCTGACGGGCTTATACAGTAGGGCATACACCTTATCACATTAAACAACGTTTAGACGGCGTTTACGGTGAAGTGGGCAAAATGTTTCCGTTTGGGACAACAATACCTGGGAAATGCTAATCGGCCGGGTCGACCAATTGAAGTGATAACGCCTCAACAAATTTCATTTATTGAACATTTAGTGATAGAAGATCGCCGTTTCAAAGTGAAGGAATTAGCAGTGATAACAAACATTTCCAAAGCAAGTGTTCGCCGATTTCTCCATGATCATTTGAGTATGAATAAAATTAGTGCTAGATGATTACCGCGACTTCTTTCTGCTCTCCAACGCGGCGTCGAGTCTAATATGCGTAGTCGTTTTTAAACATGTGTGGAGACGACCCAAAACCGATTTTGGAGTCCATTGTCATAGGGGATGAAACAATGGTTTTGTTTTACGATCCTCTATCGAAATGGAAGTCCATGGAATGGCGACGACTCGATGAACCTCGTCCCAGAAAGGCGAAAGTGGTTCAATCAACGAAAAAAGTGATGGCCACAATGTTCTGGGATTGTGAGGGCATTTTGGTAATTGACTTTAAAGAACGCAATACAAGTGTGAACGGCACATATTATGCGTCCTTATTGCATAAATTAAGGGACAGTATTTGTGCAAAACGTCGTGGAAAATTGACAAAAGTTGTGCGATTATTGCACGACAATGCTCCCGTCCATACTGCCGCCATTTCACAAGCTGCCATCCGCGAATGCGGCTTTCAAGAATTGGAACATCCACCGTATAGTGCGGATATAGCTCCTTGTGATTTTGTTTTGTTTTCTAATTTAAAAAAAAAAAACTTTGGGGACGTAGTTTTAAGGACGACAGTGAGTTGCAAGCAGCTGTTATTGAACATTTTGACGAAAAAACTTCAGATTATTTTTACAAGAGTTTCAAATTATTAATTAATCGTTGTATTAAATGTATAGAAGTTAGGGGAGATTACATTGAAAAATAAACATTCTTATATTTTTCCAAGTTTCTTTTTTGTATATCAGGCCGAGAATTTATGGCGCCTACCTCATACATATTTAAATATCGTGTTATACGTCTATGATTTTGAAGAGAGAAGAGTGTTCTGCTAATCAGAAATAACTGAAGTAAATGTCCAGGTAGATTTAAAATAATCTTGTTTACAGATGTAGGGGCTTTTCATAAAAACTGAATAGTTAACGCAAGAAATTTTCGTTATTACTCAAATGCACCTTCACTAGGCAAATGCACATCAAGTTAAGAATATATAAACAGACGAATGGGGAGGCAAATTTGGTGATTGGTTGGTATACCCTACTTGGTTTTACCGGCCGACTAAATTGGAGTATCCGGCATGTCGCTAATTGAATTTTAGGTATCTTATTACCTTTCGACGAGGCCTTGTACAGGGAATACAAAATTTTAGTAATATTCTCCATTTAAAGCTTATAACTATAGTCATTCATTTATGAGTGTGCCTGATGAGCAGTTATTACAGGAAAAACCGCTACGAAAAATCGTTGTTCATAAAAACACAATATGCTTTTTCCACGGAGATGACGATATTTATTTTCTCTCTAGCTACGTAATGTTAAATAAGAAAAGAATAATCGAATATTTTATTTATTCATTTATATGATTTACACTTGCCTACAAAAATATAGACGCATATTCATCAGAGGTAGCTCCAATATACTTAGCACCCTCGTTTAACATTAGAAGAGGTGCCTACTCATATTTTTCTCAGGAACTAGTGGGTCGACTTACTAGTTGTTTTTAAATGACCGCTGTCTAGGGTGTGGGTCAAATTAGGTTTCACGAAACGAAGCACAGTTCCAAAAACTGCAAAATTTGCATAAAATGAAGGTGACCCTCTTGAGAAAATCGTCAATTTTTACGGAGAAGGCTGGAATTTTGAATAGTTTTATTACAATATGTCTAACAAATTACAGTTTTTTCGTTTTAAAAAAACTTCTGTAGAAACGATTTTATTAAAATTTTTCGGAAGTGGTATAATATCGCCTTTGATGAAATAACATCATCAATTTTTGAAATAGAAGGTTGAATTCATGATACTAAAACTAATTCATTCTACGACTCAAGTTCTGTCAGAATTTTGTTTCCGTTTTTACAAATCTCGTCTAGATCAGATTTTATCTAAACTTTAAGGTTCAGAAAGTTTCGAAAAAAAGGTGAATATACTTAAGCAAAAAGGCCCCGAGTATGAAAAAGAAGAGGACAACCATGAAAAAGAAGTGTACAATCATGAAAAAAAGTGTACAAGCATGAAAAAGTGTACAAGTATGAAAAGGTGTGTACAAGTGTTATTTTCATCAGCACAGTAAGAAGTGGATTTAACTGCTGAATTGTGTTATAGTCTTATAACTTTGAAAAAATGTATATTGCGTGGCCGAGCATGTTAAGCGAAAAATGTTGAAGCTCGAGATACTTTAGTCATGCTTTATTTGCTCATGTAACTACACTAAGAGCCGTTCTGTAAATTTCGTATGTACATCATTGCATTTACTTTTTAACGTAAGTCAACGTTATGTCTATTGCCTTATCGAATCAATTTGAACGCTGTTAAGACCATTGTGTTACCAGTTTGCCAAGAGATCATTAATCTTGCAGGCCATTGTTCTCAATGTAAACAACAACAAGAACATCTAATTAAGCGACACTCACCCGCCATCCACTTTGGAAATGCATGCTCATCTTGCTTCTGTTCTTCCTGGTTGTTAGTGATAATTGGTAATTATAAATTCATGTCATGCATCATCATAATGAAAAAAAGTCGATTCCATAAATGAAAATTTTTCCTAATCTTTTGTTTTTTGGCTGCCATTGACACGTTTTAAACAGTTTGCACGTTTTTTTTTAACTAATTCTGGAGTGTACATTTCAATATAACTTTACACAAAATTTGATTTTTCTTTATAATTAAGATCCATTTTGGATGTGGCGGTAAAAATTGGGTCACCCAAATGTATTTAAAATAATCTATGATCTTGACGTAGCGGCTACATTGATTCAATAATAATTAATAATAAAAATGACCATTAGGAAAAAATCTTTTGTATTAGTCACTAAACACATAGGTCGGCATTGTTGCCTTTTAAAGTTGTTGGATGTCGTTTTTGATAAAGATATTCCAATGATTCTACTTAATTGACTTACTTTCCTAATGGTAATTTTTTTGCTATTATTTGCTATTTTAATCAATATTAACTGCAGTGAAATTGTTTGTATAGCAGCTTGCTTTCCTATTGTCATTTTTGTTATTAATTACTATTGAATCAATCTAGCCGCTACGTCAAGATGACAGATTATTTTAAATACATTTCTTATATATTTCGGCTAAGAATTTGAATATATTTACCTAAATGTTTGACTGAGAGTCGGCATTTACACAGTACTGACTGTATTACTAAATACTGTTGTTTTATACTATGGACATCTATGGATTTTTTTTGGAATTGATATTCTTAAGGTAATAACGTAGAGAGAATATATATAGAGAGCCCATGCAATGTTATTTTTTGGGCACGCCATTGTGGACGTGGGGGAAAGAACAGCTACGTCCAGAACTAGCGGCAGCACCTGCTCCTGGGATTAAGCTTATGCTTGGTAGATGTCGTTTAAACTTATGCCTGGTAGATGTCGTGAAGTATTTTCAAATATTTTTTAGTATTAATATATATTATTATTATTATTATATAGACAAAATAGTACTCATATTTAATAATAAATGTTATTATTTAGATTTAGAAATAAAATAAATACAATCTGTTATATAAATTCCAACAAACTACGTATATAGCACGGTATATAGCAAAGATAAGAACCTTATTAAAATGCGTATATATAAAAACCTTGAATGAGTGTGTAAAATCAAGGCCGACTCTTCCTGACAAGGAAAAAAATGATACGACGGATACAACGGAGCAAATAAATAATGTAAACAACACGTAAGTTACTGAATAGCACTAATTCATATGGTGAAGAAGACATATCTCTCAATTTATGAAAAAAAATCGAAACTTAAATGCCACATTTGTTACCTTTCAGCTTATTGGAATTACTCAAGATAAGGTTATTCGAATTACCTGAGCTCTTATAGCTGTAGTACTCTAATACGGGGAGACGTGGCGTCCTTCCTTCAGGATGGCACTACACTTATTCACTGGGTGTTCCAGGATAGGGCTTATATTAGTGTCGGGGGTTAATGAAAGAGTTGTTTCAAACCACATGAATTTATTACCACAACTCGGTCACTAATAACAATAGCCACGCAGGACTATAAAGAAATGGCTTAAGGCAACACTAAATATTAAGAGATATATACATAGATTGAAATTATATACACTGTCTACTGAGACACCTTGACCAAAGGGCTAATGATCCCACACACAGGGGGATAATAAAAAGGGGGTGGTCGCTAGATACTGGCAGTTTAAATAGAGAGAGATATTGAGACACTCAGTTGGGGTTCTAGGGGATAAGGCTCCCTTCGGGGTATCTAGTCAATTAACGCCTAGAATGGGTAAGGCTGCCTTCGGGTACCAAACCAACTAACTACTTCTGAGTGACGTGACGGGGCTATCTTTAGATTGCCAACCGTGCAAGCTTAGGAATCAGTTCAGTACTTACGGTTGCAACAATGGGTACGATGTGAGGTCACTGTAGCTACACGTCACAAGTCACTGGGATGGTGTATCGGCACAGGTCTGACACTTGAATAACGATCCGTGGTCTGGATCTTTGTTGAAGCACTAAGTGGCACTCACAACGTTCAACAACCTCTCGTATTTGGTTGGGACACTTTGTTCAACAACCTCTCGTATTTGGTTGGGTCACTTTGTTCAACAACCTCTCTTATTTGGTTGGGTCACTTTGTTCACAGCCTCACTAACAGGTCACGAATGCTCCTTGGATGTTGGTTGAAGCACGCAACTGCTGTTGGATTCGGACTCTTATCCTCCTCGTTAGTGTTCGGCTTCTCTCGTTAAGGTCCTTCTTCGGCTTCGGGTAGCTTCGGGTTACCTCGGAAGCGTTCGGGTTTGCTTCGGGTCGCTCGTAGAAGCCTTTCCACGCCTTCGGGTATCTTCGGGTCACCTCGGAAACGTTCGGGTTTGCTTCGTCTCGTTCGTAGAAGCCTTCCTACGCCTTCGGGTATCTTCGGGTCACCTCGGAAACGTTCGGGTTTGCTTCGTCTCGTTCGTAGAAGCCTTCCTACGCCTTCGGGTATCTTCGGGTCACCTCGGAAACGTTCGGGTTTGCTTCGTCTCGTTCGTAGAAGCCTTCCTACGCCTTCGGGTATCTTCGGGTCACCTCGGAAACGCTCGGGTTTGCTTCGAGTCGCTTCGGCTTGCTCGTAGAAGTCTTCCTACGTCGTCCGTTATCCTCGGGTATGTTCGGCTTTGCCTCGTAAACGCTCGGGTTTGCTTCGAGTCGTTTCGGCTTGCTCGTAGAAGTCTTCCTACGTCGTCCGTTATCCTCGGGTATGTTCGGCTTTGCCTCGGAAACGCTCGGGTTTGCTTCGAGTCGTTTCGGCTTGCTCGTAGAAGTCTTCCTACGTCGTCCGTTATCCTCGGGTATGTTCGGCTTTGCCTCGGAAACGCTCGGGTTTGCTTCGAGTCGTTTCGGCTTGCTCGTAGAAGTCTTCCTACGTCGTCCGTTATCCTCGGGTATGTTCGGCTTTGCCTCGGAAGCGTTCGGTTTTGCTTCGACTCGCTCGTGGAGGCCTTTCTGCGCCTTCGGGTATCTTCTGAAACGATTGAGCACGTTCCAGAGATCTTCGGGAAACTTTTTCCCGGCTTCGGCTTTTCGTCGGATGCGTTTGAGCTCGCTCGATAATGTTCGGCTCGCTCGTAGAAACGTTGTATCAACTCTGAAGTCACTTTGGCGAAAGTTCGGTTCTCTCCAGAGAAGGGGGCTGTTGTCGCTCTAAGTCTTTAGAGGCGACTAGATACTCATCAATAAAATTCTTAGCTTTTATAACTTCTGTAACGACGTAAACAAATGACGCGGTTGCAGGTGTTCTTTCAAAAGACGCATTCTATTCGTCTGAATAACGAGTCTTTTGATTGGCAGAAGCCCTTGCTTCTAGTGTAAAATATTTTCCACGTGCTAAATTGTCGAACAAAATTAGTGGGTGGAGCCTGTGAGTCGTATTCAATATAATTCCCACTTGATACATTGGCGAAAAATTAGTAGGTGGAGCCTGTGCGCGGTAAGTTCATCATTGGTCACAATAACGACTGTTTGGGTTGGTTAAAGATTTTCAGTATTATTATATTTATTAATACTGTTAGAAATATATGGGAATTTTATGGGAAATGTGCATCGTCTGTTATGTTTGTTTATAACAATCTCATTCACGGATCGAAATGATTTTTAAGTCCGCACAATCTTAGTAAATATTAATTACAACAATATAGAATGTTTATTAGCTCAAATTTATCGCAAGCACGTCGTTTAATTCGTTTCCAGGAGACGGCAAAGGTAACACATTTTTAAAATTATTTTGTAAGTGTTGCTGCCGATATGCCACGTATTATATACGAGTTATATACAGTATGTCCAGATTTCGATGCTCACCATTGGTATATTGGTTATTAGAAGACATAGAAGAACGGTTAAATAGGGAATGTTTTGCAGAATTTAATGCTCTCAACCAATCTCATTTCAAATTCATTCGGACTTTCGCCAATTTTGAGATATTTTGAAAAAATCAATATTTGCCGATTTGAATTTTCGCCAATAAGTCGATAACGCCTAATGCGATCGCTTTTAAACTCTAACATTTTTTTAAAGACAAATTTAATTTTTTGGTGTTAACAGTAACCCCCGATTTTTATTTGTTTCCAAGTTCTTAGCGCTATCTGTTGTTTTTCTTATGACGGCCATATTGGATTTTTAATTATTTACATAGTCCTTAAAAATAGCTTTTCAATAATGTACAACATACATGCCTAATAAATCTTTATTGAGAGATATGAACATTTGAATAAAATTTCACTCTAATACGGAATTAGTTGGTTATGAAATAAATGGTAGTGTAAAACAGACGCTAAATAAGCTCTGTCTTTATTAACATGTAAAAGTGCAGTGAAATTGGTGAGAGATTTAGAACTTGGTGTAAGTAATTACCGTTAAGCATGGAGATAAATAAGAATTGATATTGCACAGACAATTTCAAATGAAGTAAAGGTTGATATGTTGGAAGTTTATTTCGAAATGAACAGAATCTCTGAAAATGCTTGCCCAAGTTACGCTCAGCGTTTTCCGGAAAGACCACAACCACACCGGACAATTTTTAGCAGAATAATCAGAAATTTAGTGAACTATGGAAGCTTCGAACAAAAAAGGTCTATCAAGTTAGCAATGCTGATATACTTCAAATATTTTACAATATGTTATGAACAAGCCAAGTACGTCAGTACGTCGAGTGGCTCGAGAAACTGGAATTCCAAAATCTGGTGTTTACAGAACGTTGAGAAAAAACAAATATGTACCACCCATACAAACCAACAATTGTGCAGGGTTTAAGCGATAATGACGTATCAGCGAAGATTACAATTTAGCAGGTGGTGTCTACAAAAATGTGAAGATGATACTGATAATATAATAAAAAACAAAAAAGAAGTCAATAAAAGTTCGTACCAATCAAACCACACCAGAGATTAAAACCAAATAGAACTTGAAATCTTTTTTGATTTACCAAATGGGGATTTTCAGTAGACCAGTGATGATAGTTATGCCTATTGAATACTCGGCAGTTGGTAAACCGTGTTTAATCTGTCCAAAGTATTTTCCTAGGAAAATCAATATCATCTTCACATTTTTGTAGAAACCACCTGCTAAATTGGAATTGTATGGTAGGTATTTGTTTTTTCTCAACGTTCTGTAAACACCAGATTTCGGAATTCCAGTTTCTCGAGCCACTCGACGTACTGATGTACTTAGATTATTCATAACATATTGTAAAATATTATTTTGAAGTATATCAGCATTGTTAACTTGATAGATCTTTTTTGTTCGAAGCTTCCATAGTTCACTCAATTTCTGATTATTCTGCTAAAAATTGTCCGGTGTGGTTGTGGTCTTTCTGAAAAACGCTGAGCGTTACTTGTGCAAGCATTTGCAGAAATTCTAGTTACTTTGAAATAAACTTCCAACATATCAGCGTTTACTTATTTGAAAATGTGTGTGCCAATATCACAATTCTTATTAATCTCCATGATTAACGGTAATTACTTAAATAAAGTTCTAAATCTCCCACCAATTTCACTGCACTTTTACATGTCAGAGCTTATTTATCGTTTGTTTTACACTACCATTTAATTTCATAGCCCACTAATTCCGTATTAGAGTGTTCATATCTCTCGTGTAAATAAAGATTTATTAGGCATGTTCTACATTATTGAACAGGTATTTTAAAGGACTATATACCTAATTAAAAATCCACTATGGCCACCATAAGAAAAACTAAAGAAAGCACTAAGAACTTGGAAACAAATGAAAATCGGGTGTTACTGTTAACACCAAAAAATTTGTCTTAAAAAAATTTCTGAACAATGTCAGAGTTTAAAAGCGATCGCATTAGGGGTTATCGAGTTATTGAGGAAAATTGAAATCGGCAAATATTGTTTTTTTCAAAATATTTCAAAATTGTAAAAAGTCCGAAAGAATTTGAAATGAGATTTGTTGCGAGCACTGAATTCGAAATCTGGACACACTGTATAAACAAACACAACCTTATACATTTTTTCTTATTTGCGGGGTAATTAGTTTCTGATTAATAAATCTTCTGAATGTAGCGGTAATAAGTATTATATGTATGGTCTTAAGCCGAAAAACTTTAAATATGAAGAAATTATGAATGAATGCTTAAAAAATATCGTGTCCGGTAAAACAGGAAATGTTTTTTATTTTTAAATTGGATTATACTTTTTTCTGCACGCTCATTAAAAATAATTTCAAGTTATTAATATTTACACCTACAGGTTTGGCCTACGATTATCTTCCATGCGACTTTCTGGATTTAACACGAAAGGAGTTGCCAAACCGTACCCCCTACAGATATACATATGCGAGAGCGTCGAACAGTACGTGCCCACTGTGTATAAATACTGACAACGTTCGTTTCAATACATGGACTTTACCTCGCATTTACGGTAAAAACAGACCGAACCTGTATATTGCACATTTAGAAAATAGAATTGTTCTATTTAATCAGGTTATCCTAAATATTAACAATTACGTTTCATAAAAACCTGTTACAACAGTAAAATATTTGATGACAGATATTAAAACTTCTAATTTTTATAAAACAGTATGTGCAATTTCCCAATTTAATTTGTGCAATTCCTTAACAGTTGAATTTAAAAATTACTATTAAGACAAGGGCAATGGATAATTAAAAAGCAATAAATCAGTCAAAAGCATCAATGTATGATGTCAATTTGAAATATTATTCCCTAAACCGTGATTCTGAACCGGCTTTTCAAAGACTTAAATAATTATATAGCAAAAGATTACTTACACTTTTAAGGCAGAAAATATGGGTCTAAAAAAGTAAAAAGCAAGTCATTTATAACTTTATAAGATATAAATACTGGTGTCTGAATATATTTAAAGTTTTTTTTAAAAAGCCATAAATTTTTTTGTTGACAGTACGCAATAAATCTCTTTGATAGGATACTTGAGTTATGTGTGTATATTTTATTCATAATCTTCTTTTGGTGTTTTTATTTAGTTCTCGGATTACAGTTACAAATAAATTCGGTATGGTTTAGTTTCGTTCTTAGTGTATAGATGGTAATAGTTGTCTTAGCTGCTTTCTACCACTAGATACCAGCACAATATAGCAGGATTTACTCGAAATTTTATGTTGCCCGATTTCCCTATTTGATGGGCTCTATATATATATATTCACTCTACGGTAATACTACACATATCATTTTAATCAACACACACCTTCTTGGTTATGTGTACTGCAGAAACTAAATAAGTTAGAAACATATACAGCACGTGTCAATTTTCATTAGCCATAGGCGATTAATCCATACAGTATGTGGCAACATAGTATACCCCTTCTTTCCTTTCCAATGTCAGCGCGACCGATGCATGCTCGTAAGTAAATACAAGTTAGCGTGGTTAGCATTAACTCTTCGACCATCGGGTCGGATGTTTGTAATGCGCTTAGAAATAATATTTACGAGTTACAATGATTTGTTTTTCTTTTTCCTTTTAGTAAATGCAGAGAATTATTAAGCTGCGTTCACGCTGCATGACACAAACAAAAGCGTAATTCTAATAAAATTAAAAATAAGGAAAAAAAAGGATTCTGAAAATAATAATAAATTACTACATCAGGAGATCGCGGCGGCCATTTGATGTTTCCCGTTCCAGTAATAAGACGGCATTGCAGATTAGATCGCAACGTATTCGCAGCACTGAATGTAAAATCTGGTCGGGAGAAGTGGGAAGATCGGAGAAAGTCGTTTTGGTGTCGATTGCTCCCGGGATTGGTGACGGACGCTGTGGGGTGGCACGTTGCCACATATTACTTGTACAGGGTGTTTCATCGGTTGGGGTATCGCGAATTAAAGTGCCTAAATATAAAAATATCGACTTCAAATTTTAACCACTTATAGAGCTTTTAAACCGCTACCAGCAGGTTAGGTTGTTTTTGATAATATTATTTTAATTAATGCGTAAATTAAAAAAAAAACGTATTATCAAAAATTAAAAGTGCTCAAAAAATGTTCAAATTTGAATGGTGATACGTGGAAATATCACCCATATTAACTTCACAATCAGAATTTTTATAAACGAAACCGTTTGTCAAATAAAGTCAATATTAAATAATGTCGTTTTTCTTACGACAGATTTATGGTACTTAACTTTCTAATTGTGCTGTCCGCAAACAGGTAGTCCTTTTAAATTTATGACGGATAATAAATAAAAATTTATTATAAACTCAACACACAACACTGTAATAAAAAACCCATAAATTCTTCAACGTCCGCAAACAGGTAGTCCTTTTAAATTTATGACGGATAATAAATAAAAATTTATTATAAACTCAACACACAACACTGTAATAAAAAACCCATAAATTCTTCAACGTCTTGCCTTTAATTTTGAAATTATTGTAAAATATTCAATAATTGATTAAGTTTTAATTTTTTTTTCAATTGCATAGTTGATTTTATAGACATATCTTTTTAACACCTGAATTTCAATAAAATCTGAGTACTTTTGATTTTTTGAACGAAGGTTTTTTTTTATTTACGCATTAAATAAAATAATATTATCAAAAACAACCTAACCTACTGGTAGCGGTTTAAAAGTTCTATAAGTGGTTAAAATTTGAAGTCGACATTTTTATATTTAGGCACTTTAATTCGCGATACCCCAACCGATGAAACACCCTGTATATGTATAAATCGCATGTAAAATTGAATCCCTATACCTAATGAAAATTGACACATACGGTATGTTTATGACTATTAATACATCTTAATAAACACTTTCATGTTTGACTAACACAGTTCTACATTATAATATCGTTGACAGATAGGTAGTATTATTTGTCTGACGATATTAGATATCTAAGATAAATCCAGATATTCTGACCAACCTACATGAATGGTAGCGACAGCTCTCTTTATATTTTTTTACAATTACTGTGGTTCATAATAATATGAGAGTTAAAAAATAAAAAACACCGTAATATATGTAGCATCATAGACACATAATTATCAAATATAATTCAAATATAATTTTGCCTCGACCTTTTTTAGTCTGTTTTGTTTCTCACGATTTGATTTTGACTTTATTTTTGAAGAAAAATTAACAGTATAGTTTCAGTAGTACCTAAATGTATTTTATTTGCAAACTTATGCAAAACTATCTTTTATTGAATTGTGAAATAGCCTGTTAAAATTTACTTTTCTGACAACATAGTTTTTTACACTTGAGTAAAAATTGTCAATAGGAATAACCATTGAAAATGTATTTACTTTTATTTCACTTGATAATTACCTCTTCATGTTTCTACTAAACTTAATAAATAATATAATAATAAATATTCAGTTCATTTTTCATTAAACAATATTTTTTTCCAAACTCAAAATTATTTCTTTATCCGCATGACAGAATAATTATAGTGCACAAGAGTTTATTGGTTGCCAGATGACTTTTGTTTACGACAGACGCAGTGACTTTACAGAATGGTGACAATAGAGGCAAACAATCTGCCATTTTGAGGGTTAATGTCAAATGAGCATAATAGGTAACCTATAATTCTGTAATGTTTTTTACGAGGAAATTAAAATTGGATAATAAACAGCGTATTGTTAAATATAAGTATGTCAATTTATTTAACTGGAATATTTATAGAATACTATGTAATGATAGTGAATGAGGAACATGAAATAATTAAAGTCTATCATCGCAACAGGCTTTAACACTTCTTAATGTGAGTGCATTAGCAGAACATTTCGCACGGCTATTATTGGGATGTTACACGTAAGACTCCGAATAAAGACTCTCCATCCTTAACAATAGAAGAGAGTTTGGCTCGAGAATTGGAATATCTACAGGTTATCTATCATTAAATGTCTTAATCTAAGAAAACATTAATTTTATCTTAAGCATAGCTCTGAATTCAGCCCATATTTTCCACCAGGTGTATTCGACTTTCATTCCCAATATTAACCGCTGCTAATAAAACTTACTATGCCGAGTCTATGATATTCACTTCAGTACTTTTATGTCCTGTACAAGGTTCTACAGGTCCTTTACTGGGTAATTCTCGAGCATCTCTGGGTCTATCGTATGATCGATTGCCCAAAAATACGTTGTCTTGTGCGATCCATTGCCTCGCATTCTATTACTGTTTCTGGTTCCTTATTGTAGTTAATGTCTGCATTATACAGGCCCATTTCTTTGAGGTGCACTTTGAGGGGTGCATGATCGATTAAAAATCCAGTTATGATTCATAGGCGATCCCTACTCTTGTGTAGTAGCTTTCAACCCTTTTGTTGCTTTGTTGACAAATAAATTAATGCTTATGTGCATATACGCAGTCTTTGATGTGGCTTTGGGTTTATACTTCTTGCTACCCCCAGAGCCGATACTATTGTATATCGGGGGATACTATTGTATATCAGTTCTCCATCGACACCTCTCTGTTTGCGAAGGTTATGCATAGGACTGCTGCGCTAGAAGTTGTTTTGATGAACTATGGAGGACAACTACTATTCGAGGGAACGGCAGGCGTCACATCCACTATATTGTTTTGAATCAGATGCCTGCTCGTGTCTGGGTGGTTTCTGAGGATTACCGCTAAGCGGATTCCTCTCACAGCCTCGATGTAGGAATCGGCCTGTGTTGTCTGTGGTATAACACCACTATTTCTTAGCACGTGCTTTATTCGATCGTGTTTGCGACTCTGATCAAGATCATTTAGCATCGTCTACTTATGTCGCCCTATTTTCCACCTCATTTTTTTGTGAGGATTATCCGCAGTCCATGTCCCTGCAGCAGTTTTTATTGCCTTCATGAATCTTTTTTGAGAGTTTTTTGCTTCCGAATCCGATACCCAGTATCCTCTTCGTAAGTTAGTCAACGACTTTATTTCACTGATGTTACCAGGCGCTTCGTGGTTAGAACTGTCAGAGTCTGTTACAATTGTTGTAACTCCTGAGAAAGTTGTATTGAGAGTGTCCAGTTTTCCAGCCTAGCACCCATCGGCATGGTTCGCATCACATCTTGGGTTGGATCAGTTTAAGCTGTCGTTGGCTTTACCACTTCCACTGCTACTGAGACTTCCCCACTATCTAGAAAGTCTCACACCTCCTTGGGGTCGATTGATTCCATAATCTTCTTTCATTTAAAGCAAATATATTTACTTAATTCTATCGCCTAAAATGTTCATTTCAAAGTATCATATCGTTCATGCAACTTCAATATGTCGCAAGCCACAGAGTGGTAATTTTCCAGGAGGCAATTAAAACTTCATCATTTCAGTTTTATTCATAATTAGCTTGTACTGTTTTGCAAGTTAAAGCATATTGGCATTCTCTTTACATCTGTAAAACTAAAATATACTAAAGTTGGACAGGAAAAAAAATGTGGCTTACGACATTTTAAATTCTGGAAAATGCAAAATTTGTTGGTTACAAGTTATTGCCTATAACTGAAAATTAAATAATAGGTAATATTTCTTTTAGAATAAATAAAATTATTATATTAAGTATTATTAAAAATTAAACTTTATTTTTCTTATTTCAATCGAGATTCAAGAGAATCAGAATTCAGTTGTTGCAAATGCCCATACTTTACTGCAGAAATTCTTCTTGGTTCAGTATTTAATTTGGGCCATTCAGGAGGATTTTTAATGGGTTTCATATTTTGAGGTAATAACGTCCATGGTTTCTGAAAGTCAGTTTTGTACCAAATTTCTTCTTGAGGAGTATACTTGAGGGATCTAATATCGGTAACTTGCTGTGCACCAGGACGAATGCTGTTTACCCTGGAAGCAAAACGTATGAGATGCAAAGCTATTTTACGAAGAAGATTGAACTAGGTACCTTTGTAGGGATGGTACTGAATTGTGAATGGTACTGGTTGGTGAATGCACTAAAATCCATACACGTTGCTTCGTATGGAAATGGTTTCTTTCGTGCTTCTATGGTGGAGTAGTTGCTGGGAAGGTGAATAGGCCTGTTCTTCAATTTCTTTTCAATTTGGCTGTGAACGGAGTCACAGTCCATTTGAGTATGACCCCGTTCTAAAAATTTTTGGATAATTGTTTGTCTACTATTTATAGAGTAGTCTAACAGAGCATTTGCCATAATCCAGTTACGTTTTTGATATGTGCATCCGTCGCTCTATATAATCACCTCCTTGTCATTGGCACAATGTGTCTTGAGGTAGTTTAAAATGAGGGAGGCAAATGTAGATGCTGTTAAGTCAGTGTCAATTTCAGTAAACCAATAGCACTTACAATGCTTGGATGCTCGGTTATAAACTGTAAAATTGTGGCTGGTTAATTTGGTTTTGAAGTAACATGAATTTGCCTGAATGGATGGAGAAATTTTTACCGCTTGCAGATCCATTGTAAGAACGGTAACTAAATTTTCTTCTAAAGTTTTGTCACTTTGCTTCTCCGTTCTTGCCAATTCTTTTTTTAAAACATGTTCATTCCAATCTTGGTCTGTAAGGTTTCCTACTTCGTGCAAAACACAAGTATCACATTGATCTTTTTTTAAAGAGTACAAAGACAAATTTTTTTCACGAAATTCAGATGTGAATTTTGTTCTGCTTACTGGCTTTGCAGTTAAAGGTTCCTCCTCCTCTATTCTTTTAAGATAGATGTTATACAGTCGAGTTAGAAATTCAATTTTGTGTTCTAAAAACATTTTTGAGGAGTTCTTTCTTGCGTAATGAGAAGGTAATTTGGGAAGGTAATCAAAGAATTTATTTAGAGTGTCAATATCTTTTTTTACGATTGTGATCTACTGACTTTCTTTTTGGAAATGCAACTTCTTGGGATTGGTACATACCATTTGTACTTTTCAAAACTCATTCCCGGACAGATCGTTCACCTAAACTTAGAGTCGATAGAAACATCGCCTTGCACACAGGATACTAATTGTTATTTATTTTCAGGCGATACAAAAAACTATGGGACCTTCTAGGGTTTGGTTCACTTGCATAGCATCTTTTGGGTTTTGTTTTGACAACATTATTGGCAACGTCTATTCGTCTTTGATCCCATGACAAATCTGACCAAAACATTTCGAATAATAACTTTCTTTCGTCTTCGATAATATCAGAACACATCCGTAAGCTACTGCGATTGCATTCTGCAGATTCACAACGTTTACCCATTTTTCTTTCACCTTTATGTTGATTCTGCCTTACAGTATTACCCACCCTAGTAAAGCCTAAGTAGTTTTTCCCCATCATCCTAAGTTTTTTGTTCAAGTTTCTTTTCCATTTAGTTTTATCGGCATGTTTTCGTTTCTTGGCATTCTCAGTTTCATTTTCCTCATTGTTCATTGCATCATCTCTACGTCTATTATTATCATTATTAGCACCACCTGTATCATTAGAGTTATCTTCTCTATCAACCACTCCTCCGCTTTTTGATCTGTCACTGCTTTCATTTTCTGTCTCATTTTCACCTTCCAAGTCACTTTCCCAGTTACTCGCGATTTCACTTTGTACATCAATCTCAATTTCTATTTGTTTTTCACCTCCCAGTTATTATTATCTTCATGTTCATCTATATAGGTAGGTACGTCGATAACCATGATCGTATTATCAAATTTTTCTAGTGGAGCTTCACCTAATGCGCTTATAACCTCCTTCTCTGGTTCCATCACATAAAAATCATTATTTGAATCAATAGTAACTAGCCACAGCTGTACTACAGTTTAGCCCCTCAAGAAACATCTCTACCATTTTTTTACCCCTTGAACCCATTGTAATCTGAAAATTAAATGAAATGTTTTTGTGATACTTTACCTACATAATAATTATTTAAAACTGCATTCACCTACCTATCTTGTTAAGAAGTGGAAAAAATACACCTTCACAATTTTTCAAAATGCAATACGTCGTAAAAACTAAAACGCATTAATTAACCAGTCGCTTGCTGTAGTCAACTGTGAGATTTGAATTTGTTAAAATGTCGCAACCCACAAATGCTCGATTTCTGTGGCTTACGACGTCTTGAAACAATGCAATGTTACAACATATTAGTTACAAGCAGATATTTTATAGAATATTATTTTTGTAGATACGGTATATTGCAGGCGGCTGGACAATTATGACCTCTGTCCAATGATCCCATAAAGTCAATTTTCAAATTTTTGAGGGTTACGACAAATCACCGTTGCATGAACGATATACAATTATTATATTCAGCGCACCATATTCTTAGTACTTAGTAAATGCTTCTCTGGTGTAAGTTAATTGTATATTGTACGTTTCACTTAAATAAATTCGGCCAAAAATCACCGACATAGAGCCATTATATCGTAAAACATACGTATTACCTGTGGTAACATAATGGGACTTTTTTCGTTCTATATAAATACGAGTGAGCACATCACATTTAATAAAATAAGAAATTTCTAATAAACAGTTCATTATGTATTGATGTGTGTAATCGGGTATACATATATGTACATATATACATACATGATCTTTACTGTTTTTTAATAAACAAGAATACGTCGCTAGCTGTTATCTTTAAGCCAACTTATAGAGGTCATTTTAAAAATATTACTATCTTGACTGTGTTTGCCGTTTATACCGGGTGTATTATGAAAAACCTTTCGTGCTGTAACTTTTTTATTTTTTATCCGAATGTAATAAATTATACGTCGAACTAAATCGTTTTAAAAACACTGTAACGTGATCCGCTTTGAATTTTTTTTTTGACACTTTGTTTTTGACAGACAGCAGCAAACTGTGTTTTTTTAAATTGTACTATATTTTTTTTTTACTTATTCAAATATATTTTTTTTTCTGAATATGAATCTGTAAACAATGATACCCTTGTATGAAAAAAATAACGAGGAATTGAAGGTTTTTTTTAGTTCAATTTATTCTGGTTTTTCCGAACACCGAGATTTCTTAAATGCATTTTAAATACTCTATTTCATTTTATTACCAGCAAATGTGTGTACCATTTAAAATCACTTACATTCAATACTATATAGCCCATAAAGTATTATAAACCAATGTTATCAGTGTTTCATCAGTTTCTTTACAGACTTCGTAACAGACAGTAAGATAATCAACATCTCTCGTTTAATAACAATTGTGAGATTTACTTTATAAACAGGTTTAAGTGTTTTTATTAAAATAAATAAAATTGTGAAAACACTCATAGTTTCAATATAACTGACACCAAATGAAAGATGTAGGCTTATACGGAAGTTACGCCCCGTGAGCGGTGGGTCAACAATAACATTTACAGTGTTTATTTTAAAAATTTAAAAATCAAGCAGTCATATTGAACGATAAAAGTGCATTCCATATTTTCGAAGAGAGCTATGACATCTGTCAGTCACACATTCATTATAACATTTTCAACGATTTATTTCTAAAATTTGTTATTGAAATGGATAATGGCGAATGTGTGGATGCGATTCAAGTATATTTTGAATGCGGAAAAAATTCTGTAGCTGCTTTGCGACTTAATAATAGTTAATAGGAGGTGTCAAATGTATCTGGAACAAAATGGGTCCAATTTCGAACATTAGATTCATTAAAAGCTATGATAGCTTGATTTCTGTAAATTTCGTAATTTTTTTTAATAACAATAAATTTGTCACTCAATTTAATGGAGGTGTCTTCCTTCAGGAAATAAATCTTTATTAGAATAAGTAAAAAAAAATATGTAGTACAATTTAAAAAAAAAAAGTTAACTACTGTCTGTCAAAAACGAAATGTCAAAAAAAAAAAATAATAACAGGTTACAGTGTTTTAAAAACGATTTAGTTTGACATATCATTCATCAAAATCAGATAAAATATAAGGAAGTTACAGCACCAAAGGTTTTTCATAATACACCCGGTATAATCCAATGTCTTGTTTTTTAAAAAGCAACTCTTCTTTTTTCACAAACTAATGCTCACGATTACACCACAAGGTTTAGAAACATCTATGTTCCACTCGTGGATCGACTAACATTTACGGAAAGCAGTTTGGTTTACAGTTAAAACACTTAAAACTGTTTATCTACTCGTCAGTATAAAAGAAATCACTAATTTTGCACAATTCAAATGTGTATTCTATAATCCTTTATGCACGACTCTATAGTGTCGAGAATCAGTGGCGGCCGGGGGTGGTTCACATAGGGAGTGCATAATTTCAAAATTAAAAAGTATAATACAAGAACGCTTACCCAATCTTTATAAGTTTCACCGACATACTGTTCCAGACAGGTATTGTTCATTGTACAGTTTGTTTTGAGGGAATAGTAAATATAACACTACAATTTGATTACATCTGACGATAAACGAAGTCCATTTTGCTTGTCTTTGACTTGCAGAACAGTTCTATCACTTTTTCATTAAAATTTGGGAAATCATTTATAAATTCTTTTTCACAAGATAACATAATAAGGGCATTTAATCTGTCTTCTTTCATTGTATTTCTCAGGAAAGATTTTATTCTCTTCAGCCGTGAAAACTGGCGTTCCGCTTCAGACGTTGTCATTGGGATTGTAATGACAATTTTTAAAAGCTTAACAACTTCATTAAAGGTGTCGCTTAATCCATTCAGCAGAAGGCCTAGCAGACCTACAGCACTGACTTCTATATTTTGCCTAAATTCTTCTCTAGAATATAGAACACTTAATTTAGTTCGTAGTCTGCTTTCATTGAGGCATGGATAAAATTTTACTGCTTCTTTAAGGCAATGTTCCGGAATTTTTTTTGAAAAGAGGAGAACTGTTTAATAGAAATTATGTTTGCTAATATTAAGTGCCCTGTATACCGAAATCTAGTTTTTATTTCAAGCAAAATAATATCGCACACTTCAATAGTTTCCCTCCGTCTTTGGCTACCATCAGTTACTCTTCGTCGCGTTGATGGTCGAGGAGTCAGTTCTGAGTCATTTTGTTTAACCAACTGATTATCTGTGTCAGCGATTTCGGTTCGAATTTTTTCAATAGCGCGTTCAAAATTATCTAAATTATTCTTGATTTTTAATGCATCTGTATTGACATTTTGTAATTGATTAAACAATATGTCCACATGTGGCATAATTTTATGAAAGAAAGTTAACTAATAGATACAATTTTCCTCCTCTAAAATTCGCAAATTGGCACCAACTTGATGAATGGTAGTTTGTAAACTAGCTTCTTCCTCGATTTGTTCTAGAGCTTCAATTATTTCTTCTCGGTGCTCATATATTGTAATCACTGTCCTAGAATTAAAGTTCCATCTTATTTTTGAAGAACGAGGTAAGGCTTTTTCTCTGAAGGAATTCTTCCAATCTTGCAGCTCGTTGTGGTGAAGTGGAGAAAAAAGTACATAATCCCGTCAGATTGGCAAAAAAAATTCTGCAATTACTACTGTTCGATGTAGCATGTGACATAATAAGATTTGTCTGATGTGCGTAACAATGTACAAAATTGGCCCTTGGATACTGGTCTTGGACATGTCTTTGCACGCCGTTAATAGCACCACTCATGACTGCTGCCTCATCATAGCTCTGTGCAATCAGTTTTTCTGGGTCATCAACAAGCAAACTAATTTCGTTAAGGATGGAGGCAGATAAAGAATTAACATCATGTCCACTAGGCAGAAGAAATTTCCAAAATCTTTCGACCGGTCTCGCGTTCACAATATATCTTAAAACAAACACCAACTGAAACTGATTGGACACGTCTGTGGTTTCATCAGCTATCACAGATATGAAGTCGGTTGCTTTAATTTCACTGGAAACTTGTTTATGATACACATTCAACATTGCATCAAGCAGCTCATTCTGTATCGTTTTTGATAATCCCTTAAAAACCGGTGCTGCTTCGATGTGATCTCTGAGCGATTTATCCAATTCTGCCGTAAAATTTATCAATTCGCGAAAAATGCCCTTGGTATTCGACGTTTGCCGTTCATCATGACCCCGAAGTGCCAGTTCAAACGCGCCTCAAAATCTAATGCAATTTATTATTAAATTTAACACATGCCTATTTTTTGTTACCTGTTCATTGTGTTGTTGAACTGCTTTTCTATATGATGAATCTAAAACATTCTGAATGTTATTTTTTCCTAACATTCTTAGACTAAATATATTTTTCAAATGCCCTTTGAAATTTTCATGTTTCGTAATTTTAGCACTAAGATGAATTATGTCTTTTATTCCGTTCTTTGACCAAGACGGTACACCACCAAACAAAAGACACGGAAAACAAAAAAGTATTTTTAATTTCACACCCACAAATCCAGTCATTTTTCTGATAAATATTTATTTTGAATTTTCTTATAACGTCTTTACCTTTAACAGATTGTTTATTTTCTAAACATAATTGAGGCATCGGCCGTTTAAGATTTTTTATTGCGATTTTTTCATCATACGTTAACCGCGAAGACGTGTTATTCTGTAACGCAGAGACGAAATTCATCTTACAACAGCGGTGAGCAGACTGGGGATCTTGCTCACAGGCTATGTATTATACGATATGGAAGTAGAACAAAATACAGTTCTCCCCACCTTCAATGTAATGTTAATGGCTTAACGGAGCAACGGTTGGGCTTTGCTCATGGGTATGTTTCTCTCGGTGGAAGGGGTAAACATTGGAATAGTTTCTCGTCTTCCGTGCGCTATTAGTCGTCATTATATCTGTGACGACGATCGGTGCATGTAGGTTGTTACGCGCGCCGCACACGTTCCTGTTCAATAACTATGAATACGTAATAAATAAATACTTTCACAGTTAGTCGCCGCTTGGTTTGTTTTGTTTCAAAATTCCAGGGGAGCAATTGCTAACTTGCTCTCATTAAAGAGCCGCCACTGTCGAGAATATTTGCAATTCAAGCAATTATTATATTTTTAATTACAATGTATTTCTTTAACATCGATACTTATGCATAGAAATTGTATTTAATTTTATTTTTATATTGATGCCTTGTACCCATTTGTTTTACATCTTATACATATATGTTTTTTCTGACTTTTGCCTCAAGTTGCAATAAAGATTTATTATTATTATTATTAAAATAAAAATATGTTGTGACATAAATTAATTTATTGATCAAGAAATATGTATTTTTTTAGGATTCTTATGAAAAGATTGCAAAAACACGGAAATAAGACGTATAACATATTCTACCGTTTTTATGCACATTGGGAATGTTTCTGCGAGCATCATATAGACCGTAGTTCTCCCGTATTACCAACCGGCAGTTCCATCACTAGTATTTTTTTTCCAGGCCTGTCTGACTAACGTCTCAAGTTTGCACTGCAGTCAATAAGGCTTATTGTGCTCAACCTGTGTTATCTATGTTATCCACTCCAGCAATATTGTGTTCTGTACGAGTCTGTACAGGTCCTTTACTGGGTGTCTCTTGAGCATCTCTGGATCTACATTCGGTTGCCCAAAGATGCGTTGCCTCCTGTGATCCAGTGCCTCACAGTTTACCAGGATATGCTCGACTGTTTCTGGTTCCTTATTGCACAGTCTATAACAAAGGTCTTCATCATACAGGCCTATCCTGTTGAGATACACTTTAACAGGTGCATGACCAGTCAAAAGACCCATTGTTGTTCGCAGCCGTTCCCTACTCATGTGTAGTAGTTCTACGGCTCTTTTGTTGCATGGCTGGCCAATAAATTCCTTTCCATGATTTTGTCCTGGAATTGTTGGCCAGTGATGCTTGTGTTTTTCATAAACCCAGTCTTTAACGTGCCTTCGGTTCATACTTTTGAGTACCCCCAGAGCCGGTTCTGGGCCTATGAATCTTGCTTCTGATCCTCTCCTAGCGACTTCATCAGCTTTTTCATTGCCCTCAATCCCTTTATACCCTGGCACCCAGATCAGTTTCACCTTATTCCGGATTGCCAGCAGTTTGAGTTCTTCGAGGCATTCCCAGACCAGCCTTGACGACACCTCAATTGAATTTTAAATGGATGTAACTTGTCAGTGTTCCTAATAATTTCGCGGACACTGATATGAGGATTTTCAACAGCAGCCTCCAGAACTTTCAACTCGTTTTCTACGGTCAAAACTGGCTTCGTTCTAACTCTCTTTGCTCGTTGAACAGTACCAGTAGACGTAAATCTATCCAACACCTTTGTAAATTCACGTGGATTTGGATACGTTCTGAGAGGATATCTCTCAGAGTACACTCGTGACGCCAACAAACAATTTTTGAAACATTCTCCAAGAATAAACACATGTCAACCATTTCTTGTTGAGTTCCAGACATTTTCGCAACGTTTATCAGATAACAATAATACTTCTGTCAGTTTATTGTTATTTTTTCCGTTTGCATTGACACTTCTATTGTTTTATCATGACAGCTGACTTCGAACAAAGACGTTTTTCGACGAATTGACCTAACTTTTTTTTCTTTTTAATTTTGTAATGAAATGTGTTTTTTTTAAATAAATGAAAAACTTGGAATTTCGATTATCCAACTATATTATTATTTTATATGGTTCCCATTTGATATTTTAGAAAAAAATTACTATTTGCAAAGCCCAATCAAAAATTATCTTCTTTCCTTAAATCACTTGAAAAAAAATTAGGAGTAGTTAGAAGAGGTCTTAGTCTATCCCTAAATTCGAAACCGAAACGCCGGTACAATTTAGTTCCTGCCAAAAAAAAATGTCGAAGTACGGTCTAACTGCGAAGAAAAACCGTTATAACAGCGAAACCGCTAAAGTTAGGAGTATGACGTTATATAAGAAAAGAAAGTACTCTTTGGGGGCTTTCCGAATCAGCCACAAAATATACATTGTTCCATTTAAAAAAACATAGGTTTGATACGCCACCGGAATACGGCACGGCACTGATGACCAAAAATATTTTAGGGAAATGGTGATTGAAGTTATGGACAATTTTTCTCTTAGAATTTTTTCGATATATTGTATGATAGAGGAGCTACGATCCGAGGCATCTTAGGTGCTAGACGCTGTAGAACGAAAAAAAAAAGTTGGATTTCGTATTATTAACCTCGCCTTGATGAAGTTTTCACTTCTGCCGTGTGGTTTTAAGCACACCCATTTTCTTGTTTGCTTTATTGAAGTCACCATGGCACGTTCCTGGTGGACCTCCTTGTCGTGAGTGGACAATTGTCATGAAAAGCAGAGTTGATTGCGTCGTTGAGCTGCTCCACCACCAACTCTAGATCGTCTCTGTCCCTTATCACGCTCTTGATGTTGGGGAGACTACTGCAAGTCAGCTCTATACGCCTCCCAGTCTATCTTCCGAGGATAGCGATACGTATTTTCAACTATTAGACCTGTAATATTGTATGTAATGTATGTATGATCAGAACAACTCGCCTTATCAGATACATGCCAGTTCGTGACACAGTTACTCAAGAAATTTGAGGCTAATGTCACATCAATTACCTCCTTCCTAACTGTGTTAACAAAGGTATGTTTGTTCCCTACATTAATTATATCTAAATTATTTGGCATAATATATTATCGTAATTGGTGTTTGTACTTCCCCAGGTGTTATGGTGTGCGTTTGCGTCACAAGCGATGATTAGCTGAGTCCCTCTTTCCCTGCAGTGTTTCACTAGTTCTCCCATTCCCCTGGTCGGTGTTGACTCGGCCCATTTCCTTCGATCTCGCTGCCGTCAAATCCCTGGAATAAAAAAGAGTTAGCAGCAGTACATTTATACCTTTTTCTATTGAATATACAGGTCCGAGGCATGTCGGTGGATCTATTGTATATCAGTCCTCCATCAACTCCACTCAGACCATTGATTTCCCCGTGGCCGACCCACGGTTCTTGTATCAGGGCGACATCACTCTCCTCCATTGCCACAGCAAGGACCGCCGAGGCCGCCTTACTGTGTTGGAGGGTTGATCTGTACTACCCTGATCATTTTTCCCTTTCTTCTTTCCCAAGATCCTGAAGGTCACACGTCCCAGCTTATAGTACGCCTTAAGCTGGGACCCCTCCAGGATCTTGTGGGAGTTTGCGTCTATAGAGAAGGCCAGTAGTTGTCCTTCTTTCTCTATTTTCCGACTCAGCAGAAGCCATTCTCCCATTCTCAGGCCAGGATTCTGCATCCTAAGACGAGACCCAATGACATTATTGTAATCGCTTCCACGTGCCTGCAGCAATCTTCCTTTCCTTTATGAGCCTCTTTCTCTGAGCCCCAGAAAGCTTTTTGCTTGCGAATCCGATACCCTGTATCCCCTTCGTAAGCTGTTCAGCATCTGTAATTTCACCTGCTGAAGATTTAACGTCAGAGTCTCCTGTTTGACCAGGTTTTCCTTGAATTAACCTGTCAGAGTCGGCTACATTAGTAGCTCCTATAACAGTTTTGTCGAGAGTGTCCGAGTCAGAATCTGACTCCCCACCCTCTTCATTTTTTCTCTTTAAAAAGTGTGTTTCTTTCTCCATGTTGTTCCACGAGTATAGGGGAGGTATGTGGTCAAGTCCTGTGGAAGCCCCTACACAGGAGTAAGGCTAAATACTCTGGAATTTTGCCCAGTTTTCCCAGAGGCTCCGTTTGCGACGGTGCACCCCCCACCGCCATGCACTTCTCGGCACGAATTGCATTACACCTTGGTTGGGTCTGTTTTAGGTGTCCTTAGTTCACCGCTAGCCCGGCTACTTAGCCCCCCACCAACTACAAGGTCTCACAGCTCCTTGGGGGGGGGGGCGACACCACTAGTACTTAGTCCACTTTAGGATACAAAATATAAAATGTACAAAAAATATAATACATAATTAATTATATTCAAAAATTGTAAATATACATTTTTTGTCGTTGCGTAAAATAATGACTACACAAGTGTGAAATTAAGCATGCAAATACAAAGGAAAACACATTCTAGAAACGTAATATTTTCTTATAATTTCGGCTGTACACATTTCGGTAATGAGGAAAGCTGAAAATATGTACCTACATAATATATTGGCATCATCCACCAGAGCAATCTTATTTTAGATTTTTTTTGTACAACAGTTATTATGTACCTTATCTTGTGAATAATAAGTTTGAGTTGGCATATTGCCGCGTTGACTTTAATGTATTTTTTACCGAGCTTTTTCTCTACATATTACATACAGTCGTTGCATAAAGTGAAGTAATATTAAACATTAATTCTCGAACACAAGAATTTAATATACCTCGCAAAATATTATCTAATTTTAATTTTCGTATTCAGAGGGTTGCTTTACTTTTAGAAAATAATAATCCATAGTTTTGATATTTCACTAAGAGTTTTCCAATTCCGATGAAAATAGTCGGTGAACTAGTTATTGATTATATCTAATCCACGTTAAAGTTATCAAGTGTCTAAGAATTTATTGTGCGAAATTGGCAACATACGAGTATATCCTAGTGTGGTTCTAGTAACATAGGCGCTATTTTCTACATTTCAGTTTGTTCTCTGTACATTTTCCCCTTATTTTAATTTTTATTTTCTTATACGTGGTATAAGGAAGTACCTATTGTGATGTCAAATATTTTTGACATTTTGCAGGTGTCCGGATTTTGAAGTCCCCTGATACAAAAAATGTTGTTTTTGCAAAAATTTCTTTTTCTACCTCTCTCTTTCTCTCTGTGGCCACTATAGCGGACAAATAACTACAGCTATCAATACCAAACTTTTTATTTGTGTGTGTAAGCTACCTCTTGAGATCAGATGGATTTTCAGTAAATTTAATAGACGGGAAGTAGTAGTTTACTTCAGTAAAAAAATCAGAATTTACTAATTCTGGTCATCTACTAAGTTTAGAGAAATTTATAAAGAATACAACAGCACTAAGAAGTGAATTTTAGAAAGACTTTATAAAAAGAGTTATTCAAAATTGCAATTTTTTATCTCGCAAATTATGCATTCTATTTAGATTTATTATAAGTGCAAATGTACTTGAATTAGAATTAGAACAATTTTTGTGTAACAGTTTTTGCAAATATTTCTCAAATTATGCATTTTATGGAGATGAGATTTATTAAGAGAATAAAAGTACCTACTTGGATTTTGGATAATGTCTTTATAAAGAATTTTCAGAATTAGTACCGAAAGTTACACTTATACACAGTGGTTTATTTTATTACGAAGATACAGAATTGAAATCTTAATTTGGAACAACTTTTTATGCAAATTTCGGAACGCACACACGTATAAGAATGCCGTGTGGTGCACATACTTCATTTTTTAAATATTATAGCCAGTATAATTAGGAATTTCATTTTACTAAATAAACTGTAGGAATTTATGTTGTGAATATAGCCTCTCTGGATTTCCGTATACATAGTACCGGGTGGCCAACTAAAAATGGCCGCCGGCTATATCTCAGAAACCAGTAGTCATATTGCTTCCGGGTAAAAAAATTTCAAGTAAAAGTGCCCAAGAGAAAATGCTGGAAATTATTTTGGAGTTTGTAAAATGTCCGCAAGGGGGCGGAACAGTCTGAAATGTAAACAAAAATTAGGCCTTTTTTCAAAAAAGTTAAATGCAATGATATGTTTCTTTTTACATAAGTTAATAAAGAATTAAAACCTCTAGATTTCGGTAAAAAAGCGAAATTTGTATGTTTTTTAGAACAGGAGATATTGGCAAAAATAGATGAAAATGCATGGATTCTCTTGTTTTATCGTCTTCTTTTTGTTATACCGGGTCGTCCAAAAGTCTGGATTCACGTGGATTTTGAGTAAACTATTCACTTTTTTGGAAAACTGAATTCTGTATCTTGAATGGGAATAAAATTGCAACTCAATAGTATTTTTTATTTCAAAAAAATTGTTTATAATTTTGAGATAAAGTTAATAACAATGTTTTTTTAAATGGAAACCTACCGTGATTTTTATTTCAGAGAGAGTACTTTCGATAAGAATTGCATTGGCATAGAAATTTTGGCTATAAACCTTACGATTATTGTTTAAATTAATATTAAATTTTCGATCCGAACACTCGTTCGCGCTTGTTCGGAAAATACACGAACGTGTCTTCTCTTACCACGTTTCCAACTGTAGGCATGGGTCCACCCCCTAATAAAGCATTCTATTGAAGGCGTTACGTTTATCTTGAATGAAAGCATTTTTTTTTTATAAAATGGAGATCTACCGCTTTTTGTCGCCGTATCCCACCATAATTAGAATTTCTATCCGTTCTCTCTCTACCAGTTCCATATTTACGCAAATTGTTCAAAATCACAGATCACAAAAATAATAGATAAAGTCAATACCAAAACAACACAATTAACAACAAACAAAACGTTCAAGAAAACAGAAAATAAAAATTCAAATTCGCTCCGTAAACGTACACTAGTAATACCAAAAACAGAATGAGATAAGATTTGGACCTTCCAAGTGTCTAAAAACGGAAAAAGACCATAAAATTATTTTTTATTAAACTACGTTGTACTTTCTCATAACGTTTAAATATCGTAATCGCGGTAGATCTCCATTTTATAAAAAAAAATGCTTTCATTCAAGATAAACGTAACGCCTTCAATAGAATGCTTTATTAGGGGGTGGACCCATGCCTACAGTTGGAAACGTGGTAAGAGAAGACACGTTCGTGTATTTTCCGAACAAGCGCGAACGAGTGTTCGGATCGAAAATTTAATATTAATTTAAACAATAATCGTAAGGTTTATAGCCAAAATTTCTATGCCAATGCAATTCTTATCGAAAGTACTCTCTCTGAAATAAAAATCACGGTAGGTTTCCATTTAAAAAAACATTGTTATTAACTTTATCTCAAAATTATAAACAATTTTTTTGAAATAAAAAATACTATTGAGTTGCAATTTTATTCCCATTCAAGATACAGAATTCAGTTTTCCAAAAAAGTGAATAGTTTACTCAAAATCCACGTGAATCCAGACTTTTGGACGACCCGGTATATATAATTTTACTGAATTTATTATATATATAATAAATTTAGTAAAATTCTAACACGCAGACCAAATAATAAAATGTCACAAAAGCGGAAGAAATTTGAAAGGCATTCCTGTAATACCGATGCAAAATATATAAAAATATATTAAATAAAAAAAATTTATAACATTTCGTTACTTCCTGTTTAAGAAACCAAAATTATAGCTCGGTTAAGACCTGATGGCACTTGCGTGGATGTTGATTTTGAGACAAAAAAGGAGAAAGCAGCATGAAACGAGTGAGATAGACATAGATTTCGCTACATATGAAGGGTTAAGGACCGACTTGAAAACATTAGTCCGTATTTAATTTAGTTGCAACTTTGTCTATCATAGTGTATTGTTTTCGATACCGATGTTTTTAACGCACATGATACATATTTAAGCCACACCTTTGCGCATCCTAGGTGCTATCAGATGTTAACCGAGCTATACATAAATGTAATTTTATGTAAACTTTCGAAAATCATGTATTTCAAATTTTCATATACTTTGATTTACTATACTAACAATTAGTACTAACACTATCAGAATAAAACTAATATTAAACACTAAAATAACTACAATTACATTACTGTAAAGATTGGTTTGCAAAATTTTTAATGTCGGCCTAATTGTTCAAAATGGCGCCCATCATTGTTAATGTAAGCCTGCAATCTTTGCCGCGTGGATAAAACAGAAGTTTCAATTTCCGCCTCCGATATGTTTCGTACTGCTGCTATAGTTTTCTTCATTATATTTTTTCTTGTTGTAGGCCGGTTTTCAAAAACAATGTCGTTAACTAACGTCCAGAGGGACATCTTCTGTTAGAAGGAGCAGCTCATTCATAAAAAAATTTAAATAAACCTCTCCAGTGAGATGTCGGTTAAAGAAAACGGGTCCAATAATTTTACCTCCTAGAATACCGCACCACACGTTTACCGACCAGCGGCCTTGATGCTAAACTTCCTGCATCCAACGCGGAATTGTCCTGGACCAATAGTTCATATTGTGCAAGTTCACACCACCATTCCTATTAAATGTTGCCTCATCCGTCCATAGGACGCGAGAAAGAATTTCGGGGTTTCCGCTACCATATTTAATAGCCATTGACAATAGTCAATCCGGCGATCGAAATCTTCAGCCGTTAAAGCTTGATGAAGAACGATGTAATAAGGATACATCCTGAAAATAATATGGCAAACGTGAACGAAACTGTGAGATCAAATTTATCCAAACTTGTTAGACACTGTTTTAGGTAACTTAGTATTACTGTGGTCTATATAAACGGTATCGGATATAAATGGCCTTGACCGGTAAACAGACTATAAATAGGCAGATGAATGTATAAGTTAAACTTAAGGGAACCGAGTACGGAACGTTAAAAACAACTGTTATGCTTAATGCTTAAAAGTATTAAAACAGACTGTTGGAGATAAAGCAAATCTAACAAAGGCCTTACAAAAAATCTCGAAATAAAGTTTATTTTATTTTTAACTTAAATCTTTCAATATATTTGGGACCGTAGTTCTACAAATGCCCAACTCTCTACTTGTGGTTTCGGTCACTATATGTGGATTAAATTCAATATATTCTAATACTTTTATAGCATTTTCTTCGGTTCGACCAGTAGGTTGCCTTCTATACACCGGAAGATTAATATTTCCGGTGGTCCTAAGCCTTTCCACTAACCTACGAAAAACACTGCTCGCATAATGTCGTCTTCCAGAGAACTGCGTAGCATACACTCTGGAAGCAAATGTAGCATTTCGCATGCATTCGAAATAGACACCAATCATATCGAATGTCTCTTCATTCGCTAACCGCATCTCACTAAAAGAGAAGTTTTCCCAAACACAAAAAAGTAAACGGAATCAATCAAAAACTGACAATAATATTTATTATTTTCACAATTGGTCGTTTTAACACAGAGTTTTTGTTTTATTTTTTCGTAGCTTACTTTTTTATTTTCAATGGTATATTTTTTGGATTAAAATAAGTATTAAAAATAATCTTGCTTTATTACACAGGGTCTTTTAAAATGGTATAACATTTTTCTTGATAATAATAATATGTTAGATAATAATAATATATGTAGCTCAAAATTGTTAGCTTTATAAAAAAAGGCCGGTAAAACAGGAGAACTTATGAATTTTGATCTATTTTTGTCAATATTTCCTGTTCTAAAAAACATACAAATTTGGTTTTTTTACCGAAATGTAGAGGATTTAGTTCTTTATTAACTTATGTGAAAAGAGACATATCATTGTATTTAACTTTTTTGAAAAAAAGCCTAAAATTTGCTGACATTTCAGATAACGCCATCTACCGGTGACAGCAAAAGTCCGAGATACAAAAACACAAGTTCAGTTTGTAGAGCAAACAAGGCTCTTTTAAATGAGATCAAACTTATTCAAATCGGTTAAGCCAAACGGGAGTAATCCTAGTTTATTTAAAAAAACATCTGAACTGCCCCCACCACTTTATTTCACTAGATAGTGAAAAATGTGCAAGACTAAAAGTATTAAAGAATGTGTAAGGAATAAAATTTAGAAATTCTCAATACCCCTTAATTAGTAAAAATATGAAGAAATTCTAAATTTTAACATTGATCCTGACTGTTACGCCCCCTTGCGGACATTTTACACACTCCAAAATAATTTCCAGCATTTTCTCTTGGGCACTTTTACTTGAAATTTTTTTACCCGGAAGCAATATGACTACTGATTTCTGAGATATAGCCGTTATTATTCCCGAGAGCCGAATTTACGAACCGAGCCGCGTAAAATCGGCAGACCGGAAGTAGTAGTTTACTTCAGTGAAAAAAAATCGAATTTTGCCAATATTTCGTCAACTACTAAGTTTAAAATTGTTCAAAATTGAAATTTTGAACAATTTTATTAAAAAGGTTTTTTCGAAGTTCCTACCGGAAGTATGTCTTTTACTCTTATCGAAAATCAGTTTTTTGCAAATATTTTGCATGTCATGCTTTTTAGAGAGGTAGGTTACGAGTATAAAAGTATTTAGAACTTAATTTTCAATACCTTTTGTATAAGAAAAAAAATCAAAAATATGGTCCGGAACTTTTACTCTTACCGTATAACGATTATTTGCAAATATGTCGTAAATTATGCTTTCTATATGGATTTATCAAGAGTACAAAAGTATTTAGAGTTGGATTTGGAATATTTTTTGTATAAATGAAATTTCAAAATTCGGACCGGAAGTAACAGTAGTGCTTTCTTTCGAATATCTCGCAAAGTATACAGTCTACAGAGATTTATTAAGAGAATAGAAGTATTTATAATAGGATTTTGAATAATTTTTATATAAAAGAAATTCTTAAAATTCTATAATTTGAAACTTTCATACGTATAAGAAAGTCGTGTGGTGACCACATCTCATTTTTTTAAATATAATTGAGAATGACGTGTATAGTGAGTCCAAGATCTGTTTGAGTAAAATGATCTTTTATAAAATGATGATTTTATAAAGTGCTCTTAAGTGCTAACGTTGATTGAAGGAATATATAAAGATGCGCAACGCTGTAGTAAAATTGCGTGTCTTTCCGTTAAGTCGTCCCGCAAACCCCTTGCCGAGAAACATCATCGCTGTCTCGGGCTGTTTCGAATCTCGGACCCAAACGACTGATGCAGTCGCTATAGATCTCGGATCCAGTTTTGGCTACGCTCAGTGCTATGTAGTGGCGCATCTTTATGTATTCCTTCAATCAACGCTGCTAATACAAAAAAAAGACCAAACACAAACATTTATTGCCATAGAATATTTAGGATTCGCACGAATTGAAACACATAACGAGAATTGTAGTGGAGTTACAAAACTATCAATTAATTATACGTTTGCAGGAAACTAAAAGTTACTTATGAAAATAATTATTAAATCATTCCAAGAAGTATTTTCATACAGTAAATAAAAAAATTATAACTTTTGCCAATAGCAATAAAATTCAAATTTTCTGGGTTATGCGCATGTACAAGTAGAAATAATTATTACATATTAAAGAATTTAAAGACATATCCTGACAATTTGAACAATGCTTCGTTCATATTATAAATGTATTAAAATGTAACACACAATCTATGTCAATTTTTATTGAAGCAATTACAATATTCTATTTGTTCTAATGATGGGCATAACCGAATTATTTTAATAACCGGTTAGCCACTGCTCAGGGGATCAATCAGGTCATGACTCGAGCAGTTGCTACTCTCGTCATCACCCGGTATACACTTTAGGGCTATCCCTTATATAATGCCACTAATTATTATTAAAAAAATGGGGTACTAAAGCAAAGTGTGCTTTCAAAGGTACAAATATACATCTTCATATAGTGTTTTATTTATAAAAAAAAACGTACGTGTAAGTACTTCCAATTTTATTTCGTAAGTTTTAACCGAGACGATAAACTGGTTGCGGCAAGTCGTAGATATAAATTTCGAACCAGTTCATTGGTCCTATTTATCATCCATCCCCTAGTACTCGTCAGTTGCATTAAAACACCGATGCTGAGTTCCAAGTAATAATGTCACAACTCGAGTGCAAAATAACCGGGTAGTCAGTTTTGTCAATGCAAGTGACGAGTACCAGGGGACGGATAATGAAGTACGACTAGTGCCAGTTCGCACTTTAAATCTCCTATTTACGGCGGTTAGTTTGTCGAGTCGGTAAACCATATATATAATACTACTATATTGCGTGTGTTGTATATTGATAATGTGTAATTTTTCGTCCCAACTAAGAGAGCTAGAATTGGAGTATTGCCTGTTCTGCGCATGTGTCGACTCAAAATGGTCATTTTGAAATTTACGAAATGACAGATAAACAGAAAACATAATTATAACCTCTGATTTAAATTGACATCTATAACTATAATATTACTGAAAGCATACGCAAAGTTGTGTTTTATTGAATTCAGTTTTGTGCAAGTTTATTTCATCGGTGAATTTGTAGAATTACTCAGAAAATACGAGGTAGAATAAATAAACGATTTCAGTGAATTATTAAAAGAAAAACTTGTGAAGTTATAACTTCTGCGTTGATTTTTACGTGCTTACTGGAATATGTGAAATTATATTATTAAATGTAAATACCGGTCCTTCCATTTCGACTAACAGAAAAGATTTTGACAAGAAAAACTTGTGAACTTATAACTAATACATTGATTTCTATATGTTTATTGGTATATGTGATATTATATTATTAGATGTAAATACCGATCGTTTCATTTCGTCTTATTGAAAATATTTTGAACAGAAAATCTTGTGTACATTATGAGTGTGTGCGTATTGATGTGTGTGCAATTATTGAATATAAATACTGCTCTTTTTATTTTGACTTACAGAAAACACATAAATTAATGTTTTATATACACAATCGAATATATTCAGGTATGTTTTATATGTCAGATTGTATTATATTTCAACATATACTTTTACTTGTATTTTTAAGCTTAAGAATGCAAATAAAATTACTAAAATTACTGTATTTAATATTTTGGCTATATGTAAGAATAAAACATCTATTTTATATTTGTCTATGTACATTATTCAATATAATGTCGCATAATCAACATTGTACAAAACTAATTAAATTCCTGTATTTAATTTTGTGTCGAGATATACACTGAACATGAATGTTTTAGCAAAAGTCGTGGAATTAATTACCATTACATTTTTGTGATTGAATATAATAATTATTGTTAACTTTTTTTTTAAATCTAGAATGATTAAGCCATTCATGAAAATAAAAACGTGATAGTGTTAATTACGCCCATATGGTAGCAAAGAATATAAACAAACAATTACCAACTCTGATACACTTGAATTTCTTTAGTGTCTGTAATAGCATATTTGTAATCAATACATTTTTCTTTATGTCTATGTCTCATAAACTGAGATGAGTAGAAATGAGACTTGCAAATAATTTATATTATTGCTTGTAAAAAAAGTATGTTGATGTTGTATTTGATTCAATAATTACATCAATGAGCAAAGTTCAATTTCAACTTACGAAGTAAAAAATTAAATTTTATTTTATTTATGTTCGGAAATCTATTTTGTATATACTTTCTTGGAATTAAAACAAAACAAAAATTATTATGAAATATAAATATTTGTATAAATTAATAGATTCATACAAATTTATAAAATGATAAAAAAGATTTAGAGAATGTAACAATATCATAAAAACAGGAATACTGTTTGATGCCGTGCCTATCTTGCCGTCCATAACACTGCACTATTTACTTCCACAATGTTGGGAAAAGTTCAGAAGAACTCATCACACATTGTTTTGGCAAAATCCAAAATGAATATTATCTTTATACTGTACCATCTACAAGTTCTTTTAAACTAAAACATATTTTATTGGAAATTTAAATATAAAATACATTCTATATGTGCTTGATTACAATTTAGTGACAGATATTACGATACATATTTAGCAAAGTACAAATTAGAAAAAAACACTTCACTATCTTATAAATAATGTGTTCATCCTTCAAGTTATTTTCACAATCAGTGATGCATCATAGCATTAATTCCAATAACCGGCCCAATCTCTTCTCAAAATACCCAATCTCGGCATATTATTATCTCATATCATATGGGATCTGTGGATTCCGTGATGGACATGTCAAAATTCTTCAACTTTCTATGAACACATGTATGTTCTATTAGATATATATCAAAAAAATTAGAAGGTTGTGGCAAAAAGATCGGTACGTGTCTCTTCTAAGAGGTTTAATAGAAGCCTTTTTATTATGAGCAATTCAAATATTTTAATATGTAACATAATAATATAATTATCTAATTCATGTAAAATTTACTGTGTTCTTTCTGTACATTGCTCCGATATAGATGAGAGTAATTCTAGAATACAAGAATACCACAATATCTAATTCATTATTATTCTTGTATGTTGAGTTGAATAATTTAGGTGTTGTTATTATATCACAAATTTTTGTACATGCCATATAGAGGTGTTTTTCTTTCTGTTCAGGATATCCCATCATAATATATTCAAAGAAACACAGTTGCAATGCAATTGAACTGATTGCGGGTTTTACTTAATTAATTTACAATATTTACGATAACAACCACAATTCGTACAACTTTTGACAAATATACTTCTTCAGTATGATCGTTTGTTTGTCTGTGATTTGCACATGATGCTAGGACTATATTTCTTCATTCATTAAGGGAAATTAAATTATTTTTCCATTTTGAAAAGGCACAATTATTAATTATAAAAGAGGTTTGTCGATTTTTAAACTATTTATACTTGTTTGACGATGTACAAACAATAATTAAATATTTATAGTAATGAATCTATGTGATAAACAAACAGACCTAAATTTGAAAAATTATTTGTAACGCATGCGTAGTTTGGACAAAGCTCCAATAAAACGGGATAGCACCATATGTTTTATTTCACAATGTTGGAGCGAAGTTTTCCTTGTCTACACGCGATATAGTAGTATTATATATATGCGGTAAACCCATCATATCATATATTTGTTAATGACCAAGTAATGCTGAGGGTTTGTTCGGTTGAAACAAAAAACTTGAGCGCTTCTGGTGTTTGAAGGAAGAAGTTGTAATTTAGCGGCAAATTCAAATGGCCATTGGAGATTACTTTTGCATATGATTTATAAAAATCAACACGCTTGGTAGTACGCCCAGATTTTTTTTTTGTTCATTGACACAGGATATAACTGCAACTCTTGCAACAATAAACAAAAAAATGCAGGTCTTGTGACTTGTAGTGTAAACTCAAAATTACATTTGAATTTTTTAATAGTGTTGTTCTACAAAAAACATACAAGTTTTAGACTTACTAAGCTAAATTAAATTATTCCCAAGTTTGTTTAGATTAAGAAATTATATATATTCATTTTTACTACGAAGAAATTGCAAAATAAATTTGACAAAATAAGTAACTCATACTATACCTAGATTCTAAATCTTACAATCCTACAAACAGTTGTCAACATAGCAAAAAATTAATAGCGGAGAATCATAATTCTTTCTCGCGGACTATTTGAGTCGACTTTCAGAACGACATTAAAACACTACAACAAAAAAGCTTCACAAAACAATTTGATAAAGTGAAAAATACATTACGAAACAAAATTGATGTCTTGGTAAAAAAAAACACATTTCCAACAACTTCAAAACTAACGATAATAATAAACACCAATTGCAGATCTAGTAATGGAACACATTGAAAGCTCTCTATTAGGCTCTCTAGACTACAAACCCACCTTTTTCAAAAGATATGTTGACAATATCATAGCCTGCATTCCTAAGAATAAAATTGAGTACAGTTTATATATGTATAACTCTTTTCACAACAAACTTAAGTTTACGACCGAGATTGAAACCAATGACACTATTTGTTTGTGTGTTATATGTGTGATTTGACAATGTAAATATCTGGAAAACAGATCTGCTACAATAAAGAATATTATTATTATTATTATTATTATTATTATTATTATTATTAACTTCCTTGACCTACAGATCTCACACAATACACAAGGAACTATGTTCACAAATTGTTTCAGTAAACCCTTCATTCAGATACATTCATTACCAATCAAGTACACTAGCATCATTAAAAAAAACTGATCAACAATTTTACAGACCTGGCTATAAAGCTTTCCTACCCACGGTTTCGAAAAGACAACATCAACAAAATAGAAACAGTACTTTCAGAGAATAAATACCCAACAAGATACATTAATAGAACGATAAAAAACAGAATCCATGCAACACACAACAACTCACACAATCCTAAGAAACAAAATAAATATATCACTCTACCATACATCCGACAGTTATAAGAAAATATCAAACGCACTCTGGAACTAGGGTTTCCAGATCCCGGGACCAAAAAGGTCTACGAGACTTTGGGACTTAATTCTATGTCCTGGTGCTAGTCCCGAAAGTCCCGATTATAGTCCCGAAATCGAGATACATTTTATTAATTGCGCTAAGAAAACAAAAAAAAAGTGATTTAGTATTTTGTATTATAATATTAGGTATTGGGCTTTAGCAACAGTAAAAAGCAAGAACAAAAAATATTATAAAAATAACATGAACAATGAACACTATACACTATCGTAAAGAAAAAAAGAAAAAACTATTCCATTAAATTATAGAAGTAGAGATTATTTCATAAAATAACAAAATAGATATTATTTTTCAAAATATGACTTGTGCGCTACAAGTGCATATAAAGATAAAACTTCTAATTTTGACCGAAGTTTTGTTGCAAACAATCCAGCCACTGAAAGTGCCCTTTCAGATTGAACGCTTGTAGGTGGTATAGTTAGCAAAATTTATGACATAATTGGAGATTCTGACCACGACAATGACCATTTTCAAAAAGTGCCATTTCGCCTTTGATTATTTCAATTAATTCATTTGGATTGGCTTTAGCTGATGATATTGGTACTGCTCCTGTGGACACAGACATTGCACTTTCTAAACTGTTCCATCGGGTTTTGTAATTTACAATAAGATTTAGTTCCTGGCTATGTTTTTCTTTCACATAGTTCTGCAGAACAGAGTTTTTTTAATGGAGAGCGGCGGAATAATTTGAACAATTTTTCCTACTTGGGTTAGTGCTTGAATGTTCCAATCCTTTGTTAAATGAAAAGATACTTGTTCATAATCTTGAACTAACTCAAGAGCCTCTTCTTCAATATTGTCATTGTCATAATCATCCCGGCCACTGCTACAATCAACATTATCACTACTATCACCATCATTGTCAAAATTTGGTTCTGGTATTTTTTGCATATTTTTAGAATATGATGGCAATAACAACAAGTTGACTGCCATGAACAAAGCACAGTTGCTGGAGAGCCTATGTTAATTATCCCAATTTCACCATTACACTGACACCATCTGTTGTGACAGGCACAACGTCGTCTTTCAAGGTTTATCTAAATCGTTTAAGGTTTGTTTCAACAAGCAGGCATAGATGCTTTAGCAGGTACTAGTCCTACATTCCAATTTTTAACGCATTGCTCATCTAAAGATCCATGAATGTTATTGATATTGATATATCGTTTGTTGGTGTGGACGTCCATTCATTGAATGTTAAACTGGAGCAACGACCGTTTTGCCGTAGGACTTTTATTTCATTGGCGAAATTGCCGAAGACCTCTTCGCAATACATTAAAGCTCTATTTTTTATTGTTGATGGAGATCTTGGTAAATTTAGAAATCCCCTTGCCTCCAGTCCTTTTCTTAGATCCCTAGACGTAATAAAAACTCTGTATGGGAGTCCATCTAGTGCTGCCATTTGAGCGATGACCACATCTAAGAGTTGTCTTCCTGGTTTGGATTTACTAGGAAATAAACCATTAGTTTTCTTTTTTTTTTGTACCATTTGGAAAGAATAAAATAGGAAGGAAGAGGAGTTTCCCTCTTCGTTGATGCCAACAATTTCGACTTGAACAGCGTGGGCGTGGGCGACATTTGCTTCTGATACTGATGTCTGAGTTGGCTGTACCGCATTTTTTTTGTGCGCTACATAGTGCTTGTTTCGTCGAGCCATCTTTAGTCATAATAATTTTATGGGGACATAATTTACATTTCCCCATTTGTTGTTTATCCTTTGATATTAAAAAGTGTTGCCATATTAACTTTGGATCGGTATTTATTTTTGAGTGTATCGTGAAGTGTCAAATCAAAATTCATTTTAATTGAAATGCTGACAGATGATGTGCAGTTACTAAAAATTATATTTAACATTTTTTGTCCAGAAGTTTATTACCATTAACATACCTAAAATTATTTGACGGGCATAAGCACGTATGTAGTACATGCTATACCATAAATACCGTTTCGGGACTTTTGAGGTTCCGGGATTTCTCTGTGGTCCCGGGACCAAAATTCTTTTATGAAATCCCGGGACCATCCCTGGACCGGGCTGGAAACCCTATCTGGAACGTTATGGTATCCAAACCTCAACACAGTTTACAACACAAACAGGAATCTATTCACCATACTTAAACCGAAAATCGAAAAAGCGATTCGACAAAATAAAAAAAGCATCAACAACAGAACCGATATCACATTTTTTCACAAAATGAATTAATGCATTTTTTGGACATCTCTGGTGTAAATTTAACCAATTTATTACAACTTGATTACATAAACAAAGTGATCTACATCATAAAACATATCATAAATGTATTTAAAGTGTACCAACGTATATTATGTATTGTTATTGTGTTTTTACTATTTGTTTTTATCCACACTGACAAATATATGAAAAAATTCATGTTACGTTTTAATCTAAATTATTCATGTTCAAATACGCGCGATGTGCAATGGCGATACCGTGTACTGAGAGAATTAAATTCTTAATTCACTCTAAAGGAAACATATAAATATGTTTCCTTCTGTATCATAGAGTGAATTAAGAGATTAATTCTCTCATGCTTGCAAAGATCACTTCGGTTTGTATAAATACACAAATCGAAGATTAGACGGAAGGTCTGGTTTCATTATCGGACTGATGAGCCTAGGCGAAACTAGCATGTTAGTCATCGATAATGAAATTACACTTTTCCATAAGTTCATTAATTAACTTAAAGAAAGCAAGCCGCTAATTTCAAGAAATCTGCTCGCATGTATATAGATATATATGATAATTAAACGGTCAACGCAGAGGTTTTCAGCATGATAAAAATTTGTACATATATTTAAAGTTTAAGGTATCCTTGTTTGGCATGCATCAGATATTTAGTATGCAATACATTCGGTGTTATCATCGCAATTTGTGCTTTTTAATTAAGATATCAATTAATTGGGGGCAATCGCTAGGCAAGCGCACGACACCGCCATCACAGAGATTCGTAAGTTATAAGTATAGTTAGCATTATTTGTGTGAGAATGTTAGATGATCGTCTTTGGTGAACCAGGACCGTCCAATTGACCCACATGATTGTTACGCGACAGCCCTACTCCTATTTTTACATTACCTATTCTTTTAATTGTGCAATTTCCGTTGATATTGTTGTTTGGTGTTATTGAATGCACGTTTTTGATATATCAAGATCGGTTGATGATACTAAATAGATAATAGCGATGGTTCTATACTTAGTTGTTTACATTTTCACTTTTATACATTTCATTGTTTTTTGTATGACATCTTGTTAGTCATTGAAACTTTTTAGATGACTGCTTGCTGTCAACTTGTCATTGTATAGTGCCGCTACACCATGATGAATATTCCCTTTTAATACAATTCTTGTTTATTCGGCAAAGAATTTTAATATATGGGGTTATCATAAAGTAACTTATTATAACTTTTTAACAAATCAAGCTAACAACAAAAAGTAAACGAAATCTAGTTGCCTAAGGAATGGGATTTGTTGTATCTATGGAAAACAAAAGCGTTGTCATGACAGTTGTTGACACAAGTGTTAAAAGTAAATCATTCAATTTGGAGTTTATTTTCAAATTACTCAAGTAAACGTAAAGTTTTAACGACTCAAACTGTAATAGCATGGACCTACGAACAAGAATTGGTTTAGTTCAGTGTTATTATGAATGCGGCAGAAATTACACAGCTGGATTACGAAGGTTTCGCACGAGAATGGGTTTGAGAGCGGGGCCCTGTCGTATGAAAGCGTACCGCAATTTGATACAAAAATTTGAAAGAACAGGTTCGGTAATTGACCTTCCGAGATCAGGAAGACCAAGCATTAGTGATGTCCAAGTTGCAGAGGTTCTTCACGAAAATCAGGACATAGCCAGAGGTAATCCACTAGCAATCAGCAGTGCAAATGCGATATCGAAGCGATTGCAAATGCCGTACACCACGGTCTGGAAAATTTTACGCAAAATTCTCAAAATGCTGTTTGAATTAAAGGAGGCAGATTTGGCTAGTAGGTACGATTTTTCTTTGCGATTATTGGCTCAGATGGAAATTGAACCCGAATGGTTATCCCGTATTTTATGGACAGATGAGGCACATTTTTCTCTGAATGGTGGAGTCAATACTCAAAACTGTAGAATCTGGTCTGCAGAAGATCCACAAGTAATTGTTCAAGAAGGTCTTCATGACAAGAAAGTCACCGTTTGGTGCGGTTTTACAGCTGATTTTATCATTGGTCCATATTTCTTCGAAGAGCTACAGAATGGAGAAGCCGTATCTGTAACTGTTAACGGTGAACGATACTTGCAAATGTTAAGAGATTATGTTATTCCACAGCAGCAAGACGAGCACCACAGAATTGAAAACATGATTTTTATGCAGGATGGAGCACCTCCGCACATTTTCCGACCAGCTAAAGAATTTTTAACTAACGTTTTTCAAGATCGCGTTTTAAGCAGACATTTTGCAAATTCATGGCCACCAAGATCACCTGATCTTAACCCAGCGGACTACTGGCTGTGGGGTCATTTAAAAAATTTAGTGTTTAGAAGAAGACCAACAACGCTACAAGAATTAAAAGACAATATTACGGAGCAAATTGGTGCAATTCAACCAGAAATGTTAAGAAATGCAGTGTACAATTTAGAGGAACGGTTGCTGATTTTACAAGATCAAAATGGAGGAAATATTGAACATTTGCGGTAACTGGGTTTGGGCATACAAAATCCCATTATTTAAACAATTAAATTTCGTTTAGTTTTTGATATTACCTTAATTTGTTAAAAAGTTATAATAAGTTAAAGTATATCCCTTACTTTATAACAACCCTATATTTTACTAATTGCCAGTTTGCTCCTTGATTTACTAATACTGAAACATTTATGTTGAGTTGTTACATCATCTGTCATAAAAATAGTGTAGAAGCTGAAAGGATGTACTTGAAGCTGTATCCTGGACAGTGCTCGTACGTACAGAAATTTGGTAACTAATTTAAAAGAACATAGTTTGTTTTTAAAACCTACTAGAAATCCGAAATTAATGAATGAAGTGCAGAATTAAATGTATTCCTATCTGTTATTGAAAATCCATTAATATCTGTTAGATAAAGATAAATTGAACATTTGGATGGATTTTAAAGCGCCACAAATACCACCTGTATAAGTACACCATTCTACAGGGGCTTAGAGATGGAGATCAAGAGAGATTACAAGTTTGCCAATGGTATGTTAACCAATGTGAGATTTTATGGTCTAAAAGCAGATTTACAGATAATGGTCTCTTCAATAGACATTACAATGTTCACTCTTGGGACAGAGAAAGTCGCCATCTAGTGAGATGCCCACAATTCAAACGTAATCAACGAATGTCTTAATAATCGGTTCCAAATTCGTGGATTGCTTATCGAAGACCGATTTTATGGCCACCTAGATCTCCAGACTTAACGATATTGGATTTTTTTGTTTGGGGACACGTAAAAGATCGGGTGTACGTTCAAACATTTGACAATTCCAAAGATCTCCGTGAAGCTGTTTTTGCAGCATTTGGTAGCATTAAAAAGCAAAAACTACGCGGTGCCATTACATCGACACTACGCAGGGCACAATTATGTCTAGAACGGGATGGTCAATTGTTTGAACATCTTTTATAATTATTTTCTTTTTCTATTATTATCATTATTATTATTATTTTCCTTTATTATTGTTATACATTATTATTATTATTATTGTTTATTATTTGTCGATTTCTCATGTATCACGACTTACTTATTGTTGAGTGTTTAATAATATATATATTTTTAATATACAATTTTTTTGTTGTTTTTAAAATAAAGGGGATAAAACACACGTTCAATTCTTTCAAATCCGACTTGACTTTCAAAAGAACTAAAGTTAAGGGTTAAAATTAAAAAATGGAAAGAGCAAGAAAAATCCAAGTCGATATTTAAAATTCTGCATAAAAAGTGCATCAAGACAGTGCAAATAAAAGTTATGTGTCTACGAAAACAAAAAATGAGGTGTGACCACCACACGACTTTCTTATACATACGTACGAGCGTTTCAAATCATACAATTTTAAAAATTATTTTAAACAAAAATTTTTCAAAATCCTATTCTAAGTACTTCCAGCCTCTTAATAAATCTCTACAAGATATATACTTTGTGAGATATTTGCAAAAAATGCTACACGCTAAGAGTAAAAGTATTACATCCGGTACGAATTTTGAATTTGCGTTTATACAAAAAATATTCCAAATCCAACTCTAAATAGTTTTATGCTTTTGACAAATATATATAGAATGCATAATTTACGAAATGTTTGCAAAAATCGCTATTCGATAAGAGTAAAAGTGGTACTTTCGGTCCGAATTTAGAAATTTCATTTATACAAAAAATATTTCAAATCCAAGTCTAAATACGTTTCTACTCTTGACAAATATATACAGAATGCATATTTTACGAAATATTTGCAAAAATCGCTATTCCATAAGAGTAAAAGTGTTACTTCCGGTCCGAATTTTGAAATTTCATTTATACAAAAAATATTTCAAATCCAACTCTAAATGCTTTTGTGTTCTTGACAAATATATTATATAGAATGCTGTAACAGTGCGGTTCCCAGGGTCACGTCACCGTGCCTCACCCACCGGCCAATCGCCAAGAATGGAAGGAAGAGGGGCGCGTAAGAAAGCGTCAGTAGGTTTTCGAAGGTTGTGCGAGAGACATTTGCATCGTTGTATTCGTTAAAATATTAATAATAAAATAAAGCATTTAAACAAACTTTACTGTGTTTGAAATGTTAAAGTGGCGCTCAACTTGTGGCTCGAAACATATAGTTTGATATAAACGAATAGGAACCTGCAAGTGTTTTGGTATTAGTTAGTGAGTACCTAGAATTTATATTCTAAAAGTGTGAACCTTAGAACGCAGTAGATTGTAAGCAGTATTAGGAAATTATAGCACGATAACAGTAAGTTGCATAAAGTGCGTTTACATAAAGTGGATTTGAGCACTGCTGTTTTGTCTGGTTTTGTTTGCTTACAATTAGCTCGTAATAAATAGATTGTGATACGACTACTAATAGATGAAAATTACTTGAAACAGTACTACAACTGTAAGTGAATACTGAATATTAGAAGCGACTTGATCAACCTTTGGTGAGTTATTTTTTAAATTTAAAGTGGAGCATAATAGTAGATACTGGTTGCGCAACAGAGATCAAGCTGGTAAAATGGCGGATCCAGTAGTAATGACTAATGAACAATTACGACAGCTCATTCAAAGTATACAAGCAGTAAATATAAATACTCATGCAGTGCCGAGTGGCAATTTTGCTAGTTGCCAGTCGAGGTATGACGGTTCGAGGAATTCTGATGCAACTGCCTTTATAGATGCTATAGAAATTTATAAGAATTGCATGAATATTTCTGATGAAAATTCTCTTCGTGGACTGCCAATGCTTTTGGATGGCTTCGCTGCTTCGTGGTGGCAGGGTGTTAAGGATTCTGTAACTACTTGGAATGATGCTCTGGCGCTATTGCGTACGACTTTTGGCCCAAAGAAACCACCTCATCGAATATATAAAGAACTGTTTGCCACCGAGCAAGATTCGAAAACACCTACCGATGTGTTTGTTTGTAAATCACGTGCTCTGCTTGCACAGTTACCCAAAGATACCCTTAAAGAAGAAATTCAGTTAGACATGGTCTACGGATTATTACATAGACGTATTAGAGAAAAAATTTTGCGAGAAAAAATCAAAACTTTCACTCAGCTTTTAGAACAAGCCCGTGTAGTAGAGGAAGCGTTTCCCGAGGAAGTCATGTTTGGCAGTAATAAAGTAGAGGACAAGCGTCAGCGATGCAATTATTGCAAAAATTATGGCCATTTGAGAAATGAATGCCGCAAATTAAACGCGAAACAGAATGAATCTGCGATGCCCTCACCATCAACTTCGGCGAAAGTTACGACAACTTCTTCGCAACCTGTTGCCCGTGAGACAGCTCCGATTTCATGTTTTGGATGTGGAAAGCCTGGATACGTGAAGAGCAACTGTCCGTCGTGTCAAGCACCTAAAGAAGTGTCGTTGGCCGAGTTCTTTTCCATCAGCACGGATTCTCACGTAGCAATAGTGCCACGTGCGCGACCAGTGCTGTTTGTTGACATATTAGGCTCTTATGGACGTGGTTTCATAGATTCTGGTGCAAAATTAAGTGTTGCAGGACGCAAGTTATATGAAATATTGCTAAATAAAAGACAATCATTCACAAGTGATGTATTAACCATGAGGTTGGCTGATGGATCTTGTAAGCGTGAATATGTATTAATCACAAAGGTCGTGGTGCAGTTGAAGGAGCGCAGTATTCCTACCACTTTTGTCATACTTCCCGAATCTGACAATTATACCTTGTTTGGTATAGATTTTATACAAGACGCCAAGATAGTCATCAATGCTGCCCAACAATCATGGCATTTTGCTGATCAGCCAAATGTGGAATATGACCTGAGTTTCGAAATACCTGAAGATTACCAAATTGTTGGACTAAATTCTATAAGTGCTTTGCGCGCTGAGGAAGGTAGTATGTTAGTTGATGTGGAAAGGTCTCGTTTAGATGCGTTACTATCAAGGAGCGAAGACATCTTTAGGCCAGGGGGAGAAGCAACACCCTATGCGGATCATCGCATAGACACTGGTGACCACCCACCCATATCAGTACCACCTTATCGTATGAGTCCTAAGAATAAGGAAATTCTGAAGAAAGAAATAGATCGGATGATGGAGGAAGGAATTATAGAAGAGTGTGAATCACCGTGGGCCGCACCGGTTGTGTTGGTGCCGAAGAAATCCGGTGATGTGCGAGTATGTGTGGATTATCGTGGTGTGAACTCTATAACTTTGCCAGACGCTTATCCATTACCACGAATGGATGATCTTCTTCATACTGCGAAAAGAACATTTTATATGACGACAATGGACTTAAGAGCCGGTTACCACCAAGTGAATGTGCGTGAGTGCGATCGTGATAAAACAGCGTTCGTATCACCATTCGGAACTTTTCGTTATCGTCGTATGTCGTTCGGCCTTCGTAACGCGCCAGCGACGTTTCAGCGACTGATGGACCGTTTTCGTAGTGGACTTGGTGATGTTCTGATATTGGCCTACTTGGACGATTTAATTATATTGTCATCGACTTTCGACGAACATATTAAAGACTTGGACCTTGTATTTTCCCGCTTACGACAATTTAAGCTTAGAGCCAATCGAAACAAGTGCAATTTCGCGTGTTCTAGTATCAAATATCTCGGACATTTAATAACCCCAAATGGAATTCAGGTTGATCCTGAAAAGACTGCTGCAATAGCTGACATGGCTGTTCCCAACAACGTAAAACAAGTATTATCATTTCTTCAAACTTGTTCTTGGTATAGACGTTTTGTTCCCCAATTCGCTGACATATCCCGTCCATTGAGTAATCTTACAAAAAAAAATGCAAAATGGGAATGGGCAGCGACGCAACAAACTTCTTTTGAAACTTTGAAGAGACTACTAGTTGAACCTCCTATTTTGCTGCAAAATAATCCTGAAGAGCCTTATATCCTAAGAACGGATGCCAGTGGTTACGCACTGGGTGCTGTACTACTTCAAGGCGAGGAAGAAGATGAACATCCTATTGAGTACGCAAGCCGACTTCTCACGCCGGCAGAACGTAACTATTCGACAACTGAGCGCGAGGCTCTCGCTGTCGTTTGGGCTTTAAATAAGTTCCGTGGTTACATAGAGGGATGGTCAGTTCATGTGACCTCTGACCACCAGCCTTTAAAATGGCTAATGACACTGAAATCGCCTACAGGAAGATTAGCCAGATGGGCTCTCCTGATCCAGAATTTTAATTTGAAGATAGACTATATTCCAGGCAAGCGCAATGTTGTTGCAGATACATTATCTCGCCCATCTTGTGCGCATGACAACAAAAGCGATTGCGATGTCTGCAGTATATCCGTTGCACTACCCACTCGTTCTGCTGCCGACATGCGTAAAGGCCAATTGAAAGATCCTGAGTTACTGAAGATTGTCCAATGCTTTGAAGATGTGAGTGCCCACCCCGACGAATATGTGAAGTGGACGGAGAGAGGTTATCTCATGACTAATGGCGTTCTGTATAGGTATTGTCCGGAGGGAGAGAGTGAAGAAGCCTTACTTGTGGTTCCTACCCAGGAGCGAACACGCGTGTTGAATGAGTACCATGACGCCCCTACTGCTGGTCATTATGGTATAGAACGTACAATACAACGTATCGCCAGCCGATACTATTGGATCGGTATGCGGCGCTATATTACGGATTATGTAAAGAAATGTATTGATTGCCAAAGATACAAAGCTGCTAACCTGAAGCCAGCTGGACTTGTTCAAACACCAATCTATGCCCAACGTTTCGAAGTGATATCTATCGATTTGTTTGGACCCCTTCCTGAGACGGCGACCGGTGAGAGATGGATATTTATCGTTGAAGATACGTGCACAAAATGGGTAGAACTCTTTGCTTTGAAACAAGCTACAGCTGAGGAATGTGCCCGAGTACTTATAAATGAGATCTTCATGAGGTATGGAGTTCCACGGAAGATGGTGAGTGACAATGGCGTTCAATTTGTAGGAAATGTAATGCAAAAAGTGGCCTGTTGTATGGGAGTGAAGCAGAGCTTAATTCCCGTGTATCATCCTCAGGCGAACATGGTAGAACGAAAGAACAGAGACCTAAAGCCCCGACTAGCAATACTTGTTGGCAATGATCATACCGCATGGTCGGAGAACCTAACAGCGATTCGCTTCGCTATGAATACTAGCCGAGGTGAGACCACCGGCTATAGTGCAGCTTACTTAACTTTTGGCCGAGAATTACGAACGCCGGATGACGTAAATCATGATCTGCGAGCTATTGTACAGACAGAAAATTTCATCCCGGAGATCACCCCATATTTGCAGAGAATTGCAAATACTCTACGTGACGCTCGTGACACACATGAAAAGCAACAAGACCGTCAGAAGGTTTATGCAGACTCCCGCAGGAGGGACGTGGCAGGGTATAAACCAGGTGACCTCGTCCTAGTTAGCACACATCAGCTTAGCAGCGCTGCTGCACAAAGGACTACGAAATTTGCGCCGCGCCGAGATGGACCTTATACCGTCATTAAGAGGATATCCCCAACAACCTATCAAATAGCTAATCCCAATGACTTATCTGTGTCAATTGGCTCTTATCATGTTTCAGCACTGACCCACTTTGAGGGACCAGCGGACAGTTGTCCTGTGGTTCCCATTCGCAAGAGAGGAAGGCCTAGCAAAGGAAAAGCCACCACTCCTTCTGGTACCTCGTCGGGTCGCCGTCGGAACCAGAGGGGGAGACTGTAACAGTGCGGTTCCCAGGGTCACGTCACCGTGCCTCACCCACCGGCCAATCGCCAAGAATGGAAGGAAGAGGGGCGCGTAAGAAAGCGTCAGTAGGTTTTCGAAGGTTGTGCGAGAGACATTTGCATCGTTGTATTCGTTAAAATATTAATAATAAAATAAAGCATTTAAACAAACTTTACTGTGTTTGAAATGTTAAAATGCATAATTTACGAAATATATGCAAAAATCGCTATTCGATAAGAGTAAAAGTGCTACCTCCGGTCCGAATTTTGAAATTTTTTTTATTCAAAAGATATTGAAAATTAAGTTCTAAATATTTTTATACTCGTAACGTAGCTGTCTAAAATGCATGACTGATTTTCGATAAGAGTAAAAGACCTACTTCCGGTAGGAATTTCGATAAACTTTTAATAAAATTCTTCTGAAATTTATTTTTAGTATATATGAATTCTTTACAAATTTGTGTAAACTTAGTAGTTGACGAATAATTGGCAAAATTCGACTTTTTCACTGAAGTAAACTACTACTTCCGGTCTGCCGATTTTACTGAAAATTTAATTAGATCTCAAGAGGGAGATTATATTCCTAAATATAAAATTTGGAATTGATACCTATAGCGGTTTTACCGTTATCGTGGTCACACACAGAGAGACACACACACACAGAGACATTTTTTAAAAATCACTTTTTCGGTATCAGGGGACTTCAAAACGTGAAAATCTGCAAAAATCTCGAAGTCGAAAATTTTCATCATCACAATACTTCCAGATACTACGTATAAGAAAGTAAAGAGTTATAACATGGAGACGAAAGTTGACAATTTTCTTTTTCGGGCTATGAGTCCTGAAATACATAGAAATTTGGAAATTGGAGGAAATCATATAATTTCACTTATTATTAGGAATAATTCATCTAATTAACCGAACCTGTATCTTATACCGGGTTATTTTTTTAAATCTTGACATAGGGTAACTTTTTTATTTGCAAAGATAGACCTATGGTTCCTGAAGCAAAGTTTTAGGAATTAGTCCAAATAAGAAAAATGTGTGGAAAAAATAAACGCGTTGTTGCCAGATTGGGCGCTATTTCAGAGAAACATATTTTCTTAAATGGCAACACTGCATTTTTTTAGCAATTTCTAATACATCATGAGATTCTAGACAAAACAAAAAGAGTACAAGTTTTTGATTGGAGTGGCGGTTTACGAGCTAATAGTGCCTAAACTTAATTTATTTTCCAACATTAAAAGTATAGCAATAGTAACAAAAACTAGCTGTCCATCAATCTCTTGGAGCTTGAATCGCCTTTCGCGTCCGCTTACAGTTTTATTACAGTTCCCTGTAAAACGCCAAAAAAATAAATTTTGATTTTCTAAACTTTTGGCACACCTTGTATAGACGTATATTTTTGTCCACGATCCACTGTCACGGTGACAGGTGGAACGACAATTTAAAGCATTTTAACGTCAGTCTGACTTTTCGTTGTTGTTTTTTTGAAATTTAGATGCTATCTAGCGTAATACTAAGACTTGACACTAAAAGATTCATAGTGTTATTAGTTTTACACAATGAAAGGACTAAATCATTATTAAAAAAGTACTATCAGATTTATTTTAGTTTTGCATAATTTGACCTGTCAAATATCATGGCCCACAAACGTCAATTCTGGGCTGTAATATTTAATAATAGTCATACATCTTTTGACATACCTTTTGAGCTTTGTTATAATGCAAATTTGTAAACAATGCATGCCCATTACACAGAAGAATCAAGTTTTAAATAAAATGTTGGTATAGAATAGTATGACTTATTAATTTTATTTATAATGGTGAATTTATAACTGGCTTCCATATTAATAAATTAGTTTCATTTCCCTGTTCTGAAATTGTTCCTGTCAAAGTGAGTTTGCAGTGGCATTGAGTCGTCGCCTGTAGATCGTGCTCTGGCTATGTCGGTTGCTGAGAGGATCCTATTATAATTTAAATATTTAGTAGTGACGCTGGTCGTTGAAGTAAAAACAATAACCAAAAATAATACAGACCGAAGTGGGAATATCTGTGTAAACATTTTGCTTACACACACTGTAAAAAGAATATAATTCGTAATTGTTGGATCATTTTGTGATTCTTATTAAGTATTTAAGGAAAAATAACACAAAAAGGTAGTTCATGATTACAACCAATCCATCGAAATAAGAGCCACCAGCCTGGGACACGATCATCATGAACCATCATCAGAATGTTTGATTAACAATTTGCTTTAATGGTGTATTTTCAAACATATCCCATTAAATGATTGAATGCTGACCATACTTCAAACTTTCTACTGACAATCAAATTATTTAGTAGTAGTAATTGTTGAATTAAGCTGGAATGTTTACTTTAGTAAATTGAATAGTTACAAAACAATTGTCATTACATTGGAATTTGATTCGTCTGTCACCTAGTAATAATCATATAAATCATATTTTAAGGTAATTGTCAAATATATAGGCAAAACTAAAATGGATCTGATAGCACTTTTCTCATTAATATTTTAGTCATTTTGCTGTATAAAATTTGTAATTTCATATCTTTTTGTGTCAAGGCCTACAATAAATATTGATGGAGCTTAAAAACATGAACAATGAAATATCAGACAGATGTCAGAGTGTTTAACCTTTTTTTTTTAAATAATTGTCATCATGAAAGCAGTTCAGATTTCATCACGAACTGAAATCGATTGATCGTTTTGACGCTTTATAACCTGCAATTAAATTTTTGTGAAATTGCCAACATTAATCAAATGTCAGATGGATTTTTTCTGACAATTCTGACGTTTCCTGTAACATTTAAGCCACCTAACGTGAATGTTGAGTTGACCAACATTTCGCGTATGCTCTAGTTAAATATATCGGTGTTAAAATGATAATAGATGAGTAAGGATGGCGACATAGATGTGCACTATTTTTTTTTATTTTCGCTACACCCTTTAACTGTTAACTTAATTTTATTTTAATAATATACTATGTTCACCAATTTTGATCAGCATCTGGGGCGTAATGCTTAAATTATTTTTTCTAAGGAAGGGATGCTTTTGTGTAATAAAGTAGATCGCGATTTTAAAGTAACTGATAATTAGTGAATTACCATGTATGATAAATTTTCAAATCGCATTGTCTTTATATGTAGTAGTAGTTCCATTTTTAAAATAGTAATTACATTACCCTTTATATCGTTAAATTACAGGTGATGCATGTATGTATTCGTTTCTTTGAATTACAATTAACGTAGGGCTTCCGGGACAATAGTCAATAGAAATAAATTTATATGACGTTCTTTGCAAATAATCAAGATCATCAATGCTCCATAATGTTTGTCATAAAATGTCGATATAAGTCATCAAGTGCTGATTATTCAATTTACTCCTTCCTCTTTTTTTTTTTATTTAGGACACATGTTTATGAATGAAGACGCATATTAAACAAAATGTCTCTTAGAAATAAATTAAATATTATTGTGACATTTATAATTAGTGGCAAATGAATTTATTTATTAAGACTTTGCCCACAAAGCGAACAACATTTCTATATAATTTACTGAACGATATTTAGAAAAATTTTGTTGACATTCAGGTTTTGTATCAATTGTGTGCATCTAACCCAGGGTGAACGTCGACAAACCAAAAAAAAAAAACCAAGACGGTTCGGTAATTAAATGTTGTTTCAAGTTATTCGTTCTATAAAATTGGTAGTACTATGCCTCGCTTTGTGTCAAGTTTACGATAAAAATTGTGCACAAGTTATTCGTTCTATAAAATTGGTAGTACTATGCCTCGCTTTGTGTCAAGTTTACGATAAAAATTGTGCATACTTCAAATTTTTTGACAGACTGTCATCGTGACACTTATACGACAATGAAAAGTCAGACTGCTGACGTCAAGATGTTTAACCAAATTGCCTTTGCATCTGTCATCCTGACATTAGTTCGTCGTAGTGTATTCGTTCACATATAAACTTGTGAGAACGATATGTCAGACTGACAGTGCTTAACCAAATTGCCTTTCCAATTGTCAAATGAAATTAACAACATAACATGATGAACTTTAACAAAACATGTTTTAAACTTACAGGTCATTGAGAGAATTAATTATTTTTCATATTACGCTTTAATAGTATACTTTGTAAAACACATCGAAAATCTTGTTGGCTCCTAATACCATTTAACCGAAAATGTACTTCTGATTAGTTGGTGCCAACCCGCATAGTCGCATACTTTAAATGCTTGCTTTTATAACTGAATTGATAAACGAAATTACATAAATGCTTATGGGAATTTTATTTGATGTATTTATGTTATTTCGAAGTGTTTCGGACACATCTGACAAATAAAGAAAACTCACTCTATTATTTTTACGTAGAAAGATCGATGAGAAATGTTATTAAATGATCCCATTCGTAAAATGGCTTAAATTTATATAACTACATCTTGAACACTGGTATATTTCCAACATTCTGTTGACATTTAGGTTTCGTATAATTCGTGTGCATCTAACGTAATTTGGCAGGCCCAAAAGGAAAACTCAGATGATTCTTCTTTATTTAGTCTTGCTTCAGTACTTCTTTCGCGAGAAGTGGCGACATTTCGATGACATATATAATGAATAGAGTGTCTTTGTATTTAATATATTTTAATAAAAGATAGCAAAATCGTTATATTTATTACTGTACTTACGTGCGACAATACAGTTTAAGTTTATTTTATAATATCCGTCGGCATTTTGTTCATATATTCATATAGAAAAGAAATAGTAACGATTGATAATAATAACACTAATACGTATCTGAAAGGTACTACGTTTCAATTAAAAATGCACTTTTCCTTCGTAATCTCTTTATTTGTCGGCCTTCTGACATTTAAACTTGACAACCGATCGATGAACGTGAATATATGGTCATTATGTGTGTATTGCACGACTGGTGCTTTCCGCCAATTTTGACGTTTCCCGGCAAATGCCATATCGCGAACTCAAACTGATTTGACGGTTTTGATAATTTATAACCTGAAATTGAAATTTTCGTGCGTTTAACTTAACCTTATCCGAACTTTGAGGTGTCACGGTGATCTGTGTCGATCCACCGCCATCTTAAAATCGAACCTATCCCATATTTTATATTTTACACGTAGGCCTTATGGCAAAATGCTATGATGCACAGTCTTTTTCTGCACATACTAAAATTTTCAAAAACTCCTTTCGGGACCTCGTTCTCTCTTCGGAGACGTGAAAAATAGCCTAAGGCACGTGGGACCGTGGTCCCCGTCACGTGACACTTTCGTTCCCACCGTAGATGGGCCAGGTTCTCAGAAAAGTGTCGCCCCAATTCGTCAATTTTGGAGTATAGCTGTGCCGTTTTAATCGTTCGTGTTAAAAAGAGCGAGACAATTGGCTTTTAGTATATATAATTAATTACCTAACGTTTATTTATTAAAAAAATGTTCGAACTGATTTCGTAACAATGTCAAGTACCTTGCACCCGTTAAATTTGCTTCTATGAAAACATGACCTACCACTCTGTTGTTAAATATGCCATACCAAACATTAACTTTAGGATTGATCTGTTCCCGCCTATTTTCAGCCCAACAAGGATTATTATCAGACCAATATCTGTAATTTTGCCGGTTTACCAAACCGTTTAAATAAAAGAAAGCCTCATCGCTAAATAAGATATAATTTTGAAAATGTTGTAGGCGCTTTTTCTCTAAAAACCAATCGCAAAATTCCAGTCGCCGATCACAATCATCGTTATGAAGTTGCTGTACACTCATAATTTTATAGGGATCCATTTTAAATCAAGATTACACAAAATTTATAGTCATGTTATGACAGCAGGGCGAACATAGCCTCCTAGTTATTCCTTTAATGTTGGAAAATGTATTAAAGTTTTGGCATTTTTGCCTCGTAATCCGCCACTCTAATCAAAAACTTGCATCCTCTTTGTTTTGTCTAGAATCTCATGATGTATTAGAAATTGTTAAAAAATTGCGGTGTTGCCATTTAAGAAAATATGTTTCTCTGAAATAGCGCCCAATCTGGCAACAACGCGTTTATTTTTTCCACACATTTTTCTTATTTTGACTAATTCCTAATACTTTGCTTCAGGAACCATAGGTCTATCTTTGCAAATAAAAAAGTTAGTCTATGTCAAGATTTAAAAAAATAACCCTGTATAATAAGCGAGATTCTCATGCTGGAAATGTTATCGGGGACACGTTGCATATATACATTTTTCTCCAGATCTTCGAGATTTTTTCTATTGAAATTTTCCATCCGACAGCATAACGAACAAAAAAAAAGAATCAAGCAAATATGTCTTTCCTATCGTCAGTTATCATCGAGAGTGCATACAAAAATAATGATTTTTGTAGGTTGTTCGTATTTTCCGACATTCCTTTGTACTGTCCTGATTTTTTTTCCAGGAAACTTTTCCAGGACCACAACGAACAAAACAAAAAAAGAATTACGCATATCCATCGTTTGAATCGTGAGGTATGGTCTTAAATTCTTACAAAAATCTTATCGAAAAGAAGCACCTACAGTTTTCACGAATTTTCCAATATTTCAAGCTACTTCTCCAATTTTTGTTTTCCTAAAAACCTTATTCGGACTATTACTATTATTTTTTAAAAAAAATAATCCAATTGGTCCAACTCTTCTCAAGACGTGCGCTCAACGAATAGCATTAAATTTTTGTTAATATAGATAAAAATGATTGATTCTCGAAGTTCAGGTGGACAAACCCATTTTAGCCTATACAGTAGTAAGCGATCCAAATCCTACAAACTATTATAAACTATTATCTCTACCGACTCAATCCAAATCTTTTTTGGATTTGCGATTCGATGCAGCAGCACTCTTTTATCAATAGTACGACAAAGGACGCATCACTTGATGTACCCCTGACTGTAATTTGTGAGTAGCTGACACTAACAACTGTAACACGTATTAATCACATCTACTATATCTTAATTAACTGTACACTGTAAAAAATTTGCGAGAATGACAGTAACAATAACAATACAGAACATCTGTGGTAAGAACTTAACATCTTTTATTTTATTTTATATTATTGTTTCTTGCTTTATATGTATATGAATGTTTTTCTTTATCTTTATGTGTTATTATATTTTTGTAATGTATGTTTTATTTTTTAACTTTTAAAATATATCGTCACTTAATGTATTTTTTACATACAAATATTGTGAGCATACTGGTGCGGAGCTGGCTTCGGGCGTATACAGTCTCAGCGGCTGAGTTTATTGTCTGCCGGCAGGGCTACACGACTGTACACCGAAGGCGATGCAAGACCTCCTATGTATACGTACGGACGGCAGTGTCTGGCATGTGCGTATATATAGGGGCCCATAGCCTCTCGAGCGATTCACATGTATATATGCAGTATATCTTATTTTCAGTGTGCGCCGATATGTCGGGGCCGCTCTGCATCGAACATAAGATATACAGCATATATACATGTGAATCGTTCGAGAAGCTATGGGCTCCTATGTATACGCACATGCCAGACACTGCCGTCTGTACGTATACATAGGAGGTCCTTGCATCGCCTTCGGTGTATAGTCGTGTAGCCCTGCCGGCAGACAATAAACTCAGCCGCTGAGACTGTATACACCCGAAGCCAGCTCCGCATCAGTATGCTCACAATATTTGTATGTAAAAAATACATTAAGTGACGATATATTTTAAAAGTTAAAAAAATAAAACATATATTACAAAAATATAATAACACAAAGATAAAGAAAAACATTCATATATATAAACAATAATATAAAATAAAATAAAAGATGTTAAGTTGTTAACATAACCGCCCCCCTTGAAGGCATCGCCTTCAACAGAACGTAGCACTCGCGGGACTTAGTCATCGTACACTGGTAACACGCACAATTTTACACTTGGTCTTTGCACCGTACCATTTCAAGTGTGTACCGTTGCCACACGTGTAATACCATCTCGTCCTGGATGGGTCTCCAAAACTCGGCACAGGATCCACTGGCAAGGAGGAGTGTTGTGTTCTCGGATGATTACCAAGCGCCCAGGACGTAGTTGCTGCTCGGTGTTTCCATTCCACTTGTTTCTTCTTTGTAGTTGGTTCGGATATTCTCTATGCCATCGCTTCCAGAAATGTTCACGTATTTGTTGAATATATTGTCATCTTGATAAGGAATTTAATTTTATATTCATCAAGCTAGGTTCCGGAATGGTAGCAGATATTGTACCAGTAAGAAAGTGGGAAGGTGTGAGAAAGGTTAAATCATTGGGATCATTTGAAATGGCTGTTATAGGACGAGAATTGACAGTGACTTCAATTTGGACTAACAAGGTGTACATTTCTTCGAAATTTAAGGAACTTTTACCAATTATGCGAGTGAGATGCGTTTTTACAGATTTCACTGCTGCCTCCCATAATAAAACGCCATTTTATTTGATTATCGGCGAAGTAGGCCTGCAGCTCTTCCTGGTTATACTGGAAATTCAGTTGTTTGATCATTTTCTTTAATTCTGAATTTGTTCCCACAAATTGTGTTCCGTTATCGGAATATATATTGGACACGTTTCCTCTTCTTGAAATGAATCGCTTTAACGCAGCCATAAATGCATCGGTTTTTAAATTACCCACAAGTTCTAGATGTATTGCCTTGGTTGCGAAACATACGAAAACAGCACCGTAGGTCTTCGTTACATTATATTTTTTGCGGCTTCCTTCACGGATATAAAGTGGACCGTAATCCACCCCTACATTTTGAAAGGCTCTAGCACATGTTACTCTGTCCGTGGGAAGATCGCCCATTAAGTAATCAGTATTTGCTGGTTTAGCTCTGAAACAAGTTACACATTTTCCTATGACTCTTTTGACTGAATTTTTTATGGACAATGGCCGATATTTTGTCCGTACGCCAGCGATCGTTTGTTGTACGCCATCGTGTAACTGCTTAATGTGCTCATTTTGAATTATTAATTAATGTTGTGAATGGATGTTTCGCTGGTAATAATATTTGATGCTTTTGAGAGTAGGGAATGTTTGCTCGTTTTAAACGCCCACCGACTGTCAAAATACCTTCGTTGTCCAGAAAAGGGCTTAAGCACAATAAATTGCTTTTGGTATTTACTCTACCTTGTCTTTGCAATTTATTATATTCTTTGGGAAATGAGTGCTTTTGTACTAATTTTACTAATACCGTTGTTGCTCTTTCCAGTTCTGAACATTTTAAATGGCCGGTATTTATTTCCATAGTAGAATTACTACATTTTGCCCGTGCATTGTTTTTAAATCTGGGACAGTATGCCACTAATCTTGTTAATTTATTTAAAGAAGAGTATTTAGTGAACAGATCACAGTTGTCTGTAATGACATTAACAGCAACAATATTTTTTATTTCTGGCAAAGTTTCAATAGTTGGCGGGTCAAAACCAGGCCATTCGCTTGCATTCTGTTCTGGAAACGCAGGGCCATGCCACCAAAGATTTGTATTTTTCAATGTATAGAGAGGAGCGCCACGGGATATTAAATCCGCAGGATTTTGTGTACTCTCTATATGGTGCCAGTTGGTTATATCAGATGTGTCTTGAATTTTACCTAGTCTGTTGGCCACAAAAATTTTGAACGTTCTAGCTGACTTTAACCATGATATGACGATCGTAGAATCAGTCCAGTAAAATATTTTATTGAATTTAACATGCAGTATAGGAATTAATTTGTGGATTAGTTGAGCTAACAGAAAAGCTCCACAGAGTTCTAATCGTGGAAATGTTATCGTTTTAATTGGAGCAACCTTGGATTTAGAACACAACGATCTAGAAGATATATTCCCATATTTATTAACGGCTCTGACATATACACAAGCCCCATAGGCCATTTCACTTGCATCACAAAAACCATGCATTTCAAAATACTCTGGCTCCTCTATCGACACTGCTCTGCTGGGAATTGTTATTTCTGGTAAATACTCCATCTCTTGTAGATATGATATCCATTGTCTTATATTGTGTGGAAGTGATTCATCCCAATTTAATTTTATCTTCCAAATATCTTGCATTAATATTTTGGCTTTAACGTTACATGGACTGATTGTCCTAAAGGATCGAATATTCTTGAAACATGTGACATTATATGCCTTTTGGTTATACATTTTGTTTTGAAATTTGATATTGAATATTGCAGGTTATCTGTAGTGATCTTCCATTGCAAACCTAATGTGTTAACACCTCTATTTGTTTATTATTAACTTAATTAATTGACAATACGTGTCCTATTCCCCGAGGCTCCGCCAGTGGCACTACCCCGGGTTCCTATTCTGAAATTATAATTGCTTCCCAAAAACTAACTACCTATATCTAAACTACTTATGCTACGCTATATGCGGGACTAGCCCGCGCCCTACTTAACTATGTACATCTTGTCTCCTAACCCGCAGATTTAAGTCCGCGCCTTAAATATCTCACAACTTATACTAAGTACTTTATATTATATTTGTTCCGTCTTCCGGTGTGTCGTATTTGGGTGATCCGACTGTCACGTTCCTTGGGGTTACTCCGTTGCCAGGTCTTGGTCGTCGCGCTTCACCTGGTAGTCTCTATAACAATAGGAAAATCGATAGCCACTCCATTCAACACATATAATTCATTTAGTCAGTCCCGAATTTATCTTGTTCGCCCCTAGTGTGTGTGCGTGCGTGCGTTTTTGTGTGTGTTTTGTGTATAATCTCCAGGCTCACATTATATCCCGATTCATTCGAATTAGGAGCAAATAAAGAAAAATGAAAGAAAAGATACTTAACTCTGCCAACCACACGGTTGTGCATTTGTGTGGGTCTCGAGTCCGGCTACACTTAATGGGCCCCGTCATGTGGATCCGCTATCGCACGTCGTGTCGTAGTCTCGTCAGCTTTTCCGCCGCGGTGCTGAAGAATTGCCACCATTCTATTGTTTCGTCGTCGTTGATTTCCTCGACTTGTCGCGGCCACCCATGTCCGGCTAATAACGCCGCCCTAGCCGTCGTCTCCCTCCAATGCACGGTGAATGGACACTCGAAAAGGACGTGTTCTGCCGTATCGACAGCGCCGCAGTCGCAGTTCGGATCGTCTCTGCTTCCTATCTTGTGTAGATAGGCCTTGAAGTTTCCGTGCCCCGTGACGAGCTCAACCGCCTGATATGACAGTGACACTCCCATCTCTCTAAATTTTTTGGCGTTCCCTATAAAGCGCTTTGTCCACCTACCGTTAACCGCGGTTTCCCAGCGCTGTTGCCATTCGCCCTCACATTTCGCTGCGATTGCGTTTTTTATTGTCCCTTCCGATGCAAGCCCGTATTCTGTATTCGCGTTCGCTTCCGTTGCTGCTTCTTTCGCGAGCTTGTCCGCTCTCTCATTACCCTCTATACATACGTGCGCGCGAGTCCATCGAAGTTGAACGTTTAATTCGCGTAATAACTTCCACGTTTCCAAAAGCAGATCCGTCGGTCGCCGCATGCCCTTTAGCGCTTGTAACACGGATAAGCTGTCCGTGTGTAGCGTCGCTTGCATTACCCGCATGTCCTTCACATATTTGACAGCCGCGTTGATCGCTACCAGTTCCGCCTGGTAGTTATCGCAAATATTTCCTAATTTAATTTTCCCGCAGTGTATCTCGTGTCCTCTCGCGTATACCACGAAAGCTGCGCCCGTTCCGTCATCGCTTTTGGATCCGTCTGTGAATATATGAATTCCGTCCGATCGCGTTTGATCGCCGTCGTCTCGCGTGAAGTTAATTATTCCGATTTGCGCGGGATGAATCTCTGTTGTTATTCGCTTGCTTCTTTCTATGTTTAGCGGTTCGATTTCTAGCCCCGTATGCGCCGCGAGGGTTTCCCTGTCCGAGTGAACTGCTTGCCTACGCCTCACGAGTTCCTTGGCACGTATGTCCGCCGGTAACATACCCGCGATCACTGCCGCCGCCTCAGATGAAGTGGTTGCGTATGCCCTTGCCACCCTCACTGCCGATAGTCTCTGGGCCCCTATTATTTTTCGCGATTCCTTGACCCTTAGTGATTTTGCCCAGATCGGCGCCGCGTATAACATCGCTGGTTCTATCGCGCCTTTGTAAATTACTGCCGCCGCGCTTCCATTAAGACCCCACGTTAGTTTCGCGGCCGCGCCTATTTTATTGGTGATTTCTCGCGCATTGCTTGACGCGTACTGCACGTGGTCCTTGAAATTCAGCTTTTCATCTATTATGACGCCCAAATATTATTAATGTGTTAACACCATCGCTCTTGTCGAGATCGAGAATGGCACTACCACTGCAAGTCTCTGGTATTTCATGCAATAAATTTGGTTGGTTTGATGCCCATTTCCTCAATTCAAATTTGTCTTTACTCAGTATGTTTATTACTTCATGTATTATTTGAAATGCTTCACTTGGATCGTTTGTGCCTGTCAACAAATCGGCAACGTAAAAATCTCGAAGTATCTTTCAGCACCTACTGGATGAGGTTCTAGCGCTTCTACTGCTAACTGTTGCAGTGCCTTGATTGCCAAGTAAGACGCTGGGGCCGTTCCATAATTGACCGTTGTTAGCTCAAATGTTTGAATTTCGTCTTCTTCTGAATTTCTCCATAACATGATTTGAAACGGCATGCAGTTTTCATTTATATCAACCTGTCTATACATCTTGGTAATGTCTGCTGTTAGTCCATATTTATACAGCCGAAATCTACACATTATTTCGAATAGATCTTGTTGAAGTTTTAGACCGATCATCAGTGTGTCATTTAGTGACACACCGGTCGAGGATTTTAGCAGAGGCATCAAATACGACTCTAAGGTTTGTCGTTAAACTACTTTCTTTAATGACAGCATGGTGTGGAAGATAAAAACTAATTCTTGCAGCATCGTTAGACATGTCTACTGATCGCATGTGACCTAAATCCTGATATTATTAATAATAATATACGTTTATTTAGCAATTGCTATTATTTTACATTTTCTGACATAACAATACTTTGTTGTTTACATGAAACAATTTAACCTAATAAAGAAAATAACAGTAAGCAGACTTATGGACTAATATACTTATATTACATATATTACACAATGTCAGCATTTGTCTATTAATACATACAATAAATTCAATACAAATATCAATTGTGCAACGTTTACTAACTAACTAACCTACTTTAAATTATAGATACACAACTTCTAATTTCTATAGTTAACTTATTATGACGTTTTATTTTGTCTGTATACATTTATATATAAAAAATTACTTATTTTTCTAGAATGTATTATAATTATGAGTCTTGCACTAAATATACCTAATTTTAGACTTTTGTGTTTCTAGAATTCGTTCATAACTAGGACAGTTTCTGCAAAATGCACTATGGTTAACATCCAAATCAATTTTTAATTTTACTACCATCCTCATACAATTTACACACTTCTCGTCCTCACCAACACCATTAACACAATCAATTGTACAGTGTTCACTTGCACACCTACCGCATGCTTTAGTTACTGTGCAATCCCTGGCAAAATGATTATAACCTGCACAATTATAACACCTTATTGTATTTACGTATTCCTTTATAAAAGCAGAATAATCTTGCTTTAGATTGTAATTTCTGTTCAATTTTCTTTCTAGCGAGTAAAATCGTTTTAAAGCTTGGTCACCTGTAGTGCCTAAAGAAGAAACATTACTCTTAAATAGTAAAGATACGCAAAAACGACCATCAATGTTTCTCTTCGTGTTTTAATAAAGTGTTGTTCGCATAGCTTTCCTTCATGTGAGTATACTTTATCCTTTTTCACGTTCTCCAATTCCCAGACTTTATTTAGATTGTCGTTAAGTTGTTTTAATGTAACTGAACGTTGTTATGTTTACTGAAATTTGTGGTGCAATTAGTTTTCTAGATATTTCCCAACCTAATAAAGTTTTCTGTAAATATGGACCTCTGTTACCTACATTGATTTGCCCAACACATTATAGTTTATAAAATAGTTCAGCACCAATTAGCATATCTACATCTCTGGATATATTAAAATCAGGATCGGCCAGTTTAATATTTTTGGGTATATCAATTACATCTCTTGATATAGAAACTAGAGGAAGACATTCCGATATTTTGTTGAGTACTAAACAATCTAGTTTTGCCTTGAAATTATTATTTCGAGATTGAATTGAAACCTTGGTGGTGTTAGTTATTCTCGTAGTGTACTGTGTTATTCCAGATAGAGATATCTCTGTATTAGTTAGTGGTAGATCAAGGATTTTCGCCATTCTGTACGTTAATAAATGTGATTGCGATCCCGAGTCTAAAAGAACTCGACGCTTCATGGTTTTTTTAGTTCGTTGCAGAATTGGGTACGATACTCGCCTATGTATTCCCTGCCTTTGCGGACTATTAATATTTCTAATTTCCTAGATCCGCCGCAGTAGAAGCTCCGCTTTTGGACTAGTACGTACGATCAGACCGGCCGCAGTATTGAATACCAAGCGATAAGCGTATGTATCCTCTGCTTAAACGAACAATATTTCTTCGTATATCAATGTATACGATCCGGCTCGAAGGACCAAATGTTAAGGAAACTTCCTATTTTGAAAGTACCATAAATAAAACTCAATTTCAGTTCAAATACTCAGTTATTTATTTTCGGTGTGCGCCGATATGTCGGGACCGCTCTGCATCGAACATAAGATTATACAGCATATATACATGTGAATCGCTCGAGAAACTATGGGCCCCTATGCATACGCACATGCCAGACACTGCCGTCCGTACGTATACATAGGAGGTCTTGCGTCGCCTTCGGTGTACAGTCGTGTAGCTCTGCCGGCAGACAATAAACTCAGCCGCTGAGACTGTATACGCCCGAAGCCAGCTCCGCATCAGTATGCTCACAATATTTGTACGTAAAATAATACATTAAGTGACTGTATTTTTTAAAAGTAAAAAAATAAAACATACATTACAAAAATATAATAACGCATAAAGATAAAGAAAAACATTCATATATAAAGCCAGAAACAATAGTATAAAATAAAATAATAGTTATTTATTATACAAGAGAAAAAAGTATTAGATTTTAGCTCGAGGTAAGGTTTATCGATCTAAACCTTATTAGTTTACGAACTTGTTATAACATAGACATAACTTACCTTGTTTAATTGAAAGGTTGGAAACGATTCATATTTTTATTATCATTCGAAGTCAATATTGAACAGGTTTACGTATCGTTTTTGTATATTGGCACCCATAATTTGAAGTAACATTGTGTTTAATGATGCAGTTAATATATTGTTGATATAAATTTGTATTGGTTTTACTGTTTACATATTAATTCTGGTGTAAGGTTATGTGATTAGTCATAGGACAATGATAACCTAAAACAAAGAGTACAAATGCATTAATAGTTAAAATAAATAGATCAGAGAAAGAATACTTACTTATATGTAGCATTAAAAGGTGTATTTAAAGGTTTATAACTTCTAGTTCACATTTGTGAAATTAAATGAATATATTTCTCAAAGAAATATCATAAACCAAATTGTATAGCTAACGCCTACATTTTATAGCTCCGAATTACCATAACATAATAAATTACTAGGTGTATTATATTAGTTATTTGAATAATCTGAACAGGTCCGGACTAAGGAATTAAGTTTGATTTAAAATATTTTCAATAAAAACATATTGATATTGTAACATTTAATCTGAAATATGGTTAATTTAGTAGATTTATAATAAAAGTGTTTCATGTTCTAATAGAAAAGAAAAAGAAATATTAGAAATGTATGAAAATTTGTAACTGAGCTAGGAAGGGTTATTTAATTATAAATATTAATGGTAGTAGTAAATTCTTTGAATGACTAGAGTGTAGTATAGAGCGCAGTATTTTTTTACTCACACCAGTACTTTAATTGGCTTCTGAACGTAAGGCATTTTAATTATTGAATGGGCTGGTTTGTAGTATAAAGCACAGCTTTATATATACACACTAGTACAATATATATGTTCTCTTTCAGGTTTCCGCGGGTAGTAGTATGTGTTTTGTCACTGGATTGCGGGTTTTCTTCCGCGTTTCCACTGCTTGGTCTTTGGAAAGACCGATGCTGGTTTCTTATATATACAGGGTGTCCAGAAACTCTCCTAAAAAAATTCAATTTATTATGTACCTACTTATTTTTAGCGACCAAGTTGGCTAGGACTATCAAGGCATGGATGAAAATTAATTTAATAAATCATCTTTTGTTTCAGTAAATGCAGCACACAAATCGTAAAAAAAGTTTGGGAAAAGAAACAAAAATCAATTTGAAACAAAATTTTAGCTGAAGGTTTTTAAAAACAAAGTATTTATTACAATGGAACGAAACTAACAAAAAAAGAACAAGTATCAAAGGTAGATAGTTACAAAAGATGCTCGATGTGATGACCATTAGTCTCTATGCATAAATTTACCCTTTTGCTTAGGGAACGCCGAATTCTTGCAAAAATTCCAAAGTTATTTCTAAATTCGTTGCAAGCATCTTGTATCCTTAGCCAGAGTTGTGCACGATTTTGTATCGGAACGGAATAAACAAATGCTTTTATGTATCCCCAAACACAATAATCGCAAGGATTCAAATCCGGCGACCTTGCTGGCCAAGCAACTGGACCGCCTCTTGCAATCCAATGGTCTTCGTAGTTATTATCTAGAAAGTCTCGTACATTCCTGCTAAAGTAGCCCGGACAGCCGTCCTGTAGAAACCATAAGTTTTGCCGAATATTTAAACGCACCTCATCTAACAAATCAGGTAAAATATTTTGCAGGAAATGTAAGTAATCAACACCATTTAAACGAGCAGGTAATTCCACAGGTCCAAGTAGATAATCGTCAACTACTCCAATCCAGACGTTTATGCTAAACCTATGCTGATGCTTAAATTCTTGAACAACGTGGGGATTGTCACCAACGTACGAATAATAGTGTGCATTATGTACATTAAAAATTCCATTTTTTAAGAATGAAGCTTCGTCACCAAACAAAATGTACCTGAAAAAATCTTCATCTTGATTTATCTGATTTTGTAACCATCTAGCGAATTCTACATGAGCAGGAAAATCTCCTTCTAGCAGTGCTTGCACCTTTGTAAAATGAAAAGGATATAAATTTTCTTTGTGTAAGATATTTCCTACGGAAGATTTTGAAATTGTGGGGTACATGGCAGATAGTCTTCGAGCGCTAATTTCTGGAATTTCCTCAATTTCCATTAAAATAACATCTTCATGTTCTGCTGTTACATCATTATGTCTCTCTGTTTCACTTCTTTTTGGGACCACTGAACCTGTTTCTCTTAATCGTTGATGAAGAGCTGTAAATGTTGAGTGAGTGGGATGCTGACGATTGGGAAATTTTTCAGCGTATCTACGTTGCGCTGCTCGAGCGTTACACCTCATTTCGCCATAAACTAAATGCATATCGGCGTATTCTTCATTAGTAAAAACCATTTTTTTTTAAATTGAAATCGTTGTGTTTGAATGCTACAAAGTAAAAAATTAAAAGATAAACTTCGCGAACTGACAACAATTTGACAATTAAAAACGTAGGTTCTGTTGGCAGTTCAGAGCGAACTAGTGCAAAAAATAATAAATTGAATTTTAATGACTAAAAAACGAAAAATTTTCAAATCGATTTTTCTAGAAAACGGTGTATCCTACCGACTTAAAGTAAGAGTACCTTTTAGTACTAGAATACCTGAAAATTTAATAATCTAGTGTCACAAATGCTTAAAAGTTAAAGACAAAAAAGTTATGCGTTAAAATAACCGTTTACCTACCCAAAACGGACGTCTATGACCGGTACTAGAAATTCGCAATTGATGGAATCGATTCATCTCTGGAGGATAAATAAGCATACCAGTTTTTGTTTTTCTAAATAGAAGCGTTCGGGAGATATTAAAAAAAAAACTAATTACAAGGCGCCATCTTCAAAGAGATCTAGCTCCCTTAGGAAGCATTTTCGGACTAGGGTGAATTGGGTTAAATTGTCTTAAAATTATCTGAGGAATCTCCGGTCTTCGTTTGTCAGGAGAGTTTCTGGACAGCCTGCATATACAGGATGAGTGAACTACGCGGGTAAGGCCGATTGTGCCTTTACGAGCAAAGATATTTCGAAGCGGTTTTTTTCTTGTGGTAGCTGTTCATTAGGGGCACATTTTAAAAATATTTTGTATTATACAAAGTGTTCCATAACTTGGTGGCTGACCATAGTTATACTTTTTTAAATGGAACACCCTATATATTATTGCATTTTTGAATTCTCCGTATAATTTTTAGTCAAAAAGTTATAAGATAGTATAGGCCTAAAGTGTAAAGTTTTTGACTTATTCCCATTTTTCTGAAAAATTCAATGTTTGTATAAAATTATATTTTTCGAAAACGACGTATTAGATCAGTGGTTCCCAAACTTATTTTGCCTACTGCCCACTTTGAGAATAAATTATTTTTTAGCGCCCCCATTTTTTCACCTACTCAAAAACCACTATAACTTCAAATTAAATTAATTATTGTGAGCTATATTAGCGGAGATTAAACATTCATTCTAAACGAGACTTTTACTATGGGTTATAGTAAAAGTCTCGTTTAGAATGAATGAGTTAACTTGAGACCTGAGCGTAGTAGGTAGTACACAACGGCGCTCAGGTCTCAAGTTAACTTTTACGGGCTACACCTGCCAATGAGAATGATTATTGAAACGCAACTTTATAGTATTCAGACAAAGTATCTTTTATTCAAAATTCAAAATAAAACAAACATAATCGATTCTAATATAAAAACTAATGTGAAGGATGAATCTGATGCTGTTTAATAAGTTTGTTGATATCAGGTTCCAATTTACTCAAGAACAGCCGCAAGTCACCACGTTCGGTAACATGCAAACGATTTCTCTTTTTAGTAAGCAGCGTTGCTACAGCACTAAATCCACGTTCACACAAATATGACGATGGGAATGCTATCAAGAATCGTTGAATGATTGACCACAATCCAGGGTACAATTGCGGGATCGGTTTTTGTAGCCAAAATTCTTGGTAGCCATTTTTGAACTTGATTTTTATTTCCTCGTTCGTTGTCAATTCTATAAGTTCTTCTTCCAGATGTGGTGATATTGCTGTGTTGACATTTGAAAACGGATCCAACACCCAGTCTGGTATTTCCAAGTTCAAAATATCCTGGTATCGTTCGGTGAAGTCAATGTGGAGCTTTTCCAAATGTTGGCAGTAGGCAAACAAGTCGTCGTTACTGCAGGATATTGATAAATTCGGAAAATTATGAAACTCACGTCTGCCCATATTCTTTTTGTGTAGAAGCAGTTTGGCTGCGAAAGCAGCAACGACATTTTTTGTTTTAATTAAATTTAGTTCATCGCCTTGCAGTTGGAGATTCATGTTGTTGAACAATTTATACAGGTCTGTCATGTAAGCTATATCATTTTTTGATGTAATGAGCTTGTTGCGCAATTCTGTATCTTTAGTTTCCAAAAACTCTATCACAGAGTCAAACAGGTTGTAAAATCGAGTCAGACAATTGCCTCTTGATAGCCAACGAACTTCGGTATGAAACAACAAACGGTTGAAATCTTCGTCATTAGTAACACAAAGCTGATGAAATAATCTATCATTCAAAGAGCAGTTACGGATTTTATTGACTGCTTTGATGACATATTGCAGTGATTGAAATAGTCGTTCACTTAAATTTCTAGTAACCAAATGTTGTCTATGAATAACGCAATGTACAGCAAGGACATCTGGAATTTTATTTTTTACGTACGCTATGAAGCCTTTATGGCACCCTGTCATAGCCGGAGCGCCATCCGTAGCAACTGATATAATTTTTTTCAAGGGAATCTCTTTCTCATCACAAAACTTTTCCAATGTATTGAATATGGTTTCGCCTTTTGTATCGGTCTCTAAATTTCTAGCAAACAATAGTTCTTCACATATTTTCTCATCTTTAATAAACCTCACGTAAGACAGCAACAATGCTTCATTAGTTGGTAAAGTGGACTCATCGAGCTGAATTGAGAATTGACTAGTCCTCAGATGATTGCACAATGATTCTTCTATGTTTCCGGCCATTTCATCAATTCGTCTTTGCACAGAATTATTACTCAAAGGAATTTTTCCGATAATATCTGCGGCCGGTTTATGAAGCACAGTAGTTATTACTTCCTTTATTGCTGGCAAAATTAACACTTCTCCGATGTTGTGTGGTTTGCCTTTTTGAGCAATTAACAAAGAGATGTTGTACGAAGCTCGAAGTCCGTCGTCATCTTGCTTAGCAGCCGCCGAAAAGAGTTTTGCTACACTTGGCCGAGTATTATGCTTCTTCTCTAGGTCTTGAAAATATGCTACATTCTTGTCTTTCTTATCTGGATGCATTTTATTCAAATGATCTTGAAGTCTTGAAGGCTTCATTGCTTCATTCGAAAATGTTTTTAGGCATAGAAGGCACAAAGGCGACGATGGGTTTGTAGGATTTTCAATGAATCCGAATTTAATATATTCCGCACAGTATTGCCGTCTCTTCTTTTTTACTTCCGACATTGTTTTGTTTTGAGAAATACGTAAGTATAAGTGTTGAACTTAAGTACTGCTTATCTATTACGCGCGAAACCGCAAATGAAAATAAAATAAATATTACGTTGTTTATATAGGATTGCATAAGCAGCACGCACCGACAGGAATAAGACAAACATGCATAAACTCGTTTATCTCATTCGACGCTCAATCGTACTCAACAAGTAAGAACAAGTATTCTATGAACCAGCCGATTGATACAGTTGCCTTTTTATTTGTTTGTTTGTGTCTCTTTTCGTTTCGAAACGGAGCGACCGATTGATATGTTTTTTATTTTATTTATTCAATAAAACAGGACAGATATATGAACTACTCGGAGAGAAATATCGAACCGAGTTGGTTTGAGCAATCTCTTAATTAATATTAGTTGATGTTCACAAGCTGTAGTCGAGAGTAGGGATGGGACATCGGTGGGTAAACATCGATATCAAACATCGATGTTAACATCGTTGATCAACATCGATGGTTGCAAAATATCGACTACCAAACATCGATGTTTTTAAACATCGATAATTATATTTATAGATTTATTTTTTGGCAGTTTAACAAAAACTTTATTATAACTTAATTAATTTACGTCCTTAACAAAATGATATAAAAGATATCACTATTCAAAAAAAATAATAAAAGAAATATATACATTTATAATATGTAGTTAACTTTAGAAACTACTCAAAAAAAACTATATAAAAAAACAATATTATGCAATTACGCATGACACAACCACATGACTTAAATCGTCTGATACTTAAAAAATATATACATTTACGTGTATCAAAGCTTTTTAAGAGAACGATTTTTATTTGGGATTTTATAGTCTTGCATTTTTTTTTGACTACGCTGGCAAATACCGAGATACATATGGATATGGTTTTATATTTCTGATGTGTCATCTTGCATTTAATACGTGTATCGTCGTGTATGATTGTACGCACTAGGGAATTTCCCGAAGAAGTATACATCGGTAATGTCTATCTCCCTTCTTTTTCTATGAAAATACGTTTACCTCCTTCACTTATTCTGCATGCATACATAATTTAACTTTTATTCTGCACATTAAAAGTACTATAAATTTATGTATTTAATTATATATTATTTAAATATTTATACTGAGTAATATTTAAAAGAGCCTAAAATGAAATATTCGAATTTATATGATATAGCACTGTGTAATTTAAATACTTCTTTTATTCGTAGACAATTTTACATCCTCGTAGCCTGTATGTGAGCTGTTAATTTGGAAACATTTTTGTATTTGTCAACAGAGGACGCTGTTTTATTTTGTGATTAGTGCAAATACATTTTGTCAAGCTTAAAAGTTCGATGTTCACTATATTTCTTCTAACATCGATAGTTTATCGATAAATCTAAATTGCAAACATCGATGCAAAAACATCGAACATCGATCCTAAAATATCGATGTTCAATGAACATCGATGTTTATCGCCCATCCCTAGTCGAGAGTCGAGAGCTCAGTCGGTGTCTAAGAGTCCTCCTAGATTCTAGATGAAATTACAAATCGCCCCCTAAGCCTTTACACAACGCCCCCATTTTTTTTCTGGGTCTCTTACCGCCCCCCTTTAGACCTGCAGCGCCCACAAGGGGGCGTTATCGCCCACTTTGGGAACCTATGTATTAGATGGACAAAATTTTTTGCAATATTGTTTACAATAAGAGGTCCTAATAGAAGAATGTTTTATTTTTTTACAGTTACTAACTGCATGTGCAGGAAACTGGATTAAAATTAGATGACACGTTTTTGTATAAAAGTCAATTTTTTTAAATGGAACACCCTGTATATCAGTTCATTTTTGAATTGTTTATTTAATTTCGTCTCAGAAACATGTAAGACGTTAATAGAGTAAAAGTGACTATTACAGAGTTATTGTCTTTTTTGATATGCTTTTGTTAGTTTTTGCAAAAAAGTCAATTTTTTCAAATGGAACACCCTGTATATTATTTCATTTTTGAATTTATTATTAAATTTCACATCAAAAACATGTAAGACGTTAATACTATAAACGTGACTATTACTAAGTTATTGTCTCTTTTTGATATAATTTTGTCAGTTTTGAGGTTTTAATTAATATAGTATAGTACTGACAAAATTATATCAAAAAGAGACAACAGCTCAGTAATAGTAACTTTTATGGTATTAACGTCTGACATGTTTTTGATATGAAATTTAATAAGAAATTCAAAAATGAAATAATATACAGGGTGTTCCGTTTGAAAAAATTGACTTTTTTGCAAAAACTAACAAAAGCATTTCAAAAAACGACAATAACTCTGTAATAGTCACTTTTAAAGTATTAATGTTTTACATGTTTCTGACATGAAATTTAATAAACAATTCAAAAATTAACTGATATACAGGGTGTTCCATTTAAAAAAATTGACTTTTATACATAAACGTGTCATCTAATTTTAATCCAATTTCCTGCACATGCAGTTAGTAAGTGTAAAAAAATAAAACATGCTTCTATTAGGACCTCTTATTGTAAACAATACTGCAAAAAATGTTGTACATCTAATACGTCGTTTTCGGGAAATATAATTTTATACAAACATTGGATTTTTCAGAAAAATGGGAATAAGTCAAAAACTTTACACTTTAGGCCTATACTATCTTATAACTTTTTGACCAAAAATTATACGTGGAATTCAAACGTGCAATAATATATAGGGTGTTCCATTTAAAAAACTATAACTATGGTTAGCCACCAAGTTATGGAACACTCTGTATAATACAAACTATTTTTAAAATGTGCTCCTAATGAACAGCTACCACAAGAAAAAAACCGCTTCGAAATATCTTTACTTGTAAAGGCACAATCGGCCTTACCCGCGTAGTTGACTCACCCTGTATATATATATATATATATATAAAATATTTACAATTCTTTGCCAAAATATACAAATGTATTGAAAAATTCAAAAGATTCTTGGTAGTAGTGGCATACAATGAATACAAGAATCTTTTGAATTTTTCAATACATTTTTATATATATATATATATATATATATATATATAAATCTTACTATCACTAGAGCGTCTTGATAGAACTGCGCTTTAGAGCGTCAGCATAATATACTCTTTCACTAAACAGCTATTAGAGCGTCATTTCAATTAATGATCATTACAGCGTCATTGATGTATATCTCAATTTTTGCGGAGCCGCTTTAGAGCGTCAGTAACGTATACATATGTACTCTTAATAGACAATAGAGCGTCATGCAGTGTTGCCACTATATGTAGACGTGTAATTTGTGTATCATACACGTATTAATAACACTTCGATGTTCTAAGCAGTAAACAATAAAGCGTCACCGTCTTTTTGCTTGACTTCGTAAAATATACTTATTATTGGAATAAAGCCTTAATGCGTGTAATTACTGTTATTTATTTTTTTCCAAATTTAATGTATAGAGCTATTGAAAAGAAAAATATTATTCTAAATATTTAACATCTTCTTATATTACACATAGTCGCTGATTATTTTTTCTGTTACGTCATTGAATAAAATATTGTGTTATTATGAAGTTGGGAATGTGTTTGGAAAGAGGTTAAAAACAAATGAAATGACTTGAAAGCTTATTTATTAACAACAGAAATACAAACAAATATAGAATACAATATCCGACACATGTGTTCACGAAATGAAAATAGAGAAACTCTTTCATTTTTATCTTTAACGCTTTCGTTTTGTATATTCATTTTGTATGAATACTTTAATTTTCAGCCAATCTTTATTGTCGAACAGTTTCGGATACTTCTCTTTCAGAGCTATGCATTCAAGCTTTTTTGGTGGAAGCCTTTTTTTGATGTGCTTTGAGAAAAATGTGCGGCTTACACTTTTCTGTTCATCTGTCCATGGTACCAATATTCTCTTGAATCCTTTTTTGGGTGATTTTTTCTTGTTTACATCAGCCCTGTTGGAAGCAGTATCAGAGGAAGCATAGTCTGCAATATCACATGTGGCCACTGGCAAGAAACAATCAGATACTACTGTTACATCGCTAGGATGATGTCCTGCTTCACCAACGTCACTGTCGCTTTCGTCAAAATCAATATTTAAATCTAAGTTTATTTCATCCAATCTTTTGCCTTTATAATGCGCTGCTTGCCCTTTTTCCATAAGCAATAGCAACTTTGACACTTTAGCAGTTTGAAAGACATCATCTGGTAGCCTATAAGAAGATCGATGTATATTTACTGTGTGGCCCATAAATGTAGATAATTGCTCGATATCATTATCTGTCATATTCAAAACCTGCGTCAATGTAGCTAGATGCTTACGCAATTTTGTAGCTGTAATAGATTGCGGATTTTTTGCTCCACATAAGTTCGCATATTTACTTATTACCTTGTAGCCGCAAATAGGCTTTGTTGTATTAGGATTTCCAAATAAGTAAGTATTATTTTTGTTTAAAAATTTATTTCTGTACTTTAGTAGAATTTTGATATGTTCTTGTATGTCACAGCTGAAGAGAACAGGTACTCCGCGACCCCTTTTGCCACGTATTACTATTCTTTTAAATCTTTGAAGCAAAATTTGTTCAGAAGGAGATATCATATCTGCAAACTCTTCATAATTATGTGGATTTTCTTCGGAGTATTGATATATATGTAGGGGAAGCCTTTGTAGTTCACCCGGTCGTCGTCGGTTTAGAAGAAGGACTCTGCAAAATACAGTCTCCAATAATATAACATATGCATCTTTATCTTCAGAATTGATATTCAAGCGTTCTACAACTGAATTTGCTTTTGTAATTAAATAATTTTTCATAAGCTTTAAATCGCTTGCTAGTGGCACCATAGTTATCTTATTCCACTTCTTCATGCTGAGATCGTTTGCAGCCTGAGTTGAAATCTCAAACTTCCATTCACTGTCAATAAGTTGTATTAACGTCTTCAAATCGGCTTCTGCTTCTGCAGCTGGAATTGTCGAATAAACTTCTTTTCTTTTAAGGACGAACATAATTGCAATTTGACAGCATTGCTTGATTGCTGTTCCCAGGTTAAGTGCAGTCGACGCTGATTCATAAAATTCATTTTCTGAATTATATTGTGCAACAGCTTTAGTTGCAGATACAATAAGTTCAAAATATTCAGGCCTAAGTGCTTGAAAGAGGTTTTTTATTGTGGGTTTTATTTTTTTTATTTCAACGAGTAACCTGGAAAGCTCTCTCATTTTACGGGATGTCACGTTTATGTAATGCTTATCTCTGTGGCTTTTAAAATATCGCGCACCAAACGCACAAATTAATGAATCAGATTTGGCGATTAATGAAATTTCATCCGGTCTCATCCTAGGAAAGACTTGATCCTTTAATTGTTTATCAACTTGCAGATTTCTTAGAAGAAAGTCCTGGGCCTTGGATTGATGTAATTTATCACTTTTTCCTATACACTTCGTACGATGTCGCCATAGTTGCTTAGATGAGAAATATCCCATGCAGTTGGTGCAGGGCAGAGTTTTGATGTTTATCTTTGATTGTCTCATTGGTTTTTGGATATTGCTATTGTTCAAAAAATTACCTTTTTTTCTGAGGCCACTAAGCAATTTTTTCCTAGTTTTATCCCTTGGAGAAAGAGCTTTAATTCTTTGAACTTCTGTTTCAAGTGAATGAGCTCCTAAAATATGTTTTGCAAAGTTAAGGACAGAAGTTTCACAGAATATACAGAAATCTTTTTTTTTATTACCTTTTCGTTTTTCACCGTCTTGTTTCAGAGACCCTAACAAATCCGCATAAGTCTCCTGCTGAAACGTATTTTCTTTATTGTTTTCTTCTGCTACTGCGCCTATCTAGAAATGTAAAAAGAAATTAAGGAAAGCAATATTCGATGTACAAACGATTTCAAGGCGATTACGAACAAATTGTAACGTTTCATATAAAACAATACTGTGTTGGACTTTCCAATATCGGATTGTGTTTATCTAATGAACATTATGTTGCTTATTGTAAGGGATTCATAGAATTATGTTCATAAGAATAACAACTACATAATCCTAGATAATTGATAAAAGTTAATTTTGAAGCAAGATTAATTGCTATTAAAATGATTTGGGCATCCACCCATCCACTATCTCATCTAGCACTATCTGTCTAGCAGCAACCTTTTAATTAAAATAAGAACACTTGTATTTCACGTAACAAAATTTTATTAATCTAAATTTTCAGTTGTGAGCCAGGCACGGTAGATACTAAACAATGCAAAAAATAAATTTGATAAGAAAGCAGGGATTTAAGGTTAATATAATAAATATATATATATATATTCAATATAGTATGAGAGCAATTCGCAAATTGACAATGCCATTGTTATGATTAGTCTAAATTTGTGACCTGGAAAATATTTATAGAATTATTTGAATAGATGTTCTGTTGTTCATATGAGATCTAGAAATTTATTAAATTAAATGTATTAGATATTATTTCATCTTAAAAAAATATTTCTGGGTTTTATCAACAATAAATATAATATTTTAACTGAATGATTTTTCATAACCAGCATGTTACGTTATGTTTGCATAATTACTACATCACATTACCTGTAAGTTACCCTTTTCCTAAGAAATATGTATATTTCGCATTGTTCATTCATACACATCTGTTAAAAGAACTTCTGCTTTAGGTAAAAGACATTCATAGAAATAGAATAAATAAATGAAAGAAAAGCTTGTATTTAAGGCTATACGCCCGGCCTCGAAATCGTTTTTCCCATTTCCTAATCGTATTTTTCATGAAAACCTTACCGAATTTACACGCTAATTTAAGAAAACAATGCCTTTCAATGGATAAATCGTAATTTCTTCGAAATTGTCCAAAGGGCCCTAAATAAGATATTTCAAAAAACAAGCCTTTATTTAAAATTATGTAACACTCAACAGCAATACATAAATTTTATTTTTTCTTAATTTTTAAAAATAAGGTCACGAAACGGAAAACAAAATTTTGAAATTTGGGCGAAATTCACTGAAATCAAATAGAGTATGTGGTACGCTCGCACATTGTGTCGAGAGGTAGCTCCGCCTACCATTTCGGGCAGTTTCTACGCAGTTTGTAAAATACAACTGAGATCGGTGTGTGTTAAGAAAGTAATTGTTACTCGGACATTATTTTATTTATTTATTATGATATTTTCTTTACAATATAGTGTACATATACAATGTCAGCGTCACAATACTTCCTTATACTACGTATCAGAAAGTAAAAGCAATATCTCTTCTCGTCCCTAACGCTATACCTGCTAGAAGCGCATGCTAGGACTCACACGGCTTGCGGGCAGGGAGTATAATTATTATATTTGACTCGCAATAATTTGCTTCTGAAACGATCTAGAAATTTATTTCTTGCACAAAAAATAATTTTGGAATGTTGGCTTTATTTTGTTTCACATATATATATGGGTAAATTCTGAAAAATAAGATTAGTTACTCGATAGCTGAAAAATACCTTACACAAATTGGTCGTCTACTAAAACTTTTTTTTTTATAAAATTGACACCATAAAGAAAAATCGAAAACACTAGTATCATCCAAATACTTTAGGGTATAACCTTAAAAAAAACAGATCCCTAGCTCTCTGCATTGCTAAGATATCATGAGATAAGTATTAAAAACTGAAGAAAATGAAAATTTTAAAATTTACACAAAAAAACGATTTTTCGACCTTTTTGCGATTTCGATTTTATTTTCCAACTCAAAATTTGAATCCGGCAGGTGATTTTAAATATTCAGCTTCACTTTTTTTGTGTGTTTGAGAAAATATAGATTGTCTAATTTAGGGGGGGTTGCTTCCCGACTGCCAAACATGTCGGCCAACCGGCGATTATCTGAGACCATAACCCAGCCATAAATTACAGGCAGATTAGATTAGGTGACAATTTCTTTTCTCTATCTTTTTCCTCAGCATAAGACAGAGCACGCGGACCCTTAAACATTTAAATAAATAGGATATGAAATACTTGAATGCGTAACGTACATTAACGGATAATAATTATCACAAATATACATATATCCATTTATACGTAAACGTATATGAATATATGTACATGTAGAGATACACAGCATACACTTAGGTGTCATTACCAACAGCGAACGCACAGACACCGGTGTTTCGGCCTTTGAGGCCTCTTCAGTGTACGTGGTGCTGCTGGTAATGATCCACAACTAAGACCGTGTCTTATGTCCGTTGAATCGCAGAAGTGCCTATGAGAATATCTCAGCGACATCTGCCATCCAAGCGCGACACCGAACACGACAGTTTCATCTTGCACACTGTGCTAAAGACAAAACCTGTACGCTAAATGTGTATCTCTGTATATAAGGCCAATAGGTGGCGCTTGGATGGCAGATGTCGCTGAGATATTCTCATAGGCACTTCTGCGATTCAACGGACATAAGACACGGTCTTAGTTGTGGATCATTACCAGCAGCACCACGTACACTGAAGAGGCCTCAAAGGCCGAAACACCGGTGTCTGTGCGTTCGCTGTTGGTAATGACACCTAAGTGTATGCTGTGTATCTCTACACGTACATATATTCATATACGTTTACGTATAAATGGATATATGTATATTTGTGATAACCTTAAACATTTGTCTTTTATTACATTTGCACGAAAAAACAGTGGTACGCCTATTTCAAATCGAACTCAGCTTGAAGCGGGCGTTCAGCCTTAATGACGATGTGTGCGTAGCACACGAATTGTACGTTTAGATTAAAAAAGATTGTTTGTCGAAATATGATTGTAATTATTAAAGTGACTTTTTTGCTTATTAACTTATAACAGCTATCCATAAAAATCCAGTTATCTACTTTTTCAGCCACCATGACATTAACCTTGAAATTAAAACGTCAATGTATAATCGAACCTAGTTTTAGTTCTATTTTACTATTTTCTTTGGGCTATTTAACTAAGTTAATTAAATATGATTTTAAAACACGTACTTGAATTTAAAGTTTAAGTTTACAATTTAATAAAGATACATGTTAAGTTACCTCCAATCCTAGAACACTATTTGAAATATCCATATTATCATCAATATCCTCCTCTGAATCTGGTATATAGTCTGGATCTTTATCGGAACTATCATCATGTTCAGAGTCAGATTTATTCTGCAAAATAACTTATAGTATATTATGTATACAAGATACGTCTCGACGAGATCTTATTAGAAGAATATAGGTAAGAAATAACAGTAACAGTTTCAAACAATTGCCAATAACGATTTTTAAGCACGTTCTTTCTATTTAAAATATATTAAATCTTCCAGTCAAATCTGAAATGTGTACCAACTTTCGTATTTCAAATAAAATACCCCAATTTTTATTATTATTTTGTATTCTATAGATAATTCTAGGACTTAATTTGTGTAATAAAGTCTCTAAAATTAGCCCTGGAGTTACTTTATTTGTTGTATTTTTGACACGAAGTATACGTTTTTTCAGCCACCATGACATTAACCGTGAAATTAAAACGTCAATAAATAATCGGACCTAGTTTTAGTTCTACTTCACTATTTTTATTGGACTATTTAACTAATTTTATCGACGACTAAACAATAACGTAGGTATTATATTAATCACTATTGGCTAATAATAACACTCATAATACCCGTAGGGAATAATGAAATGCGACCAGGGAATAATGGGCCATAACGTTACCATTATTCACTGCATTCCGCCAATAAGAACATATAATGGGCCATAACGTTACCATTATTCACTGCATTCCGCCAATAAGAACATAACGTTCCTAACGTTGTCATAGTAACGATAGACAAGTCCGGCCATTTTACTGACTGCCTAACCATCAAACGTCATATTGATATAGTAATCTGACATTTTCGTTTACTTATTTTGATTTTTTTTAGTAATTTTCAGTTAGTCGTCGATAAAGTAGTGTATACTAACTCGCAATAATGACTATTATTCCCTCGAGCTGAGTTACTCCCTCGCCGCTTACGCGGCTCGGGAGTAAATTCAGCTCTCGGGAATAATAACTGTCATTATTGACTCGTTGTATAAACTACTATAATTAAAGATGCTTTTAAAATACGTACTTGAATTTAAAGTTTAAGTTTGCAATTTAAAAACGATATATGTTAAGTTACCTCCAATCCTAGAACACTATTTGAAATATCCATATTATCATCAATTTCCTCCTCTGAATCTGGTATGTAGTCTGGATCTTTACCGGAACTATCATCATTTTCAGAGTCAGATTTATTCTGCAAAATAACTTATAATATATTATGTATACAAGATACGTCTCGACGAGATTTGATTAGAAGAATATAGGTAAGAAATAACAGAAACAATTTTAAACATTTGCCAAAAACGATTTTGAAGCACGTTTTTTCCATTTAAAATATGCTAAATCTTCCAGTCAAACCGAAAATGTGTACCAACTTTGGTATTTCAAATAAAATACCCTAATTTTTATTATTATTTTGTATTCTATAAATAATTCTAGGACTTATTTTGTGTAATAGAGCCTCTTAAATTAGCCCTGGAGTTACTTTATTTGTTGTATTTTTTGACACGAAGTATATCAATATATTGGTATTTTTAAAGGACAGCCTACATTTTTCTCAGTACTGTTGTACTGTACATTCAAAATTAGAACTAAACTGAGATTACTTTCCTATATCTAAATGTTATAGTTTTAGAATTATAACAGAAAACACAAATGCACTCTTTACATTGTATTTTGGAGAAGCGACTATAGAAGGCAGTATAAATTAATAAAACAAAAAACAATGTTTATTATGCATTTGGGATGCTTAAAATAATAAGTATTTCCCAAATATTTTTTCACTCGTTTTGAACAACACGTCAAATCATTTCATTATCTAGATTTCTAGATTATTGAATACGGCTCACACTGGCCTTAATCTCCTTTTTGGTGGGTGCAATGTACTCTACAGTTGATATTTAACATACCGCCAAACACAATAAATGCAATTCAAAAATAAGAAGACACCGACATTTCCCCGATAAAAAAATTCTCTTTTTTTCTGAACACCCGGTATTATTTTGAAAAAATTTTTATTAGCAGAAATCATAGAAATACAAAACAATAATAAAATCGAGGGTATTCTATTTGAAATAAGGACGTTGAAACATTTTCCGTATAACCGGAAGAAGCTGAAATTTAAAAATATTTTAAATCCAAAAAACTACCTCTACATTATTACTTGCAAAATTTCAAATCGCTACTATATTAATTTTCCTATATTTATGTAACCAAATCTGGTGGAGACATTTGTTGTATATATTTACCATTTCCACTTCATTTTCCGGAAGTTCTAAAGAATACTGTAATTTGGAATCTTGCAAAATATTAATAGAAGATGTGACGCGTTCATTTTGAATTGTCGCAGCCGGTGACAAAGGCATATTACAAAACCAACGGGATGTTCTTTTTTCTGAATTAGCAATAGTTGCTTCGTAGTAATATTGAAGGAAAACTTAAATTATTATTTAAATTGTCTCATAGCGTTTTTTATTGGTGTTATTCTTACAGTAACCGATCTACCATCAATTCGTTATTTTTATGCTTTCAATAATAGAAATTACAACATTTGGTATTAGATATTTAACAAGCTCACGATTTAACATCTAATATCATGTGACAAAATCTAACCTCAATGGTTTCATATCAAATATTTGAGTCCACGCTTGAAAATTACAGTCCAATCGAAAACGCTATCAAATATATTTATCTATACTTATACTTACGTATTGCGAGTCAAAAATACGGCCATTCATTTCTTTTTTTACACAAGATACACCAATCTAGAGAGCGAGTAATATCTAAAATTGCGGGAAACACCGCCACATTCGTAATGATAAAATAAATCCACGTTGCCAAAACTAACTGACGCTCGAAACGCGAACGGGTATATGAAGTTATCATTCCAACGATATACATATTATTTCGTGCAGCGTCTCTAGTGGTCGTTGATATAAACTAATAATATACGTGAAATGTATATCTTTTGATATTGGGCCATTTTAAGAGCGTCATCTGAAATTTTGTAATTATCCTTTCTCTGGCGTTATAAACGCTCTGACAAATTTTTACACGTGAGGTGCATAGAGCGTCAGTATACTGACGCTCTATGCACTGTGACGCTCTAATGAATGTAAATCGACAATGTATTGACGCTTTAATGATAGTAAGATATATATATATATATATATTGTTATAGTATATAGGCATACGTTAATAATATTTTGTTGAAAGTTATGAAAATTACAGAATTTAGTTAAATAAACGTAGGAAAATTTATTATGATGTGTTTAAAAAGTTTATTGGGTTAATAATAATAAATGATAATGGAATTTAACAAGCATTCGAATTTTTTTAATAAACCACCTGTATATGGTAAGGTTGACCATGTTCATTTTTCTTAGAAGTTCACAACACAATATTCTGGAAAGAAGAGAGTTGAATATTAGTTGTTATTTTGTAAAATGTATTATAAATATGTAAAAACTTGAGTAATTGACGTTAATGAGGTGAGGAAAATATTTAGAATCTTATTTTGAAAGGTGTATAGATTTTAATGTAGATAAGTTCCCGGGAATAATTTGAAATACAGGTACTGTCATTATTTGACATTTGTTCAGAAATATGGATTTAGATGGGTATTAGTATATGAATATGTAAAGAAGGGTTGTTAAAATTATAAAAAGAATTTAGATTATCAGATAATGCAATTTAAAGAAGTATTTTTGGTATATTTGAGAATTTAAAAGCTATATTGTTGGTTGTAATTACTGTTGTAAAACGTTGATTGGATAATAGAAAATGAGATAGGAATTGCTAGGGAAATGGATAAATAAACAGAAGAATTATTTTGAATTTAAAAATAGAGAGACGTGTTTTTGCTATCAGAAGTAAATTTCTGAGATTTAACACGAATTAAGTGAGAAATAAAAGGAAAAGTTGTATCCAGAGTGAAATTTATTATAGATAAATAATTAAACATAAGAATAGAGAATACACTTACGGATTTGGTGCAAGATCCAGGTTCCATTAGTAGAGAGTTGTTGAAGCAGTGTTATCAGGAGGCACTTGAGATACCGGACTATTTGAGTAGTCCATAAAGGTTGGATAATTTTCCTTGTTCGGGTAACATAAGAGTGGTGGCAGTATATTAAGAAAATCAACATCCGAATAAAAGGACCATTTTAAATTCCATAAAACGAGCAGGACGATATATAGGATATTCAGTAATTTGTCTTCTAACAATGGTACAAGGTTGAAGTTGAGTAGCATCAAGTGGTGAATCGTTGTTGGGCAGTATCAAGGAGTGAATCGAACACATCTATAAGAAAGGAACATTTAAGTATTACCAATTTAGTAAATTATTAGAAATTGTAGAAAAGAAAGATTTAATTGTTTAAATTTTGAAAAAAGAATTGAATATTTGTATTATAGATCATTGGATAAAGTAATTGAACTCTTAGATAATTCATCAGTACATATGTAATAAACAATATAAGTCTTTAATTCTCTATTTTCTTGAATATGACAAATACATGAATTATTGTCATTCAGTTAAAAATTACATGAGTTATTTCTTTATAAATATCTAATTTAAATAACTAAAGTAAATATAATAAGTAATCTTACCTGTATTAAGTGGTTATAAAGAGATAAATACACATCAAAATAGATTTTCTTAGACGTCAAATAATCAAGTTTCCAATATTAATAAAATATTGTAAACACGTAAATGTTCAGCAATGTTTAAGTAAGTTGTTCGAATATACACTTTATTTTTTTATTAGAAGAGTGTCGTTTTATTAATAGTACATAAAAATTGCAATCCACAAAGTTTTACGTAAAATATAACCTGAAATAAATAAATGTCATATGAAATATTGTAATGGAATTTGTTTAATGATATTTTCTTACCGAAAAGAGTTAGGTAAATGTTATTAGAAGTATTTTCTGAGTTATAAAAGATCCACTTGGTAAAAAAAAACATTTCACAACAAACAAGTAAACATTTAGATATTTGTAATACATAAACAGGCATTAATTGTTTTATGCACCTACAATGTAATGACTAGTGGTGCCATCTATATGACTTATTGAACACTTGTTGGTAGATTGGATTATTTAAAAGTATAGAAAGTATTAAGATAATGCAGAAATCAGTAAAATATAGATGATAGTTTCAAAATAAATTTTGAAGGATTATTAATATTTACAAAAGTAAATAATCGAAATTTGAATTAAATACCCATCAATTAGATAAAGAAGTATGATAAATTGAAGTAATTTATTTTGAGATTATAATATAAAGCTAGTCGGGCATAAAAATAAAATACATACTTATTGTGAATTAAATTTTATAAAATAAGTAAAGAGAATATAAGAAAAGTACATACAAGGGTTGTTTATTAATAAATAGTAATTATACAGTTCATGTCTAGAGTTATATTTCATTTCATAGATAGTTCAATTTATGGCATTTCAACTGAAATAGAAATAAATGATAATGTCAAGGAATGAACTGATATGTATGTAATATTACCTAGTGCAATATATATGAAATAATAATAATATATATATATTTATGGCTACATTTATTTTGTTTAATAACATTTATTACATAAGAATTTATGATTTCTTTTACATTGATATTTATTTTTTTCTAATACTAACATAATTAAATCTGACATTGAATTGGTTATTATTTTATTTTACTGTGCATAAAACAGCTAATTACATACAGATTTTATGTACACTCAGTTTATTAATTGGTAGTTGTTCAATTTTCATTCTTCTTTTGGACTTTCCAAATCTGAAAATAAGAGATTAAGACATGTTATTTAAGAATGATGTATATTTTGAAACGGTACAGCCAATTAATTAATTTTCAGAGCATATGTGTTAGAAACCGACGATAAATTTCTTTAAACTGTTTATTCTAAATGTATGAGATAAGTATTAGTTTGGTAAGAAATATTTGTATTAATTACATTTAAGACTTGTGGCGCTGACTTTGTGTATATGTCGCCGGTAGAACGTGATAAAATGCATGGGAACGATAACTGCGATAAATGTGCAGAGGAGAGGAGGGATTTCATGTGCGTTCCAGAGAGCGAAACACGATGGATAAAAGGAGTCGACCACGAGACTTCATGAAAAGAAGTTGAAGATATTGGTCGCCATCGTATTAGACTGGCTTTATTAGACTGCTAACAGTAATATAGGGTTCCCTTATTAATAAATAAGTCGACTCATACATAGCGATCAATTTATAATTTGTAAAACTTGTTCAACAATCGTTAACATTTTAAAAGAGGGAATTATTTGATTTATTTCGAATTAAAGAGAATAGAAAAGTTAAATTTAATGTTTGCGGGAATTTATAAATGCACGATGTGACAGTTAGTTGAAAGCTAGGTAAATTTTGATGATTGATGTTTTAATGTATAAAAAGTAATTATTCATATTTGAAATTATAAATTAGTATAACAATAGTATGTTATTCAGAAATGAAAGTTGAATTTGGATGGAATTTTACAATTTAGAAGCCAATTTGATGTGTTTTAAGAGATATGGTTTTTGATTTGTGAATTCAAAGGAATCGTCAAGGAAATAAATAAAGGAAGAATAAACAATGAGAATTTTCCAAATCTCAATCGACACGGGTATGAAATTTCATAAGCCAGATCATTTAAGAAGAACGTTTGCAATTTTCAACCGAGACCGGTGAGAAACTTTTGCGAGTTTCAACCGAGACCGAGGTTTCTTATTGTAGATAAGAAGATATTACATTAGGAAATCGTATATACGAGTGAAGTATTTCAACAAATTGAAAGAGAATATTATTTAAAGTTACTGACTTCGATTGTGTACTGAAAGAGACGTATTTTGAGCATTTGCTTTAGTTGATAGGAATATATTTATAAAATTTTGTTTTCATTTTGTTGTTTTCTGGTTTATGTTTACATTCTATTATTCTATTTACGCGTCTTATCATTTTGATACTTCATATTATATGCTGTAATAGATTTAGATTTTTTATATTGACAGTCTTTGAATTACTACTGAATTCAAATTCTTCCAACAATTTAGATACTGTTTTTGCTCATTAATTTTAAAGTGAACTGATAATCGAAAAATAGTCAAACTAAAACCTCACGAAATTGATTAAATCGACTTTTACTATTTTACTATTTAAACTGTTTAGTCAAAGAAAAACAATTATTTCGTTGCAATGTACTATCATCAGAATCAGAAAATCTACTAAATTACATTTACAAAATATCTTATTTCATATGGGGGAGAGATTTAAGTTCAACTAATCATTAAGTAAATTGTATTTTTGCCGTTTACTAATTTCTATAGCCTGTCGATAATTTGGCTTCGATATTTTGTCACACACACGTAATAATAGTAATAAATACTACTGTAAAGGTAATTAAATTTTACAGTTTTATGATTAATATTTAATCTCATTTAATAGTCCAACTCTTTTGTTGAATGGTAAATTACATGTATGTTTTTTCAGTTTTACTTGGTGAATAAATCTTAATGTGTCTTAATTTGAAAATATCTTAAAAATAGCAGAGTAGGTCTAACTAAAATATTGAATTAAAAATATGTTCTTTCATTAAAAAAAAAAAAAACATAAGTCTGTATGTACTTATCTAGTCGAACACTGTATAGTTGAACATAGTTTTAGGTTCTGCAGATACTGGCTCGCGTCTCTGAGGTGAATCATTTTGTATACTAAAAAGAGAAAAAAGTTCCTTATTTACAACTAATTGTCGAATTGCGTATTAAAAAACAGCATTATAGATTGAGCAACACAGTTCAGCGACTTCGGACCTCTTATCTCTGCGGTTTTCTTATTTTGGACCATTTTAGAAGCCTTTTACTTTCTTATACGTTTCGACCTCGAGATTTTTGCAGATGTCCACGTTTTGAAGTCCCCTGATACCAAAAAAGTGGTTTTTAAAAAATGTCTCTCTCTCTCTCTCCTCTCTCTCTCCCTCTCTCTCTCTCTCTCTCTCTCTCTCTCTCTCTCTCTCTCTCTCTCTCTCTCTCTCTCTCTCTCTCTCTCTCTCTCTCTCTCTCTCTCTCTCTCTCTCTCTCTCTCTCTCTCTCTCTCTCTCTCTCTCTCTCTCTCTCTGTGTGTGTGTGTGTCTGTGTGTGACCACGATAGCGGTCAAACCGCTACAGATATCAATTCCAAATTTTGTATTTACGAATATAATCTCCCTCTTGAGAACTGATTAGATTTTGAGCAAAATCAGCAGAGTATTAGACCGGAAGTAGTAGTTTACTTCAGTGAAAAAATTGAATTTTGCAAATATTTCGTGAATTACTAAGTTTAAACAAATTTATAAAGAATTCATATGTACTTAAAATTTAAATTGTGAACAATTTTATTAAAAAAGTTTTTCGAAATTCCTACCGGAAGTCGGTCTTTTACTCTTATCGAAAATCAGTTTCTTGCAAATATTTTGCAAGTCATGCTTTTTAGACAGGTACGCTACGAATATAAAAGTATTTAGAACTTAATTTCCAATATCTTTTGTATAAAAAAAATTTCAAAATTTGGACCGGAAGTATCACTTTTATTCTTACCATATAACAATTTTTTGCAAATATGTCGTAAATTATGCATTCTATGTATATTTATGAAGAGTACAAAAGTATTTAGAGTTGGATTTGGAATATTTTTTGTATAAATGAAATTTCAAAATTTGGACCGGAAGTAACACTTTCATACGTATAAGAAAGTCGTGTGGTGGCCACACCTCATTTTTTTTAATGTTAGACTATCGCTTTGGTAGAATTAGTGTGTATATAGGTATGTATGTATATAGACTAAACTATTCTTTATTTTTTGTATATTATAGGAATACATTGAAGAATTATGATAAATTGTTTGCTTGTTTCAAACCGATATACGTATATACGGTATATACGTATATCGGTTTGAAACAAGCAAACAATTTATCATAATTCTTCAATGTATGGTATATAATATACCTATATATACCGGTTGTAAAAATGTATGTCGCGTATATAGGGCGTAGACGGAGAGGCACCAATCTTCAGATTATCATGGGGGAACCGTTTGTCTATCGAAGCGATTATTTCAACAAAAAAATGTTTTTGGTGAAATTTTATATCATAATAAGTATATATTTATATGAAAACCATAAAAATAATTAAATGTTAGTTTGATAAGTAGTACATATTGCTGTGACCTGTTGTACTATGGCTGATAACCAATAGTTAAATTAATAAATTAATATTCTTTAATAATCTCAGGGTCTAAAAGGTAAATTTCTTTGTTTTTTTAAAAAAAAATGTCACAGTTTTTCCTTATAGTGAGTTCTAGCTGTGATCGTGATGTTCACTTTCCTAATGTTCTCCTTTGGGATGGGTATAAATAAGTAAATAGTGAATGTCAGCACAACTTATATTTATTTACAGTATAAATATTTACAAAAACATGAAAAATATTTTGATTACTATACAATACAATAGTTTATTTTATCTAGGTATATTATCTTCTCCTTTATGGTACAAGCACCTTGCAAATCTTTTATTCCCTTAAGAAAATGTAGAAGTCTACTAAATTACCTCTTCATGTATGTTTACAAATCAAAGAAATTACTAAATTTACTTGCTTTACTTTTACCGACGTATTCCCATTGGATCATCTCGACCTGAGATTTTCACGTCAAAATCGAGATTTAAACAATGAAGAACCTATTAGATATCTCCCATAATATTTTGAAACTATTGTTATTCAAGTGGAAACGTTAATACTTCGTTGAATCGCCTTAACCTGAGATTTGCACGTCAGACTAAGACTTACTCAAAGAAGAATTTGTTAAATGTTTAAATAATATTTTAAAATTGTTGTTATCCAGATAAATTGTTTATACTCCGTTGAATCGCCTTAACCTGAGATTTGCACGTCAGACTAAGGCTTACTCAAAGAAGAATTTGTTAAATGTTTAAATAATATTTTAAAATTGTTGTTACCCAGTAAATTTATATAACACGCATGAAGATTCCTTTATTTATTTATTATTATAAGACTGCAAGATGAAGCTTTATTGAATAGTGCTTGTACTTACATTTCTTGACTGTATATCACTTCGAATTCTTCTTGATAATTCTTGCCTTCCATTCCTTAGAAATTTATTATGGCGGGTTTGGTAAAGTCGAATAATAATATTCCGCGCTTTACTGTATTTAGCGCACACTTATTGTATGTAAAACGAATTGCACGTTTTGTTTCACTACGTCTAAATCTTAAAAGCGTTTATGCCTTTTTAGATTTTATTTTATTTTATTTTACAACACTTGAAGCACTGGTTTAAGTTTAAGGGACTGCTGATCAACTTTTTCTTTTTCTTCTTGAGTATTGAAGATCTTCGGATGGACTCCCTATTTTCCGCAAATGCACGCGTTTATATACCCTTCAACAATTGACAAACGCCTTATTTTGTTTCAAATTATTTTAGTTCAATTTGAATTTTCTTCTACTGCGCCCTCCGTGTTTGTTTTGGTAACTATCGATGTCATGTGATCACATGATCTTTCTTCCGCCATGTTACCGTTGTTGTTGTTTACATATCTTGTATTTGCATATCTAATGAACATCGATTGATTTTATCGATTGGTAGGTATTTTTGAGCTGCTATATTATATACTGACTAATGTTTTATTTGTTTTTAGTTTGGAATCTCTTGAAGCATTTTTATATGAGAAGGAAATTATGCCAATCGTATATTTAAATGTACATTCAATAATATCTTTTATTCTGGAGATACCAGTAAAAAATTGCATACCCAACATAATGTTTTATTTTTTAATAGTGAACCAGGCCACAATATTTACATTCTGGATGTGTTGGTGTATAGAAAACAAATAAATCATATACCTTTACATGCATTTCTATGTCCCATACGGAAGAAAATACAATTGATTCCAGTGATTGAGAAATGAGTGGAATATATTTATTTACGTATAGAGACCTTTGTTCTTGCCGTAGTGTTTATTATTATTGCAATATGTTGAATGCAGGCTTCTATTCACTGATTATTATTGCTGCTAAAGAATGTATTACCGAATGACCTATTTTCTATTAATTACTAATAATACTGTTTAAATCATTACATATCCTTTTTTAGACTGAGGTCAGTATTTGAACATCATGTTTTGTATGATATTTAACACAATTTTTGTGCTTTAATTTATTTTAAGATTGGGGTCAACACTTTTAATTTCAATGCTCTCATTTTTGTTTTTCTCTTGACGGGTGTGCAACCCACATTGCATTGATGTGTATTCTATTGCATGTTCATCAGTTCAAATATTTATTGTCATGCAATAATTTAAATAATATGTATTTATATAAATTAATGGATTGTTCTATATATTTATATCTAATGAAATGTTAAATTATCACTAATATATCAAATATGTAAACTTATATTTATTTAAAATAAATGTGCTGGTATTTTATTTTTGTTGGTATTTTATTTGTTTGATTTCTTTATTTATTTATTTATTTATGCAGAAAAATACCACAGCAATATGTATGCTTACATTGATAACGTCTCTAATTGATTTGCGCATTGCAGTGTTAAGATTTTCTTCTTATTAAATTGGCAACTGGGAAACTTCTTCCTTCATTTGTTTTACCGCCAGAATCATGCCCACTCACTTAATTTACAACATAAACATCGTTACATAATTACATGATCATGATTACATGCAAGTATAACAACGTCAATATTAATGCTATAATAACCTGTAATTTTAAATTTTTATCATGTTAATATTATTTAGTTGAGAGGCAGAAATTCTAAAACGTAAAACTAGCTAACATTCAAGTGGCCGATTATTATCAGTAATGAGTATACACCGGACGTGTCAGGTTTAAATTACGACGGAGCAAAGAAATAATGTAAACAACACGCAGTTATTGAATAACACTATTCATATGGTAAACTGCAACATCTGTTGTTGACGCGAAAATGACAACAAAAAAAGTCCAAGTTTCTCCTAAATTTCTTTCTTTATCGGCGTGGGAAGAATTGTGACGAGTTTGTAAAATTTATTATATTTACCTTATATTTCGTAAGATAAATAAAGTTATATATGTATATACCTATTCATACTTATGTTAGTTTTGTTTTTTAATTATTTTGACTGTTAATTACGTACTTCGTAATTTTTGTAATAGTTCCAATTTAATACCGTTTAATTGAATCTACTTCTCCCAATATCGACGTAAGTGAGCATTGGATTTCGTTAAGTTTCAATAACATATGCATACATTTTTAGTTATCATTTATTTAGATCTAGAACATTGTTTATGTTACTGTGATATGGAAGAACGTCCAGAATGGTATTGTGAAACAATGGCGAGTTGGATTAAGGGTCATACTGATTGTACGTCCATTATCAGTGATTCCGATATTTATTGCAAAGTCTGTAAAATATCGTTACAGAATGCCCAAAAAGTGCACGTACAACGTCACTTAGCATCGCTAAAAAATACACAGAAATTGGACCCGTTGAAAGATGACAATTTTAACGAAGAACTATGTGAAGCTTTAATGGCGGCTAATATCCCATTAAGTAACCTTGACAATCCCACTTTCGAAACATTTCTTCAAAAATATACTGGGTGAAATGTTCCTGATGAATTCAGTTTACGTAAATATTATGTTTCTAAGTGCTTCACAAAAATAGTAGAATGCATTAGAAAACATCTTTCAAATCAGTACCTATGGATAATTGCCCACGAAACTGTCGATATATTAGGACGGTGTGTGGTAAATGTTGTAGCTGGTGTACTACATCCAACTATTTCATATAACGCATATGTAATAGCATCTAAAGTTATAAATACAGTTGATGCGGAAACAATTGCTAAAACCATTAACGAGAATTTGCACAAAAGTGCTTCATTCGGACGACAGGTACAGGGCTAAAATACTTTTATTTGTTAGTGACAGTGCCGCATATATGTTAAGAACAGGCAGGCTATTAAAGAAAACATATCCTTATATGCTGCATATTACTTGTGTAGCACATGCTCTCTACAGAATCTGTGAATATATCAGAGACAGGTATCCGGAAGTTGATAGACTTGTATCCGCTTTTAAAAAAGTTTTCAAAAAAGCTCCATCGAGAGTGGCTCTTTACACGGAAAAACTTTCATCTTTGTCACTGCCTCCCTCGCCAGTAATAACTAGATGGGGAACATGGTAGGAAGCTACTAGTTTTTATGCAGAGAATGTCGATAGATTACAAAATTTCGTTACATGTTTAAATGACGATGCTCGAAGTATTTCTAATCACATATTTTTTAAATCGAAATCTCGAATTAAAAGATGGATTAACCATATAAGCAAGTAATAACAAAAAACACACTTGGTATTGTTTCACAAATAAATATAATTAAATACTCGATGTACATTTCGCCTTGCGGCATCGTCAGGAGTTCTCGAGAAACTAAAGTAAAATTTAATATACTGTAACTACCTACTTCTAACAAAAATGTAAATAAAAATGTACAAAAATAGAAAATTATGAAAAGGTCATGGCTTATCTGGAAAGACCGTTTTTACAAGGCCAGGGTTTATTAGCGGTGAATTTATGAGTTCTGTTTGTTCATTAAGAACATTGCCTGGTTGTAAAAGTAAACTTTCTTTTATAAAATAACCTTCTAGAACATTCATTTTTTTACTTTTATTTAAACTATACAGTACTTCTGAATTGTCTATTGAAAATTGATGTCCCGTGTCTAAAACATGGTTAGCTACACTTGAATTTTCATAATTTAATTTAACGGCTCGCATATGTTCTGAGAATCTTAATTTGAAATTTCGCCCTGTTTGACCTATATAAAATTTACTACAATCACTACAATTATTTCTGTAAATTCCTGATTTGTTTAGTTTAGGATTCGCTGTTTTATTATTCGTTAATTGACTTTTTAAAGTGTTATTATTATAGAAGGCTATTTTAAAATCCAGTTTCTTTAAAACATTACTAATTTTCATACTTATACTACCTAAATATGGAATTTTAACCCATTGTTTTAATGTCAAGTCCTGGGACGGGGGAGATGCTGATTTTAATATAATTGATTTGTTCATTCTATTGACTAATTTATCTATTAGAAATGAGTTATAACCATTATTTTGTGCAATTATTTTAATAGTTTTTAATTCTTTATTAAAGTTAAATGTGTTCATCGGTACTTTCAATAGTCTATAAATCATTGAATTAAACGCAGCATGTTTGACGTTAGTGGGATGATTGGAGGTATTTGGTATCAACGTATCGCAAAAGGTGGGTTTTCTAAAAAATACTGTAACCTAACTTGTTGTTACTAATCTGGATTTTTAAATCAAGGAAATTTAAAGATCGATCAGGTGCTTCTTTCTCTATAGTGAATTGAATATTATTATTAATTTTATTAAGTTGTACTAAAAAGTTATCTAGCTGTCTATCTGAACCTGACCACAAACAGAGAATATCATCCACATATCTAAACCATGCTGATACCGGTGACGTATTTGTCCTGTATTTATCAAACAAGTTAACTTCGAAATGGTCCATGAAAATGTCTGCTAGTAATGGTGACAAGGGGGAGCCCATCGGAAGGCCATTGTTCTGTTTATAAAAGTTGTCACTAAACTGGAAATAATTTTGTTCCAAACATAAATTCAGCATTTCCTCTATTTCTAAAGATTTATCCGGGCAATGTTTCTTAATTCTAGAATATACAATATTTTTTACTTCCGGGATGGGAATGGAAGTAAATAAACTTTTTACATCAAATGAAACAAGTTTAGTAACGTGACTTACATTAGTATTTTGAAGTTTATCTATTAAGTCTAGGCTATTTTTAACGGTATATTTAGGTTTAAATTCAATTAGTTCGGGTAAAATTTCATGGACCATTTCGAAGTTAACTTGTTTGATAAATACAGGACAAATACGTCACCGGTATCAGCATGGTTTAGATATGTGGATGATATTCTCTGTTTGTGGTCAGGTTCAGATAGACAGCTAGATAACTTTTTAGTACAACTTAATAAAATTAATAATAATATTCAATTCACTATAGAGAAAGAAGCACCTGATCGATCTTTAAATTTCCTTGATTTAAAAATCCGGATTAGTAACAACAAGTTAGATTACAGTATTTTTAGAAAACCCACCTTTTGCGATACGTTGATACCAAATACCTCCAATCATCCCACTAACGTCAAACATGCTGCGTTTAATTCAATGATTTATAGACTATTGAAAGTACCGATGAACACATTTAACTTTAATAAAGAATTAAAAACTATTAAAATAATTGCACAAAATAATGGTTATAATTCATCTCTAATAGATAAATTAGTCAATAGAATGAACACATCAATTATATTAAAATCAGCATTTCCCCCGTCCCAGGACTTGACATTAAAACAATGGGTTAAAATTCCATATTTAGGTAGTATAAGTATGAAAATTAGTAATGTTTTAAAGAAACTGGATTTTAAAATAGCCTTCTATAATAATAACACTTTAAAAAGTCAATTAACGAATAATAAAACAGCGAATCCTAAACTAAACAAATCAGGAATTTACAGAATTAATTGTAGTGATTGTAGTAAATTTTATATAGGTCAAACAGGGCGAAATTTCAAATTAAGATTCTCAGAACATATGCGAGCCGTTAAATTAAATTATGAAAATTCAAGTGTAGCTAACCGTGTTTTAGACACGGGACATCAATTTTCAATAGACAATTAGATATTAATACTCCTTTACTCGACTTGAAGTACAAAATAGATAGATCACCACCCACTTGTTATGCAATGATATAAATAAAATTAAACCTCTTTAAAAATACAACATTTCAATAGTGCGCCCATGAGCGATGAGTCATCAACCTTTCGTGTCCGGTCTGTAGTAATGAGTAGCTATAATTGTCTTACTTATTGCGATTTAGAAATTTTCATGTTGTTGGATCGGCAACTTACAAACGTCTTCCTTCATTTGTTTACCAGCAAAGTTGTGCCTAAATATTTAATTTAAAAAAAAAAGCATAATTTTATAATTACATGATATGTTTACATGCAACATAACATTGCCAATATGATCAAATAGCTTTAATAACCTGTAACTTCGAATTCATTTTTTTGTAAAAGTTGATTAGTGATGTCGATAATTTTCAACTGTAAACTGCATTTGTGGAATTGTAATGTCAGATTTGACAATTAATTTGAATTCAAGTATGATTGGAAATTGCAAAACTTAGAAGTCGCTAAAATGCAAATGGATATGTAAATCAATTACAGACACATTGTACATTAGTTAAGGCAATTTATGCTGAACGATATGCCCTCTCTTGTATACCGTTGAAATGTCGGAAATGTGAAAACAGCAAATATATCAAGCAATTAAAGTAAGTTTACATTACCCTAAAGAGAAGCATTTATGTTAGTATAATTCGTGGATATATATATTTATATAATATGCATTATCATACAGTAAAATTGACCCTCGTTTCGGAATATTTTAATAATAAATTCATAACATTTCCAGATGTTGTAAACTATCACTCACGAAAGAAAGACCAACAGTAAAGAAAGGTGTGCCAAAGTTTAATATTTTTTTGAAGGTGTTTGTAGTATAAGTTATCAAAGGAATAATGAATAATGAATATTTTTATCTAATAACACATTTAAAATTAATTATTACTGCGTAAATTATTAAATGATTAAATCTAAAGATAGCAAATTTAATTATATCGGTTTTTTGTACATATACGTAAACTATTAGTGTTGCTTATACGACTAAAATTTTTCAGGAAAAATTGTATATGTTGTATTAAATAGCAATGACCTGCAAAATAAGAGTTTTTATTTTTCTTATTTTTATTGTTATTAGTGTTGAATCACAACAGGTATGTGATAAATTCAGGTAGAGATAGGTATATTCATGAAAATAAATACTTATTTACAGTACAATACAAAAATTATAAACACAACAACTTCTGAAATGACATCACATCCCTCTTAGATCGAATACTGCCAGTTGCAGTTTCTGTAAATAAGGGAAGTAAGGTAGGCGTTAATTATATAGTGAGATAGATATACAATTTAGGAATTCCATCACTCTCGCATTTGTTATGTATATGATATGACATGACGTATTGTTATGTAAGATTGAAAGAGAATACAATTTTATATAATAACTGCTTAAAATGTAACGTGCCTCTTTGTCGTCATTCCGTGCCCTTTCAGTTACAAATATACAGTTCAAACTATTTAAAGCGGTAATTAAAAATATTAAAGTTCTGTGAATGGGAAACCATTTATGTACTGTTTCAATGTTTATTTACTGTGTTCGAATACGTATGAGTGGTATTTCTCTTAGAGCATAGGTTCCCAAAGTGGGCGATAACGCCCCCTTGTGGGCGCTGCAGGTCTAAAGGGGGGCGGTAAGAGACCCAGAAAAAAAATGGGGGCGTTGTGTAAAGGCTTGGGGGGCGATTTGTAATTTCATATAGAATCTAGGAGGACTCTTAGACACCGACTGAGCTCTCGACTCTCGACTAGGGATGGGCGATAAACATCGATGTTCATTGAACATCGATATTTTAGGATCGATGTTCGATGTTTTTGCATCGATGTTTGCAATTTAGATTTATCGATAAACTATCGATGTTAGAAGAAATATAGTGAACATCGAACTTTTAGGCTTGACAAAATGTATTTGCACTAATCACAAAATAAAACAGCGTCCTCTGTTGACAAATACAAAAATGTTTCCAAATTAACAGCTCACATACAGGCTACGAGGATGTAAAATTGTCTACGAATAAAAGAAGTATTTAAATTACACAGTGCTATATCATATAAATTCGAATATTTCATTTTAGGCTCTTTTAAATATTACTCAGTATAAATATTTAAATAATATATAATTAAATACATAAATTTATAGTACTTTTAATGTGCAGAATAAAAGTTAAATTATGTATGCATGCAGAATAAGTGAAGGAGGTAAACGTATTTTCATAGAAAAAGAAGGGAGATAGACATTACCGATGTATACTTCTTCGGGAAATTCCCTAGTGCGTACAATCATACACGACGATACATGTATTAAATGCAAGATGACACATCAGAAATATAAAACCATATCCATATGTATCTCGGTATTTGCCAGCGTAGTCAAAAAAAAATGCAAGACTATAAAATCCCAAATAAAAATCGTTCTCTTAAAAAGCTTTGATACACGTAAATGTATATATTTTTTAAGTATCAGACGATTTAAGTCATGTGGTTGTTTCATGCGTAATTGCATAATATTGTTTTTTTATATAGTTTTTTTTGAGTAGTTTCTAAAGTTAACTACATATTATAAATGTATATATTTCTTTTATTATTTTTTTTGAATAGTGATATCTTTTATATCATTTTGTTAAGGACGTAAATTAATTAAGTTATAATAAAGTTTTTGTTAAACTGCCAAAAAATAAATCTATAAATATAATTATCGATGTTTAAAAACATCGATGTTTGGTAGTCGATATTTTGCAACCATCGATGTTGATCAACGATGTTAACATCGATGTTTGATATCGATGTTTACCCACCGATGTCCCATCCCTACTCTCGACTACAGCTTGTGAACATCAACTAATATTAATTACGAGATTGCTCAAACCAACTCGGTTCGATATTTCTCTCCGAGTAGTTCATATATCTGTCCTGTTTTATTGAATAAATAAAATAAAAAACATATCAATCGGTCGCTCCGTTTCGAAACGAAAAGAGACACAAACAAACAAATAAAAAGGCAACTGTATCAATCGGCTGGTTCATAGAATACTTGTTCTTACTTGTTGAGTACGATTGAGCGTCGAATGAGATAAACGAGTTTATGCATGTTTGTCTTATTCCTGTCGGTGCGTGCTGCTTATGCAATCCTATATAAACAACGTAATATTTATTTTATTTTCATTTGCGGTTTCGCGCGTAATAGATAAGCAGTACTTAAGTTCAACACTTATACTTACGTATTTCTCAAAACAAAACAATGTCGGAAGTAAAAAAGAAGAGACTGCAATACTGTGCGGAATATATTAAATTCGGATTCATTGAAAATCCTACAAACCCATCGTCGCCTTTGTGCCTTCTATGCCTAAAAACATTTTCGAATGAAGCAATTAAGCCTTCAAGACTTCAAGATCATTTGAATAAAATGCATCCAGATAAGAAAGACAAGAATGTAGCATATTTTCAAGACCTAGAGAAGAAGCATAATACTCGGCCAAGTGTAGCAAAACTCTTTTCAGCGGCTGCTAAGCAAGATGACGACGGACTTCGAGCTTCGTACAACATCTCTTTGTTAATTGCTCAAAAAGGCAAACCACACAACATCGGAGAAGTGTTAATTTTGCCAGCAATAAAGGAAGTAATAACTACTGTGCTTCATAAACCGGCCGCAGATATTATCGGAAAAATTCCTTTGAGTAATAATTCTGTGCAAAGACGAATTGATGAAATGGCCGGAAACATAGAAGAATCATTGTGCAATCATCTGAGGACTAGTCAATTCTCAATTCAGCTCGATGAGTCCACTTTACCAACTAATGAAGCATTGTTGCTGTCTTACGTGAGGTTTATTAAAGATGAGAAAATATGTGAAGAACTATTGTTTGCTAGAAATTTAGAGACCGATACAAAAGGCGAAACCATATTCAATACATTGGAAAAGTTTTGTGATGAGAAAGAGATTCCCTTGAAAAATATTATATCACTTGCTACGGATGGCGCTCCGGCTATGACAGGGTGCCATAAAGGCTTCATAGCGTACGTAAAAAATAAAATTCCAGATGTCCTTGCTGTACATTGCGTTATTCATAGACAACATTTGGTTGCTAGAAATTTAAGTGAACGACTATTTCAATCACTGCAATATGTCATCAAAGCAGTCAATAAAATCCGTAACTGCTCTTTGAATGATAGATTATTTCATCAGCTTTGTGTTACTAATGACGAAGATTTCAACCGTTTGTTGTTTCATACCGAAGTTCGTTGGCTATCAAGAGGCAATTGTCTGACTCGATTTTACAACCTGTTTGACTCTGTGATAGAGTTTTTGGAAACTAAAGATACAGAATTGCGCAACAAGCTCATTACATCAAAAAATGATATAGCTTACATGACAGACCTGTATAAATTGTTCAACAACATGAATCTCCAACTGCAAGGCGATGAACTAAATTTAATTAAAACAAAAAATGTCGTTGCTGCTTTCGCAGCCAAACTGCTTCTACACAAAAAGAATATGGGCAGACGTGAGTTTCATAATTTTCCGAATTTATCAGTATCCTGCAGTAACGACGACTTGTTTGCCTACTGCCAACATTTGGAAAAGCTCCACATTGACTTCACCGAACGATACCAGGATATTTTGAACTTGGAAATACCAGACTGGGTGTTGGATCCGTTTTCAAATGTCAACACAGCAATATCACCACATCTGGAAGAAGAACTTATAGAATTGACAACGAACGAGGAAATAAAAATCAAGTTCAAAAATGGCTACCAAGAATTTTGGCTACAAAAACCGATCCCGCAATTGTACCCTGGATTGTGGTCAATCATTCAACGATTCTTGATAGCATTCCCATCGTCATATTTGTGTGAACGTGGATTTAGTGCTGTAGCAACGCTGCTTACTAAAAAGAGAAATCGTTTGCATGTTACCGAACGTGGTGACTTGCGGCTGTTCTTGAGTAAATTGGAACCTGATATCAACAAACTTATTAAACAGCATCAGATTCATCCTTCACATTAGTTTTTATATTAGAATCGATTATGTTTGTTTTATTTTGAATTTTGAATAAAAGATACTTTGTCTGAATACTATAAAGTTGCGTTTCAATAATCATTCTCATTGGCAGGTGTAGCCCGTAAAAGTTAACTTGAGACCTGAGCGCCGTTGTGTACTACCTACTACGCTCAGGTCTCAAGTTAACTCATTCATTCTAAACGAGACTTTTACTATAACCCATAGTAAAAGTCTCGTTTAGAATGAATGTTTAATCTCCGCTAATATAGCTCACAATAATTAATTTAATTTGAAGTTATAGTGGTTTTTGAGTAGGTGAAAAAATGGGGGCGCTAAAAAATAAGTTATTCTCAAAGTGGGCAGTAGGCAAAATAAGTTTGGGAACCACTGTCTTAGAGGGTCTTAGGAATTCAGAACCTCATCAGCTTCCAACATTTACGGTATTCAGAAGTGTGAGTTTTCTGTATAATTTGACGCATTATTGCAAGTATGTAGGAAATTTTGTTTTTACAAAAGGCCTTTGTTAGAATCTCTTTCGTATAGAAGTATTTTGCTATGTAAATTAATATGTATATTCTTATTTGAAATCAATTTTGTATGAATTGTAGATTGAATAAGTGTCATTAAGATGATATCAAACGTTGGAGATAACAAACAAAAAACTAATCATGTTTCAGTATGTATTTTATATGCGACATCTCAACAGTTCTGAATTCCACTGACATGGAAAGAACGTGTAAATCGTGGCAGTCCTCGACTAATAATAACATATTGTTCTTTCACATTCCCTAGGGATTTAATTAAACAGTTTCTCTATTGTAACGGCATAGGCGTGAAGTAATAAAGTTATTAAATACTATACGCGCTCAATTTACAATAGATGGCTCCAAGGTCTGTGTCAACTTAAAATTCATTGGCGAACACCATCGTTGCAACAAATATATGTACACATCGACCATATTTTTTTAAAACGAAAATTTGTCATAATCTTATTTCTTATTGTCGTTAGTAATCTTCTACAGAACTGTGTTTTATTCTATGATAAAAAGCATATCATAAGTATTATTTGCATGTAGATATACTATATTAACGATAATTTTTGTGACATCTATTTATATTCAAATGTATTCGGTTTTAAATAGATTTATTCTAACTATACACCTATTATCGTCATGTACATAGTTCAAAAAAAATGTTTTTTTCGTATTGTATAAGTACGAGACGATATTTTACAGTTACTGAAGGGGTTGGAACAAATCTTTTATAAAGATTGCAAATGCATATTATATAAAAGTCAAAAATAAAAGATTTAATTACTATAAAATTTATTTATATAGCAAATAACTAAAACATACATAGCTATTAAATCAAAACGTTTAATTTAGATACATAAATTATATATAACTTTTTGTTGGTTTGCCGTTCTCGAATACTCTGTATAAATGAAAATTTATGACTTGTGTAGCCTATGATTATCTAGAATTTCTTCAATAATTTTTTTTGCTGTGTACATTGTCTCAGATATTTGAAGCATTTCTTCTTAAGTCATTCAAATATCGCGCCAAAATGCTACATATTTTTAAGAGATTTCATTGCTTAGGCAAATTTCATATGGAAAAATAGGTATACAATAACATGCTATATTTTATAACATAACCAAGCTGTAACTAGTGCATATTTTGCTTTGGTTTATTATACTTTACTATTTTATTAAATACATTCTGTACCTTCAAGTACGTCACGCACATTAGTAATCAGGCAGGTGCAAGCAAACCGTTAAATCACCATTGAGACAGCGTTAACGATTGGTACGAAGCAGAGTTAAATATGTACAAAATGTTAACGCTAACTCCAAAAATGTGAAGAATAGTAATTATAATGAACATCTGCAAAAAAACAAGTAAGATAAAGATATTACTTTAATGCTTATATGTTATAAAGTATGTATTTATTACAAGACATAATTAAAGAATATATAGGAACAGGCCAACTAAGGCCTTAAAGAAAGAGTGGCTAGGCATTTTAAACTACGAGAATTTTATGAAACACACAGAAATACTATATTGGTAGTTGTTATACTTGCTAGGACATTGGTTGGTAAATTGTTAAAATACGTTATTTATAAGGTAAACAATGATTGATGAATGAGAAACATCAATTAAGCAATGTCGGCATGGTTGCTCATCATAGGTCCAGGATACTATGCTGTAAGAGAAAGTATTAATAGAAAAACAAACAGGGTTTCTCCAAAAAAAAATACGGTTAAAAAAAAGCAACAATAATTTAAAGCAGGTAAATTTATTTTTCATTCAGTTTTCGTTGGTAGTGACTGTTGAATGTTAAGACTAGCATCTTGATCCTCGAGGAATGGCTTCACTTTACCTTCATAGGTGCAGTAAGAACAGATATTTGTAGTATTGCATTTTGCAAGATTACGTTTACCAGTCCGGTGCTTGTGATCTTCATGTGGGAAGGCTTCTTACTTAGCGACTCTGTACTAACCTTTTGTGACGTGATGTGCTGAACAATAGAGGGTTGCGCAAAATTATGCGTTCCTGTGGTATCTAAGAGCGCATCTATATAACGGTTCGCAATCTTCACTCATATACGGGGTGTTTTCAGGAGTGAATCATAACGTTTGTAGTTTAATGATGGTTGTGTTCCTGCTTGAAAAACAGGGCAGTAGCGATGTCAGTAATTTTCTAAAGAGTAACTGCAAGGTGGTGCCTTTGCGGTCCGTTCAATGTTTCAGACGTAACATAATCCTGTATTGCTGTTGGAATTGTCGCATGATTAATGAAACAATTTCGTTATCACTTCAGTTTACATATAAAATATGCACATTTGTTTTTTCTTCAAAAGAAATGACACTGCACTTTCGTTTTCTATTTGTGACGTCCGTGTCAAACTACACGAAGTTTATCTTGACGTTCGATCGAGTTGTTACGTTTAAGCAATAGCTCTCCAAAAAAGGTCAAAAGAATCGATTTGGTATTTGCGTTGTTCATACCATATCGCTGCTAAGCCGTCAAGATATGACGCAATCTCGTTGGTAGTTCCGGTAGGAGTTAGCGTTCGAGCTTGCCGGTCTGCTTGTAATTGTTGGAGAAATCTTCGGGATTTTGGACGCCTTCGCCATTAAATACATAGCTACTATAACAGATCTGCAAAATTCCTGTAAAACACTGACAAGCGATTGTACATTATTTGAGTAAAAGCTTGCGCTAAAATTATAATTTGAATTGAGCGCCACTAAATCATTCGATTTTTCGATTTAGAATTAGGTGATCCTTTTGTGTCCTTTGTATTAACCATGTTGTTGCGGGTTCGTCAGCCACACTTGATCAGAAATAAAAGCTCCACGATTTGGGCCGCCAAATTATTACACTTGCTATGGTGTTGGTCGGTAAATTGTTGCATTAGGTGTGTTATGAAATGAACAATGATTGATTAGTAAGAAACGTCAATTAAGCAGTGGCATGGCTACTCATCGAAAATCCATGATACTGTGCTGCAAGAGAAATTATTAATAAAAAAACAAACGGGGTTTTTAAGAATTCATAGTTTCCACAACGAATTAAGAAGTAATTACGGTTTAAATAAAAGCAACACAAATTTAAATCAGGTAAAATTATTATATAAAGGGGACTGAAAACAAACAGGTATCATTTACAAGTTTGTTCAAAGTAACGATTTAAGTTAAATGTAAAGGGTATTGAATTTACTTATAATACATCGAGCGAGCGCCGGTAACACCACGAAGAAATCGCGTATCTACGAGGAGTAGTTAGTACAAAGTAATGAGTGATGTAAGAGATGACAAAGTAGCGAGTAATTAGAGCGTTTGTAACGATCCTAGGTCCTTCTAAAGAATTCTGAGGGAAATGGAAGTTGACGGTTACCGTCTTAACCAATCGGAGAAAAGCGCGGTAAAGAAAGTAGTATATTAAACATTAAAGAACGTAAATGAGATATCTAAAATTAATGTTTCTATGATATATCTGTTCTGAAGTAGTTGGGAGAGGAAGCGGGTAGAACAACCCGCTTTAATAAAAGAAGCAGGAATTTCTTCTCGAGTATACGCGGTCAAAGTTCGTTTGTTACGATGTTTTTAAAATAATGTATTTTAAAAGTAACTACTAATACTAATTAATGTAGCTAGGTTTTGTACATTTATAATCGTTATTATATTTTTGAAATATGTTCATAATTAATTTTAAAAATAGTTTAATTTTACAATTAGAAATTAATAATGTACGATGTGTGCACACATTGCTTTCATATTAAAGAGAAAATTTTATGAAATAAGCATATGCTCGAGTTCACCACAATATGTGAATTCGAGCCGCAATCAATCTTAATTTACGGTAGGCTTTTTATTAAGTGACGGTATAATTGACTTTGTCGCTTCCCTGCGACACCGGTATATGTCTGTGATATCACAAAAATAAGAGAGAAGATAAAATCGAATATTTAAACGTTAATAAATCTTACAAGGAAAGTACTCTCCACCACAGAGTTGAAAATTACATGCATTTAACTAATCAAAATGCAAGAAAATTCTGGACATTTCACAGCTGACTCTGCATTTGTCTAATAGAGTTTATGAATTTTAATTTCAAAGCTCTAAAGAGTTCCACAAGTTTCAGACAATTTTCTTTCTGAAAGTGTATCATACTACCTCCACTTGGTATTGAAGTAGCAATTTATCCACATATTTATCTGCTCAGTTCGGAGCAACGTAGAGAATAAACCTTTATATTTATACGTCCACCTTGACGTAACCAGGCTGACCTTTTGATCAGGTGCGCGCGCTGCGGCTGTTAAGTACGTTACCTACAACATTTTAAATATAACCTCAACGTTTAACTTTGCAGTATCAACAATGAGGATGTGTTGCTTTTGAAAAAACTGATTTTTATTCTACGTAAACGGTGGTAGCGACAACTGCGAAAATTAAAAATTTTCTACCACAGGCATAGGAACTGGTCTTTAATCCAACTTTCACTTATTCCCAAATATCATTGCTGTTTCTCACCCGGGAAAAATATAAAGGTCTATTTCACTTCAAAAAATGTTATCTTGGGAAGGGCAATTTGTATAACAATAAAATGTTGTTAATTAAACCATCTGTGTCAAGTAAAAAGATATGTAATTAGTTGACGAGGGTGACGTTGAAACTCCGTAGTAGCAGAAAATTAACTAAAATATAATAGTAGGTCAAAAATATGTATGTACTACACACGACGATTGTTTTGATCCACGAGAACATCATCAGCTGACGATATTTACAACTGAAAGATATATTTTAAAAATATGATAATTCTTATGATTTTTATTTAAATTGCATAATATTTCGTGCTTTCATTGACTGCACAAGGGTTTTTGAAAATCTTCTCAATTGAAGTCAATTAGACATATAAAACTCAATGACACTCTAATGATAACGACTTGATCACCAGGCAGTGTTCAACATTTAAAATGTTGCTTACCTTGCTTTGCAAATATAAAACACTCTATTTTTTCTAACACCTCTTGATCGAACTAGTTATCATTGATGCGTTTTTTTAAATTTCTTTTTCTAGTCTGTTCGATCTGTATTTTCAATATGCATACGAAAGTCCTAAATTTGTGTATGTATAATCTCTTACGTATGTAAATGCCGTTTAAGGAATGTTCAATATTTATATCTTTATATGTTGAACTGTGTGAAAATGCTTATCACACAATATACATTTTATATTAAATTTTTATTCATTTCAATTTTTCTTTTAAATAATTATTAATTTCTTACACATAAATTCAACATTTGTACGTATTTGTGTAGCTGACCTTCTTATTTTCTCATAGCGTATGTTTTATATGTCATTTAATTGTGTATACCTATTATAGGCTACTCAAGGTTATGTATTTACGAATAGGAATATAAAACTTTTTGTGCTTAGGTATATATTCATTAATGAAAATGTTTAAATAAATAAAATGTTTTTTCTCTTCTGTTTAGGGAACACCATGGACGACAGGAATGCATTTCTAAAAATTCTAATGCTGTAAGTACTAATTTAAAACCATTATTTAGGAAATTACTTTTATCTACAACATGCAATTCATCCACTACAACTTTATGAAAATGTTTATTATTTATTTACATCAAAGATATAGAATCGCCATAGGAAAACCCAATATTTATGTTATGCATGTATGTTGTACATAAATATCTAATCGTTTTACACGTTTTTGGTTGTTTATACATAGTTCTTAAAATATATGTGTAATATTACCTTAAAATGTGACAACAGTGGTTAACAATGCACTCAATATTGTGCAAATCCTAACCTCAGCCAGGCAATTAGTAAAATATAGAAAAATTCTTTGCCGAATATACAAATGTATTGAAAAAATGAACTAGCTTTCTTGGCAGTAGCGGCAAAATGATTAGTAAATGATGACAAAATGTCATCTAAAAAGTGTCGATGACAAATATATAATGTAAAATCAAACATGTATAAGTGAAAATGTAGACAAATATGCATAGGACAACAGGTACTACTTATGCATTCCCACTAAAAGTTTTAGGTCTACCATAAACATTCATCTAATGTACTACATAAATAATAGCGACGCAACTATGTAATTAAAAATTACTACTAGAGCTGTTGTCGGTGCACGTCAGTTGGGCCACGGATCCGGTAATCGGCTTAAGATATCGTTCAGTTGGGCCAAAGAGTAATTACCATAATACACTCGTACTAAGAGGATATTGTTTATATCCAATTCGTCAAGCCTGTTAGTAAGGTTTTATAAAAGAAATAGTTTTCATATTAAAATTTTATTTTACAAACACATACATTCAGCATTATATAATATAATATATAACTACATAAGACACAGAGCAACAAAAATCAATATTTTTTTAATAGTTTTTTATACTAATATGTCCGTAATATTAAGAAAACATTTTTACTAAGAAATTTAAAAAAATGGTCACTAAAAAAAATACAATAATGAAATAATGTCACTATTCCTGTATTTTACATTGTAGTAGATGCCACGGCACACGTCAGTTAATATAATATAATATATAGCTACATAAAACAAAACCTGGGTACAAAACAACAAGAGCAAACCCTAATGTACAGTCGGTAAAAATTTATAACTAACTAATTTAACAATGTTATATCTAGAAATAGCTTTATTTTGGTATTTTGAAATGTTGTCATTAATGTATTTGTGTTTTGACAACGTGGTCTTCCTAACTTTTTTAACATAGGAGCGGGCTGTTTTAATTTTAACATAAATTTCGGTTTGAAAGAAGACTAATACACTTGGAAATTCAAGCACCCTTTTTATACATTATAATATGTTATATACATATATATTATTCCATTTATTCTGAATCATAATTAAACATTTTTACATACCTCATTTAGTTCTCTAAAAGTTTACCCTTAATCGGATTATCTAGGCGGGTGATGAGTTCACCTATTTCTGGAGGGTGGATTACTGCTTAATCCCTATCCTCGCACAGCAACGGATTAATTTTGTGTTTGTGGCCCAACTGACATACGCCCGCTGTTGTGTGAGTCAATTAGAAAACAGAGATTAATCTTTTAAACTTCCAAGATTAATCTTCTAAACTTCGTATTATTTTCCTTTAAAACAGATAAAAACGAAATTGAATCTTGTAATCATTTTTAGTCTTGATTATACAGTTCTTCATCTGGTGTATCCCAATATTATCACTTACGTCCACTATCATTAGACTTTAGCGCGAACCACAATAATAAACAAGCGCACCGCTACTACCCTTTCAGCGGCGCCACCGTAGACACCCACGCAAGAGATCTCATTCCGTCTACTCCCCGACGAAGACCGAGCGAAGCCCTTCGAACCCAGTCGCCAGGATCGCCCGCTGAGCGGTCTATATAAGGAACGTCCCCGACCTAGGATAGGCAGTTCACAGTTGAGCTGACTAAGCATCACCAGGGAAGCATCCTACTTGGATCACTCTGGAGACCTAGACCCTCTCAACTGACGCAGGCCAGTATCTCGCGACCGGACCGCCGCGATAACTCTGCACCCTGGCAGACCGCTTCGCCGACCTTCGCGGACTAGTGAGCAAATGACGGAGGAACAGCTTAGCGAGTTAGTCACTCGTTTGACCGCTAGCCTCCAACAACGGCCTCGGTCGCCAGCTCCAGCAGATCAAACCATACACCCAGGGACATTCATGGGCTACGATGCTCGGTACGGAGGAGAACGGAATCCAGCTGTCGTGGAGGATTCACTAATAACGTCACCATTTACAAACGAGTATCCAATGTGAGTGATGCCAACACCCTGGAAGGTCTCCCGCTCCTGCTACACGGAGAGGCGTTCATCTGGTGGAAAGGAATCAAGGACCAGGCCACCACCTGGAACGAAGTGGTAGATTTAATTAAGGCCGCTTTTGCACCTGCCCCTCCAGCGCACGGCGTATACCTAGAACTCTTCGGGAGCTACCAAAGCGACACCATGACGACCGATCAATTCATTTGTCAAAAGCGCGAGCTATTCTCCCAGCTTGCCCACAAACACTCCGAATCTATCCAGATAGACATGATCTTTGAAATGCTAAAACGAACAATAAGGGAACGGTTGCCTCGCAAGGACGCTCCCAATTTCGCCACCCTGCTCGAACGAGCCCGTCTAATTGAAGACAATATTCGCGAGGCCACCCAAGGACTAGCCAGTCAGGATCTAAACCCGCCCAGACGCCCTCGGTGTGGCCACTGCCACTGTTTTGGCCACACCATCAACGAATGCCGAAAGAAACTGAAGGAGAGGTGGAAGGGCACATTTTCTGAAATGGGTATGATAAAGTAAAGTTCTTCGATGTTGAATGGCTTTTTGAAAAGTTAGAACATACCTCCCGAAGAATCTGCGGCCATCCGCTGCTATAGGTGCAACCAACCTGGGACTATCAGGAGCAAGTGCCCAGACTGTAACAAGACTTCCCAGCCCGCAGCACGACCACCCCCGGACGTGGGTTTCTGCTACTGCGAGGTCCGAGATTTAGCCCGTCCGCGCCCGGCCATCGACGTATCCATATTACGCACCAAAGGGACGGCCTATCTGGATTCATGCTCGCATATAAGCATCGCAAGCACCAGCCTGGCAAGCCTAATCCTGAAGAAAGGGGTACGATCCGATACAGAGGCCATCTGCGTCACGCTGGCGGATGTGAACAAACGACAAACCGTGTCTGTGATCGTGCCTGTTATCATAAAAGAAGCGACGATCCCAGTGAAGTTCTTCTTCGACCACCGCCCGAACTAGCTCCACCCTGCTTCGTATCAACTTTCTCGAGGATGCCGGGTTAGTCATCGATTATAAACGCCGGAGGTGGCACTTCCTTAACCACCGCCATCGGACCTATGGTTTTACCCAATAGGACGAGCTCCGAACAGCAGACAGCTGCTCCATAACCTGGAACCCAGAGTTACCAGGGGAAAACCCCAGGACGCTGCCAACCCCCCCAGGCAACGGCATAAGGCCACGGAAGAAGCGTGGAACCCAGGAAGAAGGAATCCCGAACCCCGACGGACGAAGAAATTGCGAACCTCGTGAAGGAGGTCGCACGATTCCCCGCGCTAGCGAGCCACCTGCCCGCCGATGACCCAAAGCAGAGGCCACGAAAGATTTCGAGTCCGGACTGAGTGATGCCTATGGACCCGACTACCCATCAGCGCCCCTCAGAGAGGAGCAAGACAACCTAGAGCCGCAGACCCCCTGGTATCAACCTAGGCCCGTGCCGGATCCAGACCCGGATGATAGGCGCTACCGGTACATGTGGTACGACGCCATCGATGCGGTCGGACAAGAATGGAACGAACTCAGCGTCTGCTCCGTAACAGTCGAATGCTCCCGCCTCCGGCCAGACGAGGGGAGCCTACTGGACGAACCCCAACGCCGAGCCCTATATGAAGTATTGGCCGCTCACGAGGGCGTGTTCGCCGACCACGGACGCCCTACGCCACGCACAGGATTTCAGTGGACGTCGCCAGGCCGATTGCCAGCGCTCCATACAGGCTGACGCCAGATAAAGCCCGGTTACTGGAAAGGGAGGTAAACCAGCTACGAGAGCTGGGGATCATCGAAGAATGCAACAGTGCCTGGGCCGCTCCGGTAGTCCTCATACTCAATAAGGACGGGGGAGTGCGGCTGTGCGTAGATTACCGAAAGCTGAACGCTGTGACCGTCCCAAACATGTACCCGTTACCACGCATGGACGATTTGCTGCACGCCACGGGAGGTACCCCGGTAATAACCACCATAGATCTGAGATCTGGATACTACCAGATGCCGATTGCGATGGAGGATCGGGACAAGACGGCCTTTATCACACCTTTTGGCCTATACCGCTTTACTCGACTCCAAGCACCTTCCAGCGGCTAATTGACAGATTCAGAAGTGAAATTATTATTATATATAATAAAAGCGGAGTAGCCCATGGCAACCAAACGCCCGAAAAATCGACGAAAATCAGCGTCGCGGGGCGCAAAACTCCTCTCTGGATACGCCAAATTGAAAGCTGTCCTTTGGCGTGAATGTACGGGGGACCTTGAAGGGTTCCTCGACGGAGAGTTTTTCCTTCTAAGTGGAGCGTGTGCAGAGATATGGGCTTTTAAAGAGGAGCGTGCATACGGTGTTTTAACAGCAAAATGGCTTACGTCATCATGACGATGCACGTGACAATCAAAATATCCCGAACAAACGTCAAACTTGCAGGGAAACTCAATTGTGTCCAGAGATTCACTTTTAAGCGTGAAATACGAAATTTTGAAGGTTGCGACGGTCCAACTAGGACCGGGGTCTTGAAGAAGGGCCTGCTCGGGATCAATTACATGCTTATTTCGAGTCGACAAACGTACGCAATGTAGGGCACGAGCACTTTCAAATTCGTTTGCAGAAGGGTTTGGTCAGAAAAATGGCCGAAATGCGTCACAGATTCAATGTGCATGTGATTCAATGTACTACGGTCGGGTATCAGATTAATTTATATCGGGTCCGACAAGTTCGGCATCTCAATCTTCTCGACATAATACATCCGCTTGACTTAACATTTTTATAGATATACAGGTTGATTATTGTTCTTTTAATGATTATATATTTGCATTATTAAAATACTTTAATGCCACAACGCGTACGCCTTAATGGGGAAAAAGATAGCTTTTAACATTTATGTGCCCTTATGACAACGATTACGCATACATGCAGAGTGGGCGGAGCTACCTGAAATTAATTTCTCTCTTCTGATTAAAGTAAAATTCGGCACTCGGGAGTCTTTGTGGTATCATTGATTGCGTATCCAAAGTCGAAATGTCAAAAAAAAAATGGACCAAGGATTTTTTGAAAATTGACGTATAAATGTGAAATTTTAGATACGAGGGTGCCTTAAGTCGCCGATCACAAATCCAAATCAAAATGTCATAAAAAACAAAATGGCGGATAAATTTTTTGAAAATTAACGTACGAATGTAAAATTTTAGATACGGGGGTTTTGGGGGTCGCCGATCACGATTACAAAGTCAGAATGTCAAAAAAAACAAAATGGCGGAAGATTTTTTGAAAATTGACGTATGAATGTAAAATTTTAGATACGGGGGTTTTGGAGGTCGCCGATCACGATTCCAAAGTCAAAATGTCAAAAAAAACAAAATGGCGGAAGATTTTTTGAAAATTGACGTATGAGTGTGAAATTTTAGATACGAGGGTTTTGGAGATCGCCGATCACGATTCCAAAGTCAAAATGTCAAAAAAAACAAAATGGCGGAAGAATTTTTTGAAAATTGACGTATCAATGTAAAATTTTAGATACGGGGGTTTTGGGTGTCGCCGATCACGATTCCAAAGTCAAAATGTCAAAAAAAAAACAAAATGGCGGAATATTTTTTGAAAATTGACGTATGAATGTAAAATTTTAGATACGGGGGTTTTGGGGGTCGCCGATCACGATTCCAAAGTCAAAATGTCAAAAAAAGCAAAATGGCGAAAGATTTGTTTAAAAATTGACGTATGAATGTAAAATTTTAGATACGGGGGTTTTGGGGGTCGCCGATCACGATTCCAAAGTCAAAATGTCAAAAAAAACAAAATGGCGGAATATTTTTTGAAAATTGACGTATGAATGTAAAATTTTAGATACGGGGGTTTTGGGGGTCGCCGATCACGATTCCAAAGTCAAAATGTCAAAAAAAACAAAATGGCGGAAGATTTTTTGAAAATTGACGTATGAATGTAAAATTTTAGATACAGGGGTTTTGGGGATCGCCGATCACGATTCCAAAGTCGAAATGTCAAAAAAAAACAAAAGGGCTGAAGATTTTTTCAAAATTGACGATTGAATGTGAAATTTTAGATACGGGGGTTTTGGGGGTCGCCGATCACGATTCCAAAGTCAAAATGTCAAAAAAAAACAAAATGGCAAAAGAATTTTTTGAAAATTGACGTATCAATGTAAAATTTTAGATACGGGGGTTTTGGGTGTCGCCGATCTCGACTCCAAAGTCAAAATGTCAAAAAAAACTAAATGGCGGAAGATTTTTTGAAAATTGACGTATGAATGTAAAATTTTAGATACGGGGGTGTCTTAAGTCGCCGATCACGATTCCAAAGTCAAAATGTCAAAAAAAACAAAATGGCGGAAGATTTTTTTAAAATTGACGTATGAATGTAAAATTTTAGATACGGGGGTTTTGGGTGTCGCCGATCACGATTCCAAAGTCAAAATGTCAAAAAAAAACAAAATGACGGAAGATTTTTTTGAAAATTAACGTATCAATGTAAAATTTTAGATACGGGGGTTTTGGGGGTCGCCGATCACGATTCCAAAGTCAAAATGTCAAAAAGAAACAAAAGGGCGGAAGATTTTTTGAAAATTGACGTATGAATGTAAAATTTTAGATACGGGGGTTTTGGGGGTCGCCGATCACGATTCCAAAGTCAAAAAAAGCAAAACGGCGAAAGATTTTTTTTTTGAAAATTGACGTATGAATGTAAAATTTTAGATACGGGGGTGTCTTAAGTCGCCGATCACAAATTCAAAATCAAAATGTCCAAAAAAAACAAAATGGCGCATTTTTTTGAAAATTGACGTATGAATATGAAATTTTAGATACGGGGGTTTTGGTAGTCGCCGATCACGATTCCAAAGTCAAAAAAAAACAAAATGGCGGAAGATTTTTTGAAAGTTGACGTATGAATATAAAATTTTACATACGGGGGGTTTGGTGGTCGCCAATCACGATTCCAAAGTCAAAATGTCAAAAAAAAAAAAATGGCGAAAGATTTTTTTAGAAAATTGACGTATTAATGTAAAATTTTAGATACGGGGGTTTTGGGGGTCGCCGATCACGATTCCAAAGCCAAAATGTCAAAAAAAAACAAAAGGGCGGAAGATTTTTTTGAAAATTGACGTATGAATGTGAAATTTTAGATGCGGGGGTTTTGGGGGTCGCCGATCACTATTCCAAAGTCAAAATGTCAAAAAAAACAAAATGGCGAAAGATTTTTATGAAAATTGACGTATGAATGTGAAATTTTAGATACGGGGGTTTTGGGGTCGCCGATCACTATTCCAAAGTCAAAATGTCAAAAAAAGCAAAATGGCGAAAGATTTATTTGAAAATTGACGTATGAGTGTGAAATTTTAGATACGGGGGTGTGTTAGGTCACCGATCACAAATCCAAAATCAAAATGTCATAAAAAAACAAAATCGTGGAAGAATTTTTTGAAAATTGACATATGAATGTAAAATTTTAGATACGGGGGTTTTGGGGGTCGCCGATCACGATTCCAAAGTCAAAATGTCAAAAAAAACAAAATGGCGGAAGATTTTTTGAAAATTGACGTATGAATGTAAAATTTTAGATACGGGGGTTTTGCGGGTCGCCGATCACGATTCCAAAGTGAAAATATCAAAAAAAAAACAAAATGGCGGAAGATTTTTTGAAAATTGACGTATGAATGTAAAATTTTAGATACGGGGGTTTTGGGGGTCGCCGATCACTATTCCAAAGTCAAAATATCAAAAAAAATCAAAATGGCGAAAGATTTATTTGAAAATTGACGTATGAGTGTGAAATTTTAGATACGGGGGTGTGTTAGGTCACCGATCACAAATCCAAAATCAAAATGTCATAAAAAAACAAAATCGTGGAAGAATTTTTTGAAAATTGACATATGAATGTAAAATTTTAGATACGGGGGTTTTGGGGGTCGCCGATCACGATTCCAAAGTCAAAATGTCAAAAAAAACAAAATGGCGGAAGATTTTTTGAAAATTGACGTATGAATGTAAAATTTTAGATACGGGGGTTTTGCGGGTCGCCGATCACGATTCCAAAGTGAAAATGTCAAAAAAAAAACAAAATGGCGGAAGATTTTTTGAAAATTGACGTATGAATGTAAAATTTTAGATACGGGGGTGTTGGGGGTCGCCGATCACGATTCCAAAGTCAAAATGTCAAAAAAAACAAAATGGGGAAAGATTTTTTAGAAAATTGACGTATTAATGTAAAATTTTAGATACGGGGGGTCGCCGATCACAATTCCAAAGTCAAAATGTCAAAAAAAACAAAATGGCGAAAGATTTTTTAGAAAATTGTCTTATTAATGTAAAATTTTAGATACGGGGGTTTTGGGGGTCGCCGATCACGATTCCAAAGTCAAAATGTCAAAAAAAACAAAATGGCGAAAGATTTTTTTGAAAATTGACGTATGAATGTGAAATTTTAGATACGGTGGTTTTGGGGGTCGCCGATCACGATTCCAAAGCCAAGATGTCAAAAAAAACAAAAGGGCGGAAGATTTTTTTGAAAATTGACGTATGAATGTGAAATTTTAGATACGGGGGTTTTGGGGTCGCCGATCTCGATTCTAAAGCCAAAATGTCAAAAAAAAACAAATAGCGGAAGATTTTTTTGAAAATTGACATATGAATGTCAAATTTTAGATACGGGGGTTTTGGGGGTCGCCGATCACACATCCAAAATCAAGACGCCATAAAAAAACAAAATCGTGGAAGAATTTTTTGAAAATTGACGTATGAATGTAAAATTTTAGATACGGGGGTTTTGGGGGTCGCCGGTCACGATTCCAAAGTCAAAATGTCAAAAAAAAATGGCGGAAGATTTTTTGAAAATTGACGTATGAATGTGAAATTTTAGATACGGGGATGTTTGTGGTCGCTTATTACGTCTTCAATTTGGTGATTCTTCGAAACGTGATTGAACAGGGTTTAAATTTAATACTTCATTTTTTCGTATCAATAGTAGATTCGCAAACATCAGAATCGTATTACTGTCTCAATGAAAATGTTACGCTCACTGAGCTCATTGTTTCTTTCGATACTCTAACATGACTTATGTTTAACATTAAATTACCTTTCTCGCTCTTGAGTGTGAACCGGTGTGTGTAAAAAAACAGTTCGAGTAGAATTTCAAATAAAATATACTATTGGCTTAAAAAAATATATGTAGGGGTGCTTCAAAAGTTTATAAAAGTGGACATTCTAAAAAGCGTCATACCAGTGATCGCTTTTTACAGGAAAGGCGCTTCAATAGGGCTTCAACTTAAAACTTGGGCTTTTTACTTTTATTATTATTTCGTGCTCCTTTATTAACTATAGTGGATTTCAAAAAGGTTGACAGGCTTTTACACTTTCACATCAAAATAGTATTGTACACTGTCTTAATAAAAATGTTGGGCTTTTTAATCTCATTGTGTCTTTGCATACTTTAACACGACTTATGTTTAACATTAAATTACCTTTCTCGCTCTTGAGTGTGTACCGGTTTGTGTAAAAAACAATTCCAGAAATATTTTAAATAAAATATACAATTGGCTTCACAAAATATATGTATATACCGGGATGCTTTAAATGTTTATAAAACGACATTCTAAAAAGCGTTTTTTATAGGAAAGACGCTTCAATTGGGTTTAAATCTAAAACTTGGGCTTTTTACTTTTATTATTATTTTGTGCTTTTTTCTTAACGAGAGTAGACTTCGAAAAGATTGACAGGCTCTTACACGTTCACATCAAAATAGTATTGTAAACTGTCTTAATGAAAAGGTTGCGCTTTTTGAGAGCTCATTGTTTCTTTGGATATTTTAACGTGACTTATGTTTAACATTAAATTACCTTTCTCGCTCTTGAGTGTGTACCGGTTTGTGTAAAAAACAATTCGAGAAAAATTTTAAATAATAATAAGGCGCTTCAATTTAAAACTTGGGCTTTTTACTTTTATTTTCATTTGGGCTCCTTTATTAATGATAGTGGATTTCAAAAAGGTCACACTTTACATCAAAATAGTATTGTACACTGTCTTAATAAAAATGTTGCGCTTTTTGATCTCAATGTGTATTTGGATACTTTAACACGACTTATGTTAAACATTAAATTACCTTTCTCGCTCTTGAGTGTGTACCGGTTTATGTCAAAAACAGTTCGAGAAGAATTTTAAATAAATTATCCTATTGGCCTAACAAAATATATGTATATACAGGAGTGCTTCAAAAGTTTATAAAAGTGGACATTCTAAAAAGCGTTTTTTATAGGAAAGGCGCTTCAATAGGGCTTAAATTTAAAACTTGGGCTTTTTACTTTTATTATTATTTCGTGCACCTTTATTAACGTTAGTGGATTTTGAAAAGGTTGACAGGCTTTTACACTTTCACATCAAAATAGTATTGAAAACTGTCTTAATGAACATGTTGGGCTTTTTGAACTCATTGAGTCTTTGGATACCTTAACATGCCTTATGTTTAACATTAAATTATCTTTCTCGCTCTGAGTGTGTACCGATTTATATCAAAAACAGTTCGAGAAGAATTTTAAATAAAATATCCTATTGGTTTAACAAAATATATGTATATACAGGGGCGCTTCAAAAGTTAATAGAATCGGACATTCTAAAAAGCCATGCCAGTTATCGCTTTTTACAGGAAAAGCGCTTCAATAAGGCTTAAATTTAAAACTTTAGCTTTTTACTTTTATTATTATTTTGTACTTTTTCATTAACGATAGTGGATTTTGAAAATATTGATAGGCTATTACAGGTTCATATCAAAATAGTATTGTAAACTGTCTTAATGAAAATGTTGCGTTTTTTTGTCTTTGAATACTTTAACATGACTCATGTTTAACATTAAATTACCTTTCTCGCTCTTGAGTGTGTACCGGTTTGTGTCAAAAATAGTTCGGGAAGAATTTTAAATAAAATAGCCTATTGGCTTAACAAAATATATGTATATACAGGAGTGCTTCAAAAGTATATAAAAGTGGACATTCTAAAAAGCGTTTTTTACAGGAAAGGCGCTTCAGTAGGGCTTAAATTTGAAACTTGGGCTTTTTACTTTTATTATTATTATGTGCTCCTTTATTAACGATAGTGGATTTCAAAAAGGTTGACAGGCTTTCACACTTTCGCATCAAAATAGTATTGTACACTGTCTTAATAAAAATGTTGGGCTTTTTGAACTCATTGAGTCTTTGGATACCTTAACACGACTTATGTTTAACATTAAATTACCTTTCTCGCTCTTGAGAGTGTACCGGTTTGTGTTAAAAACAGTTCGAGAAGAATTTTAAATAATGTATCCTATTGGCTTAACAAAATATATGTATATACAGGGGTGCTTCAAAAATTTATAAAAATGGACATTCTAGAAAGCGCTATTTACAGGAAAGGCGCTTGAAAAGGGCTTAAATTTAAAACTTGGGTTTCTTACTTTTATTATTATTTCGTGCTCCTTTATTAACGATAGTGGATTTCAAAAAGGTTGACAGGCTTTCACACTTTCGCATCAAAATAGTATTGTACACTGTCTTAGTAAAAATGTTGGGCTTTTTGAACTCATTGAGTCTTTGGATATCTTAACACGACTTATGTTTAACATTAAATTACCTTTCTCGCTCTTGAGAGTGTACCGCTTTGTGTTAAAAACAGTTCGAGAAGAATTTTAAATAATGTATCCTATTGGCTTAACAAAATATATGTATATACAGGGGTGCTTCAAAAATTTATAAAAATGGACATTCTAGAAAGCGCTGTTTACAGGAAAGGCGCTTGAAAAGGGCTTAAATTTAAAACTTGGGTTTCTTACTTTTATTATTATTTTGTGCTCCTTTATTAATGATAGTGGATTTCAAAAGGGTCACACTTTACATCACAATAGTATTGTAAACTGTTTTAATAAAAATGTTGCGCTTTTTGAGCTCATTGTGTCTTTGGATACTTTAACATGGCTTATGATTAACATTAAATTACCTTTCTCGCTCTTGAGTGTGTACCGATTTGTGTCAAAAACAGAAGGAGAATAATTTTAGATAAAATATACTCTGCTCTTTTATTAACGATAGTGGACTTCGAAAAGGTAGTAAGAAAGTAATATACTTTATAAATTAAATTTACTTTACCCATTCGCATACATACGTTTGCGAGCTATATGTTCGAAGTTCATCAGCATTCATTAGCATTCTATAAGAATGTTTGAAAGCGACGCCCATTTACCAAACAAAATTTGTTGTAAACATATTAAACACTATGGAGATACTACGTATATTTGAGTATGTCAATTAAAATGACGAGCCCGCGATAGCGGGCGAGTAGTATATATGTAATTTATTGAAAATTTAAAATGTTCTTCAATACAAGTCCTTCATTTTTAATTGACGTGCGAACTAATTTTGAGTATGTGACAGACGAATATTTCAATTACGCTGACCAAAATTTCATAATGAAAGCGCTGTTCCACTTCAAATAATTTGGGTGAAAATATCTCAGTGTCAAACTGATTATTAGGTTCTTTTTTATTAATATTGTGCATGCCTGTCTTAAATTGTTTCTGAGCAATTGACATACTTTTTGTTAATATACTAAATTTTTCCACTGTTATTTCAATAGCGTATTATCCCGATTGTCTCAATGAAAATGATGCACTTATTGAGCATATTGTTTCATCGGATACTTTAACATCATTCTTATGTTTAACATTAAATTATCTTTCTCGCTCTTCATTATGTAACAGTTTGTGTAAAAAAAAATTCTAGAAGAATTCTGAATGAAATATACAATTGGCTTTACAAAATATATGTATATACAGAGTGTGCCACAAGTCTATAAAATCTTACATTCTAAAAACCACCACGAGAGTGATCGCGTTTTACAGGAAACTGTAAAAAGCTGTAAGCGGGCGCGAAAAAGGCGAATTCAAGCTCGAAAAGATTGAAGCATTAGCTCACAAACATTCAACACAATAAATATTGCAATATATAATAATTGGCCAAATGATAATAGAAATAAGAAATTTATAAATTCGATTCCTTATTTGTTTATAAATACTTTCTACTCATTTTTATCAATTATCATTACATGACTGTAGTCATTTCGTGCATGAATTAAGTTGTAAAAATACTTCAAAATATTATAAGATATTGTAAATAGAAAAAAGAAACTAAAATATATTCCTACCAGATTACACAAGCACTTAATCATGTTGTTACTGTGTCAGGCAAATTGAGAAGTAATATCATAAGTATTCAAAAAGGATTGTTTAATTATCATTGATGAAAATGAACGTCCCGCGACATCGTCAATTACAATAATTCAAAATAGAAATTCTATAAGGATGTTTTACAGTATTTTCGAATATAGCAATAAGTAAGCAATATTACCATAATACATATATTATATCTATATATTCCTTAAATTGTAGGTGTACAATGCAAAAGAAAATAATTATGTATAGTGTGAACAAGGCTTTACCAACATTATTAAGCATCATATATAACTGGCAGTTGTAATACAATTTACCACAAAGAAACACTGCAAATTATAAAAGTATAGGAATGGAAATCATTATGAAAAATGCCAATGAAATAAATATTATTTGTTATAGAACAATAATTAAATGAATTATTTAAAAGTATACATTCGCGTCAACAAAACATAATTATAATAAAGCTATCTACAAGTTTGTATAAAATAAAATGTTTTTTTTAAAATTCTAATGAATTATCATTTAAACCAAAAAGACCAATGGAATCGACATATGTATATAGACTGAAACACTATTAACAAAAACTATCAAACCACATTTTCCAACTGATGCAAAAAAAACTGATTTCGAGATTATTCTAATTTTATACCCACAAACAAAATTCAAACTATAGATAAATTAGGCAAACGTGAAATAAATCATCGGCAAGTCAAGGCACAAAAGCCAATAATAGTAGAAAAATTATAAATAGAGTGAAAACTACCGTCTGTGAGGCACAGGAAAAGTATGTGAAAAATGTCAATATAACTTTAAACGATAAAATACATCTTATTTCATGGACAGCCGTTAAACATTTTCAATTTAAAAACTGCTATTATCACTAAATCTATTATTAATCATTTCATCTGATAAGCATTCTTATCGCATAGTTGTAAACTATATACAGGGATGTATAAAAACAACTAAGCGATATTGAACATCTAAAACACAATTATATTTAGTTATTCGCTATATATCGGAATTATATGGTGTTTCAAAAACTGAAACGCAATAAAGACAAAATCCGCAATAAATTTAGAAGAATAAGGGGGAGCGGTACCTCAACTGTAAGCGGAATAAGAGGCGATAGCGGGCCTTCAAGGCCTGCCGTATTAGCTAGTTATATATACTAATAGCAGAGTAGTCAATGGCAACCAAACCCGGTCAAAATCGACGAAAATTGGGTACGCGGGGCGCAGAACTCGTCTCTGGATACGCGAAATTGAAAGCTGCCATTTGGCGTGAAGTTACCGACGACCTTGAATTGTTCCTCGCCGGAGAGTTTTACTTCCCAAGTGGAGCGTGTGCAGAGATATGGGCTTTTAAAGAGGAGCTTGCACTCGATGTTTTAACAGAAAAATGGCTTACGTCATGACGATTCACGTGACAACCGATCAAAATCGTAAAAATGTCAGGTATGACAGGCACGCGCGAAAGAATTGTAAAAGTTTCACATTGACGAAGAAATTTCAGGCCGTCGAGGTTTAGAGTGCGGAAAGAGGGTTGGAAACCAAAAGAGTGGACTCTTCCGCGACGATTGAGTGCACTGTCCACGTGCCAAGTCTGTCGCTGTCGAAGGTGCGATTCATTTAAGGCTTTTCTGCAGGGTAAAAAAATCTCGCGATGACGAGTTTGCGTGTTATTTATGACTCGATCGGTTGTCAAGTTTAAATGTCAGAAGGCCGACAAATAAAGATATTACGAAGAAGAAAGGCATTTTTAATTGAAACGTGGTACCTTTCAGATACGTATTAGTGTTATTATTATCAATCGTTACTATTTCTTTTCTATATGAATATATGAACAAAATGCCGACGGATATGATAAAATAAACTTAAAGTGTATTGTCGCACGTAAGTACAGTAATAAATATAACGATTTTGCTATCTTTTATTAAAATATATTAAATACAAATTATATATGTCATCGAAATGTCGTCACTTCTCGCGAAAGAAGTACCGAAGCAAGACTAAATCAAGAATCATCTGAGTTTTGCTGTTGGGCCTGCCAAATTACGTTAGATGCACACGAATTATACGAAACCTAAATGTTAACAGAATGTTGGAAATATATCAGTGTTCAAGATGTAGTCTTTATTTGTCAGATCAGATGTGTCCGAAGCACTTCGAAATAAAATAAATACATCAAATAAAATTCGCATAAGCATTTACGTAATTTCGTTTACCAAATTTCAGTTATAAAACCAAGCATTTAAAGTATGCGCCTGCGGGTAGGCACCAACTAATCAGAAGTACATTTTCGGTTAAATGGTATTAGGAGCCAGCAAGATTTTCGATTGGGTTATACTATTAAAGCGTAATATGAAAATTAATTAATTCTCTCAATGACCTGTAAGTTTAAAACATGTTTATTAAAGTTTATCATGTTATGTTGTTAATTTCATTTGACAATTGGAAAGACAATTTGGTTAAGCACTGCCAGTCTGACATTTCGTTCTCACAAGTTTATGTGTGAATGAATACACTCAACGAACTATTGTCACGATGACAGGTGGAACGACAATTTGGTTAAACATCTTGACGTCAAGAGTCTGACTTTTCATTGCCGTATAAGTGTCACGATGACAGTCTGTCAAAAAATTTGAGGTATACACTATTTTTAACCTGAATGTCAACAAAATTTTTCTAAATATCAGCGTTCAGTAAATTATATAGAAATGTTGTTCGGTTTGTGGGCAAAGTCTTAATAAATAAATTCATTTGCCACTAATTATAAGTGTCACAATAATATTTAATTTATTTCTAAGAGACATTTTGTTTAATATGCGTCTTCATTCATAAACAAGAACAAACTGAACTGCGGTTGTAATTACTCTACATTGTCGGTCATTCAGGTACAGTTTCCAATATCGTAGTTATAACAATTAAAGCAAAGGCGTGATTCATAACATTTGACGTCCACTGAAAGAAATATTATAACCGTTAATATTTACATTTTCTTGCATTATCAATCATCTTTCTACATACAAATACATATACTGCGTCTTTAATTTACATTTAGAGTAGCTTATGATATCAATATTAATTTGGGAACACTGTGCTACAGTAATGTTTTTCATTTTCACTACTGTCATAGTTAAGTCAATTTATTGAAAAGTTCCACAGTGTTCTCAAATTAATATTGAAATTGTAGGTTATTCTAAAAAAAATTAATTGAAGGCACGCTCTGTCTACAATGACATTCAATTTGACAATTCATTCTCGCAATAGATCAAACTGTTGACAGTTTGCAAGAAAATTTAACGTAGGGGCAACTTTTATCATGAAACTTGAGACAAATAGAGTTAGAGTACTACCAAATTTAAAAAACAAAGAAATTTATATATGATACAATAAATCTTGATCATACAACCATCTTAGGTTTACCTTTTCGGCCTACTTACATTCAACTTAGACTAGGTGCACACGCATTATATCAAACCTGAATGTCAACGAAATGTTCCAAGTAATCAGCTTTCAGTAACTTCTATAGAAATGTTAAACATTTTATGGGACATTTTTTAATTAATAAATCCATTTGTCTATAATTATAGATGCCACAATAATGTATAATTAATTTCTAGAGATATTTTATTTCATTTGCATCTTCATTCACAAACTAATTAAAAGAAAATTTATAACCGTTAAAATTCAAGTGCTTCTGCGACTGGCAGTGGTCACGTTCCAAATAGGCACATTTATAGAGAAACTTACAGCGAAAAAGTGGACGCGAAGAGGCAATTCAAACTCGAAGAGTTTCATGGACCACTGTAATAACAAAAGGAGCAAGTATTCTATTAAATTAATGTGTCCTAAATAAAAAAAATGAGGTGTGGCCACCACACGACTTTCTTATACGTATGAGCGTTTCAAACTATACAATTTTAAGAATTTTTTTATACAAAACTTATTCAAAATCCTATTCTAAGTACTTTCATTCTCTTAATAAATCTCTATAGAATGCATACTTTGCAAGATATTCGAAAAAAAGTGCTACTCGCTAAGAGTAAAAGTGCTACTTCCAGTCCGAATTTTGAAATTTCATGTATACAAAAAATATTGCAAATCTAACTCTAAATACTTTTGTACTCTTAATAAATATATATAGAATGAATAATTTACGACATATTTGCAAAAAATCGCTATTCGGTAAGAGTAAAACTGTTACTTCCGGTCCGAATTTTGAAATTTTTTTTATACAAAAGATATTGAAAACTATGTTTTAAATACTTTTACACCCGTAACGTACCTGTCTAAAACGCTTGACTTGCGAAATATTCGCAAAAAACCGATTTTTGATAAGAGTAAAAGACCTACTTCCGGCAGGAATTTCGAAAAACTTTTTAAATAAAATTGTTCTCAATTTTAATTTTAAGTACATATGAATTCTTTATAAATTTGTTTAAACTTAGTAGTTGACGAAATATTTGCAAAATTCGATTTTTTCACTGAAGTAAAGTACTACTTCCGGTCAACCGATTTTATTGAAAAACTAATCAGATCTCAAGAGGCAGATTATACACGTAAATATAAAATTTGGAATTGAGAGAGAGAGAGAGAGAGAGAGAGAGAGAGAGAGAGAGAGAGAGGGAGAGGGAGAGGGAGAGAGAGAGAGAGAGAGAGAGAGAGAGAGGGGGGGAGAGAGAGAGAGAGAGAGAGAGAGAGAGAGAGAGAGAGAGAGAGAGAGAGAGAGAGAGAGAGAGAGAGAGATTTTTTAAAAACCACTTTTTTGGTATCAGGGGACTTCAAAACGTGGACATCTGCAAGAGAGAAGAAAGTAAAATAAACTTTAAAATATTAATGAGAAAAGTGTTATCAGATCCATTTTAGTTTTGCCTATATATTAGACAATTACCTTAAAATATGATTTATATTATTATTACTAGGTGACAGACGAATCAAATTCCAATGTAATGACAATTGTTTTCTAACTATTCAATTTATTAAAATAAATATTCCAGCCTAATTCAACAATTACTACTACTAAATAATTTGATTGTCAGTAGAAAGTTTGAAGTATGGACAGCGTTCAATCATTTAATGGGATACGTTTGAAAATACACCATTAAATCAAATTGTTAATCAAATATTCTGATGATGGTTCATGATGATCGTGTCCCAGGCTGGTGGCTCTTATTTCGATGGATTGGTTGTAATCATGAACTACCTTTTTGTGTTATTTTTCCTTAAATACTTAATAAGAATCACAAAATGATCCAACAATTACGAATTATATTCTTTTTATATTGTGTGTAAGTAAAATGTTTACACAGATATTCCCACGTCGGTCTGTGTTATTTTTGGTTATTGTTTTTAGTTCAACTACCAGCGTCACTACTAAATATTTAAATTGCAATAGGATCGTCTCAGCAACCAACATAGCCAGAGCACGATTTACAGGCGAAGACTCAATGCCACTGCAACTGCAAACTCACTTTGACAGGAACAATTTCAGAGCAGACACATGAAACTAATTTATTAATACGGAAGCCAGTTATAAATTCACTATTATAAATAAAATTAATAAGTCATACATATTTTATTTAAAACTTGATTCTTCTGTGTAATGGGCATGCATTGTTCACAAATTTGCATTATAACAAAGCTCAAAAGGTATGTCAAAAGATCTATGATTATTATTAAATATTACAGCCCAGAAATGACGTTTGTGGGCCATGATAATTGACAGGTTAAATTATGCAAAGCTAAAATAAGTCTGATATTACTTTTTTAATAATGATTTAGTCCTTTCATTGTGTAAAACTAATAACACTATGAATCTTTTAGTGTCAAGTCTTAGTATTACGCTAAATAGCATCTAAATTTCAAACTTCAACAACGAAAAGTCAGACTCACGTTAAGATGCTTTAAATTGTCGTTCCACCTGTCACCGTGACAGTAGTTCGTGGACAATAATATACGTCTATACAAGGTGTGCCAAAAGTTTAGAAAATCAAAATTGATTTTTTTGGCGTTTTACAGGGAACTGTAATAAAACTGTAAGCGGACGCGAAAGGCGACTCAAGCTCGAAGAGATAGATGGACAGCTAGTTAAATATACTAATAGCCGAGTAGTCAATGGCAACCAAACCCAGTCAAAATCGACGAAAATTGGGTACGCGGGGCGCAGAACTCGTCTCTGGATACGCAAAATTGAAAGCTGCCCTTTGGCGTGAAGTTACCGACGACCTTGAATTGTTCCTCGCCGGAGAGTTTTTCTTCTCAAGTGGAGCGTGTGCAGAGATACGGGCTTTTAAAGAGGAGCCTGCACTCGATGTTTTAACAGAAAAATGGATTACGTCATGACCGATTCCCAGGACAACCGATCAAAATCGTAAAAATGTCAGGTATGACAGGCACGCGCGAAAGAATTGTAAAAGTTTCACATTGACGAAGAAATTTCAGGCCGTCGAGGTTTAGAGTGCGGAAAGAGGGTTGGAAACGAAAAGAGTGGACTCTTCCGCGACGATTGAGTGCACTGTCCACGTGCCAAGTCTGTCGCTGTCGAAGGTGCGATTCATTTAAGGCTTTTCTGCAGGGCAAAAAAATCTCGCGATGACGAGTTTGCGTGTCATCAATGACTATATATATTCACGTTCATCCATCGGTTGTGAAGTTTAAATGTCAGAAGGCCGACAAATAAAGATATTACGAAGAAGATGTGCATTTTTAATTGAAACGTGGTACCTTTCAGATACGTATTAGTGTTATTATTATCAATCGTTACTATTTCTTTTCTATATGAATATATGAACAAAATGCCGACGGATATGATAAAATAAACTTAAAGTGTATTGTCGCACGTAAGTACAGTAATAAATATAACGATTTTTCTATATTTTATTAAGATATGTTAAATACAATGACACTATTCATTATATATGTCATCGAAATGTCGTCACGAGAGAAGTACGGGATATTCTTTGCTTAAAACTGGACGCAAAAAAGTCAGGCCAATTTCATACAACGAACAACTTGAAGCAAGTCTAAATAAAGAACCATCTGAGTTTTGCCTGAATGTTGGAAATATATCAGTGTTCCGGATTGTAATTATATAAATTTAAGCCATTTTACGAATGGGATCATTTAATAACATTTCTCATCGATCTCTCTACGCAGACAAATAATAAGGTGACTTTTCTTTATTTGTCAGATGTGTCCGAAACACTTCGAAATAAAATAAATACATCAAATAAGATTCCCATGAGCATTTATGTAATTTCGTTTACCAATTTTCAGTTATAAAAGCAAGCATTTAAAGTATGCGACTGCGGGCAGGCACCAACTAATCAGAAGTACATTTTCGGTTAAATGGTATTAGGAGACAGCAAGATTTTCGATTGGGTTTTACAAAGTATACTATTAAAGCGTAATATGAAAATTAATTAATTCTCTCAATGACCTGTAAGTTTAAAACATGTTTTCTTAAGGTTCATCATGTTAAATTATTAATTACATTTGACAATTGGAAAGACAATTTGGTTAAGCACTGTCCGTCTGACATTTCGATCTCACAAGTTTATGTGTGAACGAATACACTACAACGAAGTATTGTCACGATGACAGGTGGAACGACAATTTCGTTAAACATCAACTTTTCATTGTCGTATAAGTGTCACGATGACAGTGTGTCAAAAAATTTGAAGTATACACTATTTTTATCGTAAACTTGACACAAGGCATGGTACTACCAATTTTATAGAACGAATAACATGAAACAACATTTAAATGCCGAACCGTCTTGGTTTTTTTTGTCTGTCGACGTTCACCTTGGCCTAGATGCACACAATTAGACAATTAGACTTAGCAATCAGTAAAAACATTAACAAAACCATAAAGATAGAAACTGAAAGTGTCATGAGCTCTGATCACAATCCAATTATAATAACTTGGAACGAAGACGTAACCGAAAGAACATATCACACCTTCAAGACAGACTGGGCCGGCTACAAAACAGAACTAGAACAAACCATCACTGCAGTTCCTAAAATACAAAACACTGCAGAATTAGAACAGAACATAAAATCACTACAAGATAAAATAACAAACGCTGTTAAAAATAACACCATCAAAATAGAAAGGATATATAAATCAGGTAGTCTACCACATCATATTAAAGAACTAATAAAGGAAAAGAACAGAGCTAGGAGAAGACATAATCGTACACTCGCACCACAAGACAAAACTATACTAAACAACCTTCAACATGAAGTACATAAGGAATTACTGGAACTGAAAAATGTAGAATGGCAAAGAACACTCGAAGAAATAGGTGCAGACCCCTCTAAGACATGGAAAATAATCATGGCAATCAAAAGAGAACAAATATAAATCCCACCACT